>JAEAOA010000806.1:100000-252500 GCA_016746295.1 Potamilus streckersoni | reverse complement strand
AGTATCATTAGAAATGACCGTGGTCACAGCCAATCATTTACATATCTATTTCTGACTGTTTACTTAATACGACAAAGCTGTCATACAAAAATCGTGCTTACGCGAGTCACATTTACGTTTTAAACAAACGCGACGTTTCTAACAAAATATCTGACTTAGCGAACATAGTCACCATCATAATAATAACTATATTTATTTATATAAAAATGAAAAAAAGATTTTAAAGAATTCAAATTTTAACACACATGCAATTTAACTACTAATATATATATATATATTAGCTACTAATATATATATATATTAACTACTAATATATATATATATATATATATATATATATATATATATATATATATATATATATATATATATATATATATATATATATATATATATATATATATATATATATATATATTGTTACGACCTTGTAGTTAAATTACATGTGTGTTAAAATTTGTGTTATATATGTTGTGAAGATTTCGTACTCTGGCAGTGTTTAGGCAACATATACTTCTAAATGGACCCTCAGGTTCTAGACAGTCATCAATGAGTTGTCTCCCTTGCATAGCTCATTGTCTTAGTTTAAACGATGTTTATTTACTTAAAATTTCATCCTAGAAAGTACATCAGTTTGAACAAGATCGGATTGATTAACAAGCATACGCTTATTTCTCTCTCTCTCTCTCTCTCTCTCTCTCTCTCTCTCTCTCTCTCTCTCTCTCTCTCTCTCTCTCTCTCTCTCTCTCTCATCAATAATGCTAGTTACTGTTATAATGTCACCGATTTGATCAAGAAGGTTAATTTTGTTATTAGCTTGTGTCAAACCTAACCTAAACAAAAAAAAAAAAAAAAAGAAAAAAAACCCCAGATTCATCAGCATTATGCATTTCAAATTGTTTTTGTAAATCATATTAGTACTAGTATTTGTATCTGGATAGGGTCCTCGAGTGCCCTGGTGGTCGAAAGCGCTGAGCGTTACGGATCTTCTGTTTTGAAGATAACAACGTTGAATAAAACTCTCTGCGACCAACAGGTAGTCTGTTTAAAAGTATTGATATATGAGAATTTTATATAAATATATGACAACTATGTGTCTATTGTAGTTTGCACACTGGAAATAGGAATAGAATGTCTACATACATGAAAGGGAACCACCTACCTTCCAAAGATGGAGAGACCATGAAGTTCAATTGTGTATCGATATGTATCTAATAGCAGGCTTTGTATCGTGATTCGTATCGATACGCGGCACATGTGTATCGTTTCACCAATAGTTATTAATATGGTCGATAATTTATGAGCAAGTCAGATGAAGTTTCTTTTTATCTTCGCATATGGTAAAGAGCACCAGTTTATGACTATCGATTTGATTCACTTTCAAATTTATTAAAGCTGCATTTTCATTGGCTAACTCAAAGGTCACCAGAATATGACCCCTAAGCGGTAGCGGATCTTCACCCAGGATATTGGAGATCAGTTTATAACCAGATTGCCATAAACTGTGGTTACTGGATGGAAGATCCACATTAGCAAGGTGTTTAATTGGTTAAAAAAATACCCCAGATGTTTGTACTTTTTATGATGGCGATTGATAGTTATTTGTGGTCTTTGGAGTACCGGAAGTATCACAAATGTGTCGCAAAAGATTTGAGATTCCTTTTACAAATCTTAGAAATCATTATAGTACAGATTGGGACTTTTGTTGCTGTATTATAGCCTCTTGGCACTTTTAGTTTTGCAGTTTCTTAACAAACTTAATAACATTTATACGGTACTAAATTATTGCGTGATACAAATATATGTATTATCAGGAACGTTTTACTTCCTTTCTTGGCATTCTCGATAAGCCGTCAGAGCCCTCACTCAAGGCAGTTGTAGACATAAACCGTGTGTTTATCATAACAGTTATGGAAACGGTAATATCATGGAATTATCGATTGTCTCTTTTACCGTACACATCTTAAAAATATTTCAACCAATACTGAATAGAACCCAAACATCTTGATTATATATATATATATATATATATATATATATATATATATATATATATATATATATATATATATATATATATATATATATATATATATTACAGGTTATATTTGTTTTAGCAGGTGTGGTGGGTGAATCTTCAAACTCTGAATGCTAGGCTTAAGTATCTCTCTGCAGAAGGCATGAGAGATTTTGAGACCATTGCCGGTCGATATTTAACAAATCGGATACTTTGATGTGGGTTTTATCTGTTCTTAAAATGAAGATAACTCGTTTATTCCCGGATCATGTATGGTACAAATACATTGCTAAGAAATAAACAGTAATTACAATACAAGCAAACATTATAATGGTGACTCATATCCACATTTTAAGTTAAATAATAGTTGAAGTTTAAAATTTAATGTTTATTTAAGTAATCAGGTCATCTTTTAGGAAACTTTTACACAATATTCATTCAATTAATTCTCTCTCACTCACCCCAACCCCCGAGCCTAGACCATTTAATTATTAAAAAAAAAAAAAACGCGGCAGAAATGACATTGAATTATATAGCAGTCGGAAAATTAAAACAATGTTCCAAAGCAGTCTTCGGGAAAGTGACAGAGGTCATCCACATTAAAGCATGACATGTCCAAACAAAGACTAATATCTTTTCTTCCCCGTGGTGATACTAATGTAAGACATGGGGAAAAATATATAGGTCGATGCACGATAATGACAGGATTCTTTTTTATTTTGATACCATGACAACTCGTGTATTGGTACATCGTTAATTTTTCTATCTGCCGTACCAGCAAGAATTTTCGTATAAGATTAGTATGCAAGTAAAGCTAATCGGCTTTATCCGTCTAGGATTAATTTTGTAAAATGTTAATTTCTTCGTGCTTTTTGCCTCTGGTGTCCTTTCAACATTCTATTAACCGATGCGCGTAAATTTATACCAAAACTGGCATTATGTATGTATTAAAGAAACGCGTGCACAAATTTTTAAAAAAAACAATACGTTGACAACGGGACTTATAGATCAATTGATACGGTACAGTGAAGTTGGCAGTATGAAAGGTCTGTGGCAGCACAAGTTTGAACATTCGAATGCTGGAAAGCCGAGTTTCAGCAGCTACAACCAGCAGATTGAGGGAAACGCCGTGTTCTGATTCGTTGAACCAGGATATAGACTGATTGGTGGCAGAATGTGCATCCGTACAACATTAGTGTACAGCGTCGCCGTGTGCGTCTTTATCTCACAAGGTGAGTTACGATTATATTAAATATCTGAGAATATTTCACTCACATGTGAACGGTATAAAATCTTATATTTTATAACATTTCTTTTGCTCTCATGGCGAGTTTTATCCAAATCGGGTTGATTTTTTCTTGCATTTATTTGAAAATAAATATACATTATATTTTATTATATCAACGACAGTGAGTACGGTTGAAATCCAATCCATTACAAATGCTGATTTTTATTATATTTTCCAACAGAAGAACGCAGACGTTTGTTAACTTAAATTAAGAGCTTTTTTTTCTTCAAGTCTCCTATTCTTTTTCAATTTCGGCTGAGAACAGAACGATACGTTACATGTTAATGTTCAAACACATTACTGTGGCATAACTTTACAGACTCACAGACGTAACATAACGTAGAAATATCTATATATCAGGCTTTGAATTTCTAGGAGGTACACCCCACCGTCTTCAACTTAACCAGTCGATAGTACGTGCACCCCTTATCAACCCAGCACATTGATAGTACATCAGAAAGTTGTTTAGTTACGCACCTGTACATCATTAATGTATGGTATGTTAACTTCCTATCAAAGAAGATGGTTGGTTAGTTTAGTTGTGTGTGTGTGTGTCTGTGTGTGGTGGTGGTGGTGGTGGTGTGTGTGTGTGTGTGTGAAAGCGGCGAAACGGGAACATCAATGTGAACACACACCAAGAGATCGGAGACACACCTCAAAACGGGTATGTCCCCGTTTTGTAATGTCGGCTTATATGGAATGACAAGGCTTTATTTCAGGATAAAAACCTTGAAATTAACATATCTGAGCAAGTCCCCGTTTTGTTGGTATTTGTTCACATCATGCTTTACAAAACACTACACACGTCCCACTCGACTAAAAGCTCGTGTGTTTCAGTCGAAAAACTGCGTCCCCGTTAACGCGGTAAAATTCAGTTTTGCTGTCGGCTTGCGCACTTTGCTTCCGAATTACTCACCGAAGATCGCATCAGTAAGAAGTAACGGGATTTAAATCGTTTATGTAAACATAGAGAAATATATGTGATATATTTTCTTTTTTAACACAGAGTAGTATATATCGACATACATGTTTATTAATAGGTAGTCCAAAGTTCATAACTCTGAACCATGCACATTTGGATAAGATATACTATGAAGAAAAAAAAAAAAACACAGCATAGATTTTAGTCCATTCAAACGTGGTTAGAAGAATAATAAAGAATAATCTGCATGGTAACCAACACATAATCACATTTCCTTCCTCCAATGAACCGCATTACAGTTAAAGCCGACAAGTTAAGCTTGAAACAACAGGAAATAAAATAACTTGTGTAGGTATTTGTTCATGGACGCTGAAAATACAAGTTTTCATGTTCATATTTAGTGTTTATCGAGGTATCATAAACGCTGGCTGAAGGATAAATAATGTGAAACAAAAAATTCAGATAAAGTTGTTTAATAATTTGTCAAATATTTCTCATTCATTCCTCGTTTAGTCAACACCATTTTATATTCTCTCTCTCTCTCTCTCTCTCTCTCTCTCTCTCTCTCTCTCTCTCTCTCTCTCTCTCTCTCTCTCTCTCTCTCTCTCTCTGTGCTTCGTTACTTCTGTCTGTCATTCTTCCTTCTTGCTACCTTCATTTCTTTCTGGCTGTAAGTGTCTTGTTTTCCCCTATTTCTAAGAAACCTATGATAACAGTCGTCAATTTTTCTCTAATCAATCAATGACCACAAATACGCAACATTTCACTAAGCGAAAGGCAGAACATGAATAATGTTACATGCAAGAGGTCTCTTTAGTGAGCGAATGAAACAAACTATAATAATTTTTATCTAATTAATGCATTACTACCAATATCACAACCACACAATTACATCACAACTTCACAATTACCTAACTACCTCACAAATGCATTGTTTCTTCCTAATACGTTTCCGTAACATTGTGCCAGTACATAACTACCATATACAAATCAAAACACAAAACACTAAATACCGGGAACTATTTTTCCTACGCTACCTTAAGTCAGTCAAATCATGATTGTAAGCCTTTCATATCGAAGAGATCTTATCATGCATTGAATATATATATATATATATATATATATATATATATATATATATATATATATATATATATATATATATATATATATATATATATATATATATATATATTGTCATATGAATTGATGTCTATTTAGAATCAAAATGCATACTTATTGAATGTTCCGTATTTAATTGTGTAAAATTCTCATACAGTATTTCTTGGAAATTAACCACAAAATCAATTAGAAATGACATGTATATATCAAATGCATAGTAAAATAGATCTTTATCGCTCATAATTTTGTTAAACTAAAATGCCCCCGTTTTGATGGTAAAAATCATGTCCCCGTTTTGTTGGGGGTGGGGTGGTGTGGTGGGGGTGATTTGTGTGTGTGAGTGTGTGTGTTATTGTTAAATTTAACCCAAGTTCAACATCCATAAATATCATAATTTGAAGAAATATTTGTTCTGAATTGATAAACAAATGCTAGCACAATATTTGCACGTAATGCATTGTTAGATCCAGACAGCTATTAGTTTATGTTCGTCGTACTTTTATATTTATTTATATATTTCGATTCTTCTGCCTATTGCTCGCCACATCAGGTCTGCTAAATTCTTTCATGCTCCTGCTGATCTAAGATTGTTTGAATTTTGAATTTTTTGTTGTTACGACCTTGTAGTTAAATTACATGTGTTAAAATTTGAATTTTTAAAAAAATCTTTCTATTTCATTTTTCATTTTTATATCATTAAATATAATTATGATCATGATGATTATGTTCGCAGGGTCTGATATATTGTTAGAAACATCGTATTTATTTAGAATGTAACTGACTCGTGTAAGCACGATTTTTGTATGACTGTTTTGACATAATAAGTAAACAGTCGGAATTAGCTACGTAAAGGATTGGTTGTGGCCACTGTCATTACTAATAATACTTGTTGACATTCTATATTACGTTTGCAATATTTTAAAATCTCCATAAATTCTTTGTGCATATACATGAAATGACGTGTTGGCTTGCTTTAAAATGCTCAGCTAGCTGCGAACTACTCTGGAGTCATATTTTATTATCTTAGAGAGTCACATCAGAACATCTTATAGAGTTTCTAATACCTTAAGAAGAAGGCATTCCTTTGTGCTGTCAAGAGTTTTTCGTTCGTACGTTTGTAGAACAACACGTGTTTTGTTATTGATGATAACTGTACTTTGTCTACCTTTTAAGAATAATTATTTTCCCAGGAGATCTACACATCTGGCTTTTGACAAAGACATTTGCTGAAATTAATTCTAAATTGGAAAAGAACAATAAAATTGTGATTCACAGTGAAATTTCTGGACATTTGTGTTAACCTTCGTCTGACGTCATCATCCGCCATCTTAAAACGGAATTGAGATTCAGACTACTTCAATTAGAACTGTTTAGTCACAGGATTTGTATGTTTTCAGGATAAAGTTTTGGATCTTCTTCGTACATCGTAGGTCTTGTATTATATTTTTACCTTTTTCACCGTGTCTTCTAAGGAAATCGTTTTTTTTTTTAAATTTACAAAGCGTGTTGTCTTTATTTTTTTATTTATGTTACTTTAAACGAGCCGATACGTAACATTGTCTTCAACTGTTTATTTGTTTGGTTCTTTTAATATCGGAATTTCACATGCCACTTGAATACTATAGGTTCACCGATTTATTGATAAGTATCGGCATCACGACATTTTCTGTGACGATATGCTTCATCAGTATATGTACAACTACCGGAATGTCCTATACATATTGCAATATGCGTTTAACACAGTACGTCGATGCAGCGCAGCTTTAAGGCGATATAACACGATATAAATGGCTTAAAGTTAAGGAAAGAAATAAAATTAAAGAGCGTTAGGTCCCTGCAATAATCGTATCTAGGAATACAGCGACGTTTTTTCGTGTATATGACATTAGTAATCAGACTGGTTCGACTATTTAGCATTCTCAGTCTAAGTGATAAAGACATCAGACTCACTTTTCGTTTGATATTTATATAAAAGAATGATGAAAACACACAATGAAAAATTCTAATTTCATTTTTTTTAATCACAGATTTATGTATTAATTTCTAGATTCAATGTCAATAAAAAAAGTAATTTCTGATCCCATAATGCTTTGCTAAGATTATAATTATAGACGAACGGTAAGCCAATCAGCTGTGTTTAAGGCTTGCGTTTAGAAATAATTTTGGGGTCCAAGGGACAGATAATGACAAAGATATTGTATAGTCAGTCACGAAACTAATTGCAGAATCTACAAAAACGGTAGATTAAAAAGTTTTTGTCAAATGTGGGATATACAAATATCGTAGGCAGAGATTTGCCGATCGCATTATTTGCCGGAAAAATAGGGTCTACGCTATTCAGTGTTACGTGATGTAAAGCAAACAGAATTATCTTCCGGGAAAGTCTTTGATTTTCATTATAATTATGGTTTCAATATAACAGTGTTGATCCAAGTTCCTAAGTATGTTATGTGGCAGCCGATTTTGAGTTGACGTTGTTCGCAATGTAGATCCCCATTTCTAGACACATCAGGTGACAGCCAATTTAAGTTGATGTTGTTCGCAATGTAGATCCCCGTTTCTAGACACATCAGGTAACAACCGATTTGAGTTGACGTTGTTTGCAATGTAGATCCCCATTTCTAGACACATCAGGTGACAGCCGATTTGAGTTGACGTTGTTCGCAATGTAGATCCCCGTTTCTAGACATCATGTGACAGCAAATCTGAGTTATCGTTGTTCGTATTAGCTTTTGCGTACTAATTATACATGTACAATTACGGTATTGTTTGCTGTTTATGGATTAGCTACTAGTGCTACTACTCAGCCACCGTCTATTGATGTTCGGATCATTAAATATTGATACAGTATAATAAATTCTTATTTTGTGGAAACCAATTCCCCTGCGCACCCTACTGGCAGCGATGTGTCATTTTAATGCTTGTTCTCCAGAGTTATAAATCATGTTCATCGTTATAAATTATTTTATTTGTCTTTAGGGGAAAAGGAAAGCTGCTCCCTTGATAAAATTAGCAATGTATAAAAAAACTTTGAAAAAAGGCCCAATACACAAATTCCTCGTCCAGCTTTTAATAAAAAATATCGAATGGTCTGTAATTAGAGATAAACTTTTTAGAAAATGAGTGCAATATGTGTCTTTGAGCGGAATAGGTTTTTATTCTAAATAATACTCGTTAGTATCAAGAACTCGTAAAGCTAAATAAAGGCTTGACCGATGTCCGAATTCGTTGTCTGAAAATGAACCCGTAGTAGAGTATCTTTTCTTGTCATTTTATAAACCCATTGCCAGATATGACACCTTCATTAGCAAAATTATGTTGTCTTTTCCATTGAAAAGTTGGAACTGCGCTTTCTCGCTTATTTTACTCTCGCTATGGCTAAAATGTCGAGATAAGGTTGCGTCAGTGCGTTCGTACGGGAATATGTAACGTGTCGCAACTCCCACACGGTTTAAGATAAATACTTTAAATCTTATGATAGGAAGCTACAACAGTTACACTTACGACAGGTTAAGTTTGCTTTCCTGCCTGTAAACGTCTACACTTGCAAATGGGTTAGTTCATTTTCTTGCATACAAACGAAGTTTCATGTGTGTAAACGTGTACATTTGCGAACGGGTTAGTTCCCTTTCTTGCCTGCAAACGTAGTTTCTTTTGTGTAAAAGGTCTAAGTTTATAAACAGCTTAGTTTGCATTGGATTGTATTCGTATTTTACGGAACATCAAAACAAGTAAGTTATTTAGTGCCGTGCAATTGGAGTAAAATGATTTCCCCAAAGACACACCACAGTAGCTGACCAAGTCTCTACCTAAGGTAGGAATCGAACAAGCATCCATTTGGTTGTGAGCCATACGCGCTAACCACTGAGCTACCTCTACTCCCTTTGGCTTAATTAAATTGCTGCCTGTACTCTTGTACACTTATAAAAATGCGTAGACTAGTTTCTTGCCTGTAAAAGTTTACAAAATTGGTAAAAGTATAACTGATCATATACGTGGCTCTCAGTTCAGTGATGTACTTCCTAGGTGTGAAACGATACATGCGTATCGATACGATTCATGATACACAGCCTGCGATACGATACACGTCGATACACATGTGAACTTGATGTTCTTTCCATCTTTGCAATGTAGGTGGTGCCCTTTTACGCATGTTGACGTACTTGTATTTCCAGAATGCAGATTACAGATAGACATAGTTATCATATATTTATATGAAATTCTCATTGATGACAAGATAACAAAAATCTTTCAAACAGACTACCTGTCGTTTGTTAGTGAATTTTATTCAATATTTTAGGCCATTTAATGGTTGCTCCATTTAATTCACTTAGCAACCAGGCCTTTTGTTGTACAAGGCATGAATGCTTTGATAACATCTAATAACCAATTTCATATCTTACTTAAACCTGGAAGACATTACGATGCTATCTTCAAAACAGAAGAAATAATGCAAATTCCTTGCGCAAAGAAACTCTCACCTAGAACAAATCCTGGCATGGGAAAGGGGATAAATTCAGACAAATCTATCACAACTTACTTCTGCAGATGCAAAAGACTCTTACACCCACATATACTTGCATTTGTTAATGAAGAAGGAGAACTGTTGAAAACATCCGGTTCTATTCTATTATTTTTTGTTAAATTTACACAAGGTGATAAACTTGGGCTCATTCTGTGCTAATTTTATTCATTCCATTGGCACCTTCGTTCACTGGTTAAAGATCTCTACATCAAAAGAGAAACTCCAAATTTGTTTCCCATTTACAATTTAAGGATAGTGTTGCCAGGATTTTATCTTAAGGAAAACTTACACTTTGTCACCGAACTAAGGGGGGAGGGGAGTAAACACGGAGAGGAGGGGGAAACGGCCATAGTTTAATATATACCTAACACTTCAATATCTGTTTCTCTTTCTTCCTGCGCCACTTTCTTAGACCTCTAGCGAAATCCAAATCTTTTGAAGATGTGACCTCTAGTTGTATAAGTATTCATCAGTTAATTGTTTCTGAGCATACTTTGTTTAGTTATCTGTGGATGAATATTGTTCCGTACTTCCTTTGAAGAACATATGCATAGCTAGCTTTGTCGGCTTCAAAATAATGGGAAACTGATCTTAATGGCTATTATTGCACAATTTTCCAGAGCTCACATATACTATCTTATGGATACATCTGCTCCAAAATAGTTTTTTTTTCATTAACATAAACATACTTTTTTTGAATCAGTCGTTAACTGACTACTCTGCCTTATTTCCTGTCTGTTCCCTGATGCTATATTAGGGTTTTTAGTGTATCACTGCCATAGTCCGCTTGTGCAGACCGAGGTATTCAAGTAAATATCTTTACTTCTTAACTTCATTTTTTAAATCCATATTTATTCAGTTTATCTTGACCCATATGGTTTTGAAGTATATGACCTCATGACTAAACTGACTTATGAAAGAAACGAAAACTGCATTCATGTCTTGCTTTTAGAACCCAGATGTGTAAACCTACCCGATAAATCGTTGTCGCGACAAGAACTGTTACATAAAAATTATATACATAGCAGAGCACATTTTCATATGTGGGACTTTCAATTAATTTGAGGAATTTCTGACGCGTCACTGTTTTCCAAATGTGCGAATTCGTACCAGTGTTGCACGATTCATTCAACCCCTCCCCCACAATATCTCTGTTTAAGTATTTTACTTATCAATTGATGACTTCTGCGCGAAATTTCCCTGTTAATACTTCCTGATAGTCACACAGGGAATAAGCTACATTAATTTCTTATTCTTGGTTCAGCAAGAGTTCAGCTCAGAAACTGGTTAAAAATGGTTATTAGTGATGAGCAAAGTACTTACAATACACGTCAAGCACATGGTGAATGTATCTTACATGCTGCTGGGTTATCATAATTGGTATAGAAGAAGGTGGGGGTGGAGATTACGAATTATGTCACTTTTTGTTATTGTGTAGACGGCACGCAAGCATTCCTAACAGTCTTTTTTGTTTTACTTATAAATATGAGTGTATGTGACTGCGAATGCTGTTTCAGATATATTTCTAAATTTAACGAATAACAAGCAAACTAATGATAATTATTCATGACTGCAAAAGACCAAAATAACTTGTATACGATATCGTTTTGTGTCGATTCTCCATCTCTTGCATCGACATGTGTATCGCTACAGCTAAAGTATTGGTGCATCGATATATCGATGAATTGTTTCACCCCTAGTATTTCCACATTTCTTCTTGACCGCTCCTGTGGCCTAAGTGATTAGAGCGTCCGTCTCTGATGGTGGAGGTCGCGGATTTGATCCGCGGCCTATTTATAACAAAAACTTAAACGAAGAGTAGTAAAAGCTGTCTCGGTTGGCGCTCAGCGTTAAAAGATTAGTGTTAGGACTGGTCGGCTTGGTGGTGACAGCACTGGATGGGGAATGATGCGATGAGTCTGATAGACATCACTATAAACTGACACTGCAGACATCGTAGCAATATGAAAGAAACATCGTTAAAGCTACGTTACTAATCCAAATCACACACACGCACGCGCACTCACACACATATATCTCCTTTAAAGGACTGTTTAGTAGGGGTGCTGTTAATACTTTTCTTGAAGTTTTATTTGAATTTGCAATGTGGCATCACTAGAGGAAAGTTAGTTTTAGCACACATTACACAACATCCGGTTAATTTACTAATACACTGTATTGGTGATACAAGTTTTCTTTAAAATACTTTATAAACCTCTGAGAAACATGCTAGTTAACAAAATCATTGCACATTCTATACGAAAGAAATATACCTTTTAGTTTTGTAACGCTATTTCTTAGTCATTATGATTTATACAAGAGTATCCTTCGCGCATATCCAGATAGTATCCCCGATTGCAATATTAATGTATCACTATGTACCTAAATTATACTGCCTATTTATTTTTCAAAGGGGGAGGGGTGGGCTGTTATTTTCTTTTGAGATAAGAATTTTTCTCTTTCATCTCAAGTTAATTCATTTTGTTAAAAAAGTTGATATAATGAATATAATAAGATCTCTTTTTAGAAATTAGAGCAAGAATTGTCTGTTCAAGGTTTCGGTGGTAAGGATATTTCTTTCCAAAACTTCCAGGCAACTTACCCTCATTTGCGGAAAATAAAATTATCAGTCCCTAATGAATTGGAAACAATACTACGACGATCTCCAAGATCTTTTATTGAAATTGGCAGATGTATTAGAAGCATGAGGCAAAAAGATGTACAACAAACTGAAATAATCGCAGTGAGATGGAGGTACAGCACATGTAAAATAGCTCTTAGCTCTTTAATGGGTCGAAGCTACTCAGTAAGTTTCGATAAATGGCATTGTTTCGGTTGTTCTAAACCGTGTACACGTTAGGAAATTTTAGTAAAAGTTGCAGTCTTCGATATGACTGGGGATGTCTGTAAATGTGTTTAATGATCATAAGAAGTTAATATGGTAGTTGAGGATGGGGCTTGGGAATGAGGGTGGGTTTTGCATAAATTACAAATAACTCGCCATTCATTTCTGAGACAGTTATGTTAGGGAATTGGGCGTGTGTGATGACCGACTACGAACTGTCAATGAATGCCAGGTAGAGTGTTAGGAGGCCCGCAGGGAAGACCGTTTGTGGCCACAGGGTCACATCTTGGAAATAATAGATTTTTCAGCCGTATGTATGTATGTATGTATGTATGTATGTATGTATGTATGTATGTATGTATGTATGTATGTATGTATGTATGTATGTATGTATGTATGTATGTATGTATGTATGTATGTATGTATGTATGTATGTATGTATGTATGTATGCATGCATGCATGCATGCATGCATGCATGGATGTGTGTGTGTGTGTGTTAGAAGACCCGGGATATCAGAGAACCCGTGATATACATCTACTATAGAACCAGATTTCTGCTTACTGAGTACGAAGAAACACATACTCTCTTGCAACTGGGAACTTAAAAGACATATCTACTTGCACATAATGTGATGTTAGTTCTGGGTCTTCGCCGTTCGTGGTCGGTGACTCTTTCACTCGACTAAAGACTATATTTTCGATTAGAAGAAACATGGATCACTTGTTAACTTAAAATGTCGGTCTTGACACAAGAAAATATTTTTAGCTTGTAGCCGAAACCGTTTATGATTATTTTTCTTCAATATATATTATTCTCGCAATCTTTATGACAGAAGCAGAGGGAGGCTTGTGTACAAATAGATTGTCTTGCAAACTATTCGTGCAAAAAGACAGTGTGTTATATCCATCGTTACCTATTCCTATTTTCATTTATAGCCGCAGAAAGAACGCGTAACAAGGCCCACGCCGAACATGTGTAAAGCAACAACCGTAATCAGTTTAATTATTTTCTAACTTACGTTATGAAAAAAGACAATGGTCCTGTGCGCATACCGTTTGCGGAGGCTTGATTTATCGTGGAAATTAATCAAAACTATTGGCAAGCGGCTTTAATTACACTATTTGTGATTAATGCAACATACATATAATGTGTAAAACATTTCGTTATATCTTTAAATGTATCAGCAAGATACTTTTTTCGATGACATTTAACAATCTAAGAACATTCCCCATCAATACTTGTCGCTAAATTGAAATCAATAATCCTCAGTAAGCAATTGCCTCATTCATCTGTTGGTGATATTAGCTAATAAAAAGGGATTTAATTGAAAAGAGTGAGACATGCAAGAACCAGATGATGAAGTTTCAACAGTAACAACAAAATGACAATGTTGGATTATTAATGAAGATATGTTATCATTATTGTTCCAATTATTCTAGTTTATACAGCACACAATAGTTGTTGGCAAGATATATTTAACAACCAGCTAAACCATTTACGATAGACAAGATTCCGATATGTTAACTCTATCTACACCTTGGCGGATCAAGCAAATATTTTCGTGCTTCGGGTCCGTGAATTTCGCAGTATGCGGAAGCTAGTCACCACATCCAATCAAAATTAAGCTGTTCAAATATCAACACTGTTTCTACATGATTGAGACAAGGTGACCCCATAATTTGAATGGTTTAATAAATAAGCAATTTTTCATCGCCGGTTTGTGTTTGAATCCAATGCACTAGATGTTTACTAGATCCGCCAAGATGAAGAAAGGGTTAATATATCAGAACCTTGGCCAGCGAAGATGCAGCTAAGCCAGCTATCAGAGAAAATAACGAAATGTTTTGGAGTACACTGTTTAAAAAATAAAACAATCCAATCAACATTGAAGAGAAGATGACTGTAGATACAATGTGCACATATTGCTTATCGCATTTATGCGAACATATTAACCCATTTATCCGTGCAATGAAATAAATGCCTTTAGACATACTATTTATGCGAAGATGTCCGGTTATCGAAAGTCTGATTGGTTTAAACAACTATGATTACGGTGACAAAATAAATCACACATGCTGGTTTGGGCTGCTTGGGGTGGGGTTTGGTGGGGTTGGGTTGGGTGGTTAGGGGTAGTGTGGTGTGTTATGGTGTGGGTTGGGGTGGGGTTGGGTGGTGTGATGACTAATTTTAAAAAAGAAAAGATTTCTCTTTCAACATTTGGTAATACCGTGAGCCCATGTTTACTTTTAATGATTTTAATTGTGTTATGTATATTTAATTGTCATTGTTTGTTGGGTTATTACATTCATTATATGTTATGGATAATTGTATTTTAAACTTGACCTTTTCTAAAATCAAGTATTTTTCAACCTAACGAGAATCATTGATTTTGGTTTTGTAAACAACATGTTTATCTCAATCTGTGTTTAGAACATTGGACGTTACCCATTAAATGCCGGAACTGATTGTTTTTCAGCACATTTTATGTTAACATTTTAGTAACAGACCTTCTAATTATAAATTAGATTATATCTTGTAATCATTTTGAACCTTCCAGAATGAAATGTTCCATTATTTAATAGTTTGGGGATCTGGACTATATAAGCGTTTTAGCTAGAGGTTATTCATTCATGTTGTAAGATCTGAGCAAAGTCAGTTTTATTATTGCTGTGTCCAGTGTTTTATTTTGGGCTGGATTTTATCATTCAATTTTTTAAATTTTTTTAAAGATATACTTGTCTGAAAATACAAAGTGCTCAAAAGAATTTTTAGAAATAAATATTTGGATTCAACTAAGGATATATTCCTGCATCGTATCATTGTGATTCAACAAGAGATTACTGGTACATCACGACACATCCCATGATAAGCACATCAACGCTACCAGCGTTGGATTTATTTTGGAATACCACTAAAGTTTATTCAGAACTGTAATCATTATGGCTTTGTGTTAGAAATTCTAGGATTATTTGGAATTTAATTCGTAATACCGTACGTTTTTTTTTACATTTTCACTTAGCATTCTAGAAACATAAATTATTTATTGAATTGAACAAAATTTGTTGGTTCTCACTCTCTTCTATTACCTAGTTTAAGACCATAGTGTCGTAATAATTGAAATGATCTCTGTCCCACATTAAATACCATAATTTACAAATAAGTTGACGTTTAATAAATGTTGCTTTTTCATAAACAAACAAAACAAGTGTTAGCAAAGCAAGCCGGATGATTGCAAGTATATAACAAAAGTTAAACAGAGTCTTCATATTGTTTAGTACTGAGAAGGCATCTAATTATTTTCACGCATGCTAATATAGGACTGGAAATAATTTTCGTCTTTGGTACGCATGCTTATATAGGACCGGAAATAATTTTCGTCTTTGGTACGCAAACTTATATAGGACCGGAAATAATTTTCGTCTTTGGTACGCATGCTTATATAGGACCGGAAATAATTTTCGTCTTTGGTACGCAAACTTATATAGGACCGGAAATAATTTTCGTCTTTGGTTTTCTTTCCATAACTATTAAGGAAAATTATAAAAGAACTCGCACGAACCACATATGATTACCTACGTATCAATTATAAATAAATAAAATTTGATTGTGAAAAGGTTTTGTTCTTTGAAATGTTATCTCTAGTTACGTACCCCCCA
Organism: Potamilus streckersoni; assembly: GCA_016746295.1. Taxonomy (NCBI): domain Eukaryota; kingdom Metazoa; phylum Mollusca; class Bivalvia; order Unionida; family Unionidae; genus Potamilus; species Potamilus streckersoni. The sequence goes on along the minus strand of JAEAOA010000806.1, from coordinate 236,123 downwards.
AAAATAGATATACTGCGCTTCAGGCATATTGACAGTTTGGTTCATTTATGACACCAGAGTAAATTTGCACCCTATGTTTGATCTACGATATTGATCGTTGTTATACATCATAGTTTCGGATTGCTTTATTGCCGGTAGATTCGTACATCAAAGTACTGGAACTGATGAGCATGGATTCCGTTTTTGCTTTAGATTTGTACATCACAGTTTCGTAATGTGTGTGCCTGGATTCCTTTTTTGCCAGTAGAATTTTTTAAAAAAAATGCAGGTGGTAATGAAAATCTATAAGACAAAACAAATTCAACCAAAGAGACAAAAAGGTATCACAAACCTAATGGATAAAACAAACAGATGCAGGGTGTATCGAATAACACATGTGTGCAGAACATGCAGGTATGTATGATTGTATCAAATAACACGTGTGTGCAGAACATGCAGGTAGGTATGATTGTATCAAAAAACATATGTGTGAAGAACATGGAGGTAGGTATGACATCATTTTATTGAGAGACAGAATACTGACCTTTTACAACAGTTTTGTTTTGAATTAATGTGTCCATTTACTGTACTAATATAAACCTTTTAGTAGGACACGGTGAGAAAATATTTTATTTTAACTACATTTAGGACAGTCAAGGGCTTTCGATGACAGGGATTTAAACAAAGAACCCAAATATCGTCATCTGCTTTTTCCGCCGCATTTGAGTGAGAAAAAAAAACAACCTCAGATATAAATAATTTTCAAACTGACCTTATGCCAGTTGTTGTTACTATATCATAAAAACCTGACTGACGTCGCACGAATTCGATTACATGTCATCATAAACAGCATCAGAATCAATGTTTTGTGGCAATGAAAACTAAACGATTTATCCGTTTTAATTCAAAAAGTTCCACGACTTACGTTAAAAGTTGAAGTAATTGCAAGGTAATTAAATGTTATTTTCAACGTCTAGTTTTCGTTCTTCGTATCTAGCCATACGGATCTCGGCCAAAACCGGACCAGTTTGGTCGGTATCGCTACAGTTACGGTGACGCTCAAAAGTTTCGTTATTTGCATATATTTAAAAAAAAAAAAAAGAATTCCTTCGGGTTTCCTCACTGGTTGAACTTGCTGTGTAAGAATGTCCTTTATATCTTAGGTATTGTAAAAAAAAACTTCTTAACTCCGTTTATTTTGGTGTATGATTGATGGGTGTAATATGTGATATAGAGTATACAGCTTGGTCTTACTTCAGATTTGTACATATAAAGAACTACCTGCTCCCCATAGTCATTTTCATTTCCTAGATTTCAGAGGTAAATTGTAAAAAAAGAGCCGATAACTTTATTAACTTTTTTTTATATTTTGTAATTCATTCATCGCACTTCCAGCAGATAGTGTATATTCTAGTCTGGCAAATTATATTTTCCATATTTTATTAAAAGCTAAAGGTAGTGCCCTCTAGTCTAATTGAGGTTGCCTTTTTGAGCACATGGGAGCAGACATTTTTGTTAGCTGCGTGCTTAGGTCATACACAGTTTCCACAAGTACAATATCCAAAGAAATTTTAACTATGGTACATAAACGTAATATATAGTTTTCTAAACATTCTCTCCAATTTACATGCTGCAAATGTAAAGAACTTAACCTGTAACTCTCATTAGTTTATAATATCTGTAGTGCACCCCTACTTCCGTGTCACTTTCTGATGTGGAAGTTATTCGACCTTCATGTAAAAGAGACCAGGATGTTCCGAATGAGTTCGCACTGTATTTAAGCCATTGACTTTGTGTGAGATTATAATGTTCAGTTGTTAGAGCCATGCAGTCATGAGTTTGAAGCAAATATAATTGCATTTTTCTGCATTTATTCTACATATTGTGTAAAATAAAACTAATAAATCTTTGTTTCACTGCAAATTTAAATTTATGAACCTGTAAATATATATATATTGATCTCCGTTCTTAACTTTACTGTTTCATAAGTTTTCATATTCACATGCAGGAAGGTCTGTAAAACGTAATGTTAACTTACGTAATAACACCTCATAACGTCTTGTAATGATGTAAGGCATGGTCTGCCATTAAATGATAGAACTATCCGTTCAGCAGCGGATTTTCTTGTTGCATATGTTCAGTAACCAAACAATTTAAAACATTTAACAATTACCAGAAATAATATGGTCTACCGGTTTACTGAAAACATGAACCAAACTCTCTTGGACGAAATAATTGAAGCAAATCGTACAGGCCTTACTGAAACCTCGATTCGTTTAATTGTGGAACATTCTAAACAGAAGTATGTTCTATTACATTTCTTTTGTGAAACTATAAAACACATTCTCAACGTTGTGAAACTATCTATTAGATGACAAAAATAATAAAGCCGTATAGTTAGACAAGGGACCACGCAGTGAAAGTAGTTCATATTTGGAATCTGGACCATAATGAAATGTATTGCCATTTATAAGCTCGTATGTTATACATCAATAAATCAATACACAGAGAAACTTTAATTCCAATATTCCCAAAATGAGCGTTTCTCCAAAACATGTTCATGCTAGGTAGGTAGGTTCGATGGTATTATCCCACAGCTTAATAATATTACTAAACTGTCAGATCTGGAAGAAACCGTGTATTTTTGCACAGAATAAAATTAAGAAACAAAATAACAAATTCTATGTAACTATTTTTTGTGTGTATTCCCATTTGATATAGGGATGCGAGAACACTAATAATCAAAATTGAAAATCACTGCACCACTCATATTTATTTTACTTATTACTATATCCTATAGGTACAAAGGAATGTTAAAAATGAATATTATAATTTACTAGACGACTAATAAATTGAAAACCCAAAACAATACAACAAATACTTGCGAGTATTATGTAGAAATGAAAATTGCTAGACCAGTTAGACAGTAGTGTATTATTTTTACAAATTGAAATTACTACACTAGAAATGAGACTCTAAAGGAACAATATTTGCTAATTTTTAATGATTTTAATGGGATGGTTGCACAAAGACATACAATAAATGTTACAAATTTGCACAAAATGTCAATGGTCTCACTTGGCATTATTACAGCTTCATACACAATTATAGCTGTAAATAACCTAATTAATAAATGTAACATGAATTGCAGTACATTAGAAACTTTTGACACGATAATGAACATTGTATATATTGGAAAAGTTATGCAGAAGCGAAGGGTATTGGATAAACACAAGGCTAACTTTTATAACCAATGGACCCGTTATTTTTGTCTACAGTCCGGGCACAATTAATTAGTTCCTGATAAACTCAGATATTGACAAAGGCAATACCAGTTTCCACAGCTCCTTGATTAGACATCTTTAAAGATTTTCTTTTTTTTGTAATCGTTTCTTTTTATAGCAGCAGGTTGAATGAGACTGCTTGATAAATTATATTTATTTTTTACTGTTTGTCTTTGACACTTGAAAGGCTCAAAGTCGTCAATATTTCAACATTTAAGAGATATAAAAACTGATTTTAGGTTGTAGAGTTTGTTTGATTTGCTAAATGTCCAATGTTTGATGTCGTCTAAGCTTTGCACGGGGTCTGTCAATTTGTACTTTTATGTTGAATTGTTGGCTTTAGTAATAACATCAATTTGTAAATGACAGCAGATGCCAATAAACAACATAAAGTTGGATATATAAGGTATCATAAATGCATTCACATGATTTGGATATATAAGGTATCGTAAATGCATTCACATGATACTCTGAGCTCCTGACCTTTAGTTTGCTATGCTATGAATTCCTTGTCCAATTCCCTGTTTACTTTTTTAATATCAGCAGCTTGTTGTTCTAAGGACGTCTGCTCAATCCGTTATAGCATATGTTCAAACCTTATTCTCTGTTTTCTGGTTTGTAACCATACTGGTTTGTATTCCTCTATTGTAGTTATTTTTTCTCTGATTTGGCCAAGCTTTCTTCCGATGCATTTCGATATCAACTGTTGTATACTTTTGTATGACTTTTCCCTGTTTGTCAAACTGATGTCGCTTCATGCCACGGCCACGACGAATTTTGTTCATGTAGTCTATCTCATTCACATGTTTCTTTTATTTTACACAAGGAGTCAAATTCTTTGTCCTTTCTCGAATGAGTTTAAAATAGGATTTCTGTATAGACATCAGGACCGACTGTTTTATTAATGGCAAATAATTGACAGATTGTCACTGAATGCCACTAAAATTTTGACAGATTGTTACCCAAATTATTAAGTGTCACTATGTTACTTAGAAAAATGGAAAACTAATTGTGCAGCCTAGTTGCGTACAGTAAGTTACAAGGTAAGATTTTAAATAAACACGGTTACGTAACGTCTCTTCCTGGTTGTCGTCTTTATACAACCGGTATGCAATCGGACAGTGAACGGAACTTAGCGATAAAAACACAACCAATGACTGGTTGACTGGTTCCTGTACGTATTCGTTTATAAATCGAAGGCAGATCTGGATCTGCATTTGGACTCGTCTTATAAGAGAGTAAAAGTGGTAATCTTTTATTCCAGTTGTTGTTGTTGTTGTTTTAGGGCTTAACGCCATTTTTCAGAACAAGATAGGCTATACATGGTGGCCAGTATTAATGGTGGAGGAAGAACCCGGAAAGAACTACCGAGAAGCTACTGGCAAACTTCTCACATAACCACATCATTGGCCGAACCTGAGACTCGAACCCGCGCAGACAGGGTTGAGATAGAAGTGATCCGTAACGGTGAGCGCTTTATGCAACAAGGCCACTTAGGACCACTCTTCTTAGAACAGAAATATACAAATAACTCCGTCCATTTCAACTCGTTTCGTTCGCTTTCCATTTGTTGTATGGCTATACTACATTACCCCTTTTCAAACAATACATATTTGAAAGAAGAGTTTACAGTTCCATGATTTATTAAAGTATATGGCATTTTGTTACCTTGGTTACATACCATTTAATTATTTGATCAGATGACATTATTGCATAACTTCGTAAATGGTTTTATGTCTTGTCCTATCAGGCAAACAAGGTAATGTTGCATATAGCCGTTTGGAATGGTCTGTGATTAAACTACTCAAACTGTCATTAAATGGTTCATAAAACGTTTCAAAGTAGTTCTATCGAAGAGAGAATGGTTACTGTTTGACTATCGTTGTTATGAGAGCGTATATGAAAGCAAAAGCATAAAGTAGATAAATGCGATTAATTGTCATGTTATTACACTATGATGTAGTTTTGTTGAATGATGTCGTTATGCGATGCCCTGTGATAATCGCATTTTACATTTGTGCTGATTTTAAATCAATTTAGGAATCTCACTATTGCAAGCCACAAACATTACGAAACTCATTTAATTTTCTTTGAAAAAAAAAACTTATACAAAGTTATATATACATATATAACACGAATAAGATAGCAGGCTGATCAGTGTTGGAGGGTATTAAAAATTTTGGGTTTTTTATTTCATGTTTTGACAACGTTTTAGTCGAGAGAGAAAGAGAGCTTCTAATAATCTGGAATGTAGGAGATACAAACACGATAATACAAATATCTCTGTTTAAAATAATAAATTGGTTCCTTGTTGAAATTCCTGTCAACAAAAATCCACGCCTGTCCTAATTTAGTCAAAACAATGGCATTGTGATGGCCTGACCTGCCCTACATCTCAGGCTTACAAAAAGACAATCATCAATACAAAACACTATTCCATTAAAAGATCAAAATTGTCACAAACACAATAATTTCATCTATAACAGAACCTGACAAACACATCCATATTCCCACTGTAGAATCTACTATAGAGATAACTTCCAATTACACAGATCTTTCACTTAAAGACCTCAGTGAAAATTAAAAATAACAAGATCCTAAATTTTAACATTTTTAGTTTATTCCATATGCAAAACTTTTTTTTGTATATTTTTGATCAACCCATCGGAATCCTAAAGATATTTTATTGTTTGAGATTCTGACATTAGACGCCGCAAATTCAAGCATAACCGTGTTACGTGTCTGCAGTGCGTTGTAATGAAAGTTCGAAATGTTTCAAATTTCGCCAAAACCGGCAACTTGGTGACGACCTGACATATTTTGCCTGTAAATAGAAACATTCACTCCAAAAATTATTTATGGAAAAGTTTAAAAGTTAGGGTGTCAAAACTGCGAGCATCAGTTATACAGTTTGTCTAAAATAATTTCCTATTCTTTCATCGACTGATGCATATCGAAACATCTGCAGGACGGCTTGTCATTCTTTATTTAAATGCCCTCGACATTTCATTAGTTTGCTCAAAATATAAGCTTATCAGGCAAGAAGCGGCAAAAATACTATACTTCGATATGCCAGTAACACATTTTATCCGATGACATAATATAACTGCAATTGAAATCGTTCGAAAATCGCGTGACACCATCAACACACTGGTATCTAGTCGATGGCTGACGACGGGAATTCACTTGTAAAGAGTCAGGGTTGAATAGTCCTTTATAAAGAGTAACAGTAATTGACCGTCAGCATTTTATTTTACACAATCTGATTTATGTCATTGATTTTTATAGATGTAGCAAAGAAGAAAACAGGGATTTCTTAATTTTTTTTATTAATTCCGTTCCTTTGAATCTATATAAATGACAGTTTACTGTTATCTTTCTCGGATCTGGTCTGAATCATATTGCAAGTTTATATCGTTTTGAACACTAGTTTACTTTTTCTCCAACATGTTCTTATATTATTAAACTCGAGGATAAGATCCAAATGTAGATGTTCTGACATAGTGTAGCTTAAATAAATCTAAACTTACAATGACAGAAATTTTGAAGTCTTTTTATTTCGGCAACTGTAGCAGTAAATGATATGATATAGGGGTTATAAACTGATCAAGGCAACCATTACATTGCAATAAAAGCCAGCCTATTTCTTCTGCATGTAATGCCTTCGTCTTAGGAAGAGTTAACTGAATCTCTTCTTTTTGTTTGAAGCAATTTCCGACGCTGATTGAATATGAAAATTCGATTAGTGGCAGCCTGAACATTCTTTGGGATTTCAACTTATAATTGGACAGTATTGGGCACCAATTCGCGTAAAAACACCTAGATTCATTTCACATTTTCAACCACGAAATGCCAACCCATCCCCAGAAATATCCATATTTTAGTCTGGATTCTTCATAGGCCGCATAAAAGATATTCTACAGTGTTCGTTGTGACACATGAACTTCTATTAAATAACCTTTGCATCACATGCTATCTCGACGTATCATTTCCGCAATTCTCCACCTTTGTTTCCTACTAAGAGAAACCTCTGGATGAACAGATAAATGGAACCGAATAATGCACGTCATCCAAGCAAACCTACCACTTTGTTATCTCCCACAGCTCAAACGCTGCAAATGCGCTTGTATTCATTTCTCGACATTCTTGCCCCAGTAACCCATTGTAGAATATCCTTTCGTAGTGTTCTCCATTGCATAGCAGAACTCGGGCATAGGTTCAAACTGCTAAGAAACGATCGTCGTAAGGCTGAAAGGCTTTGGTTATTATTCGATCTTATTATTCATAAGCAAATCTCTGAAGCTACCTACAAGGATATCACTTACAGTTCATGCAGCGAAATTCACCTATTTTAATACTAAGATCACTGAAAGAAAGAACTCTTCAATATTACTAGTAAGTGACTGTCAAGGAACAATTATAAAGTACTTACTCCCCACAACCGCCATAACAAACTGACCATAACGTTATATCCCATAATTGCAGTACCAACCCCAGTGGTAAACTCCTTTAAACACAATACTATACTATACCATTTAGCGTCATAATGACTCTAATAACTAATGTTCTTTTAATAGCATGTCCAATTTGAACAAAGTAAAATTATTACAAGTATTTGATTCTGAAACCGAAATTGATATAGATACTCAAGAAGATTTAAACAAGGAGACTGGCCAAAATATTCACGAAAATCCACAGCCTGAGTTTTCACAAGATCAATAAATAATTTTTCCCTAAGTCTTATACTTTGTTTAATTGTAAGAAATAGGCTATTATACCTAACAAGTCTTAATATAAAAACTTTTACTGCCTTGAGATCTCTTTAAGTTTCTTTTTTTTTTTTTGCAAGCTATGAAAATTTGAATTTGAATGTGCAAAAGTTTGGAGCTTCGTGAATATTGAACCTAGCAATGTCACAGCAATGATCTCCATGCATTGTCACAATGCGACTGTATCAAATTTGTTAGCAACATTTCTACCTTTGTTATACGATCACCTTCAACTTACTCTAACTGTGGCTTCCGTGGCAAAAGAAGTTGCCTGTATTTAATTTTTTTGTATAAAGATCGAGTGATGTATTTTAAGAGCTTTATTGCCATTGGTTTTTGTTTAACAGTAGTACTTGAATGCGTATTTAAAAACTTGTAATATTATATTCTGCCATTGTCGGTACAAACTTGTCTTTTTTTTCTAGGCACTCAGCTTGCATTTTATTTGTTACATCAATTTGAATTCATATTTTAAAAGCTTATTTTACTTCAACTGCTTGTTTGTTGTTGTGGAATGGGTTGTAGGTTTTCGGAAATTTTTGTTTGGCTTGAAAATAGACTTATGTTACATGCCTTACTCAAACATACATCTCAGTTTCACAATTATGTATCATAATTCATGTAATATCATAATGCACTCAACTCTCTCTCTCTCTCTCTCTCTCTCTCTCTCTCTCTCTCTCTCTCTCTCTCTCTCTCTCTCTCTCTCTCTCTCTCTCTCTCTCTCTCTCTCTCTCTCTCTCTCTCTCTCATCAGAACAAACCGCTAATTTGTACGTGACTGATTCATTTCGATCACGACCATGACAGTCCATGCTTCGAAAACTTATTTAAACATTATTTTTTTTTCCTAATACCTAAGTTTGTGCGACTAACTTTTTAAAATTCTGTCTTGTTTTACTTGACATTGAGTTTAATTTTGGGCTTGAACTTAAAAAGGATGAATATTTAATCTGAGTATCTCAGCATGATAATATTAAGGAGAGAAATTAGGCATCCGTTTTTCTTTCCGGAAAATAAAGGGAAATGATGAAAGCGAAACCGAAATCTCGTTTAATTTGATGTGAAGTCTAATATTCGTCATTGGTATTTTAAGGGACACGACTTTCATCCTGTACGTGACTCAAGAAGAGATTAAAGACAATGAAAGAGTACAATTGATAAGAAACATTAACTAATTTGGCCATGAAAAGAGATCGATCATTTTCTTTTTTTTTCTGCTCATCAAAGCTTTACTAAATCAAATAAAATCCAATTAGTCTGAAATATTGATTTTGTTTGAAAGCCATTCTCAAAAGACTTTCAATGAAGCATTTCAAAGACATGAGAAGTAATTAAAGAAGAGAAATAATATGGTATCGATTGAATACAGTAGTGTGACATTAATTGAAATGTTCACATGTACCGACTTCCGTTATATCCAATTAGAAAAAAAACTATTTTAAAAGTATTAGTGGATAAGAAACATACAAAAATCATTTTGACTATAATGCAAGACTTTGCATAGCTAAGGAAGACATACCCTAAAAGGAAACAAAGTCTAAATACTTCGAAAACATAAGTCGTCTTGATTACCTGTTGTGGTTATTAGACAGCACTAACATCTAAACAATCGAGGGTAATCGATGTAGGTTGTTAGATGGGACTAACAACTAAGCTATAGAGAATACGTTGCGTGGGTTGTTAGATATCACTAACATATAAGGCGTCAAGAGTACTTGTTGTGAGTTGTTAGATGGCACTAACATGTAAGCTGTCGAGAGTACTTGTGAGTTGTTAGATAGCACTAACATGTAAGCTCTCAAGAGTACTTGGTGTGAGTTGTTAGATGACACTAACATGTAAGCCGTCACGAGTACTTGGTGTGAGTTGTTAGATGGCACTAACATGTAAGCTGTCGAAAATACTTGTTGTGAGTTGTTAGATAGCACTAACATGTAAGCTCTCAAGAGTACTTGGTGTGAGTTGTTAGATGACACTAACATGTAGGCTCTCGAGAGTACTTGGTGTGAGTTGTTAGATGGCACTAACATGCAAGCTCTAAAGAGTACTTGGTGTGAGTTGTTAGATGGCACTAACATGTAAGCCGTCGAGAGAACTCGATCTGGATTTTAAGGTGGCACTAACATAAAGCCGTCGATAGTGTTCGGTGTGGGTTGTTTAGATAGCACTAACATCTAAGTATTCGAGGGTACTTGTCATGGGTTGGTAGATAGTATTCTTGATCGCTAAACTTTTCTACCTATATGTTTTTCCTTTTAGGTCAACATATATCTATTTGTCCTTCCTTGCAAGCATGCGAAAAACGGAACCGTAAGCTAACTTCATGGCCGCAGTTAGCATTCGCACTTCTAAAATTCTATGTAGTATGCAGCTTACTGTTTCTAACACAGCAAGATCGGCACTTTTTCGCAGATGTTCTTGTCTCATAAAGTAACCCATTCCGCAGATGTTCATGTCTCATAAAGTAACCCAAATTTTGCTGTTTGTGGGATGTTGGAAATTAAATTTCAACGTTGAGCTAATTACATCTAAGACGATCGAAAATGTGTAAGTAACAAGAACAACAACATACAACAATGACATATTTTCAAAATATTTTCAACAGCAAATAACAGCCGTAAATTAAAAAAATAATTGACTTAGCCTAACCCACCCCCAAAACATTAAATCACCATATGCATTCCAACAATAACTCAACTGCAATCATTACATGATGATATGGCAAAAATTATTCAGGTAAACAATATGAACTTTTATCAATAATATTTAATTAATAGAGAGAGTCAAAACCAATTGACGGAGGTCGCAGGTTCTATCCCCGTCCGAGTTATACCAAATACATCAAAATGGTACTAACAGCTGTCTCGCTAGGAGCTCAGCATTAACAGATTAGTGTTAAGACTGGTGGGCCTAGTGTCAGGATAATGTGACTGGGTGGGACATCATGCTACATATATACGGCATGATGTCCCAGGGCTAGACATCACCATAAACTGCCACACTACAGACATTGTAGCGGTATGACTGAAAAATTGTTAAAGCTACGTTAAAATCCAACTCAGAAACACACACACACACACATACATACATACATACATACATACATACATACATACATACATACATACATACATACATACATACATACATACATACATACATACATACATACATACATACATACATACATACATACATACATACATACATACATACACAGAGAGAGTTGGAAAGAATATAAATCTGTTATCGGAAGATGAACCTGGCGGCTGATTGATCTAAGGAGCTCGCCTTAACTAACCAATCACATATCTCATCTCTGTCCATGTCTTAGCAAATATTCTACTTATCCCTCGTGACACAGCATACGCTGCGTTGTCGACAAAGTCATTGGTTACTTTAACAATTAATAACGACATCCTTTACGTATCTGTTTACATTATACATTCCATTGTTTTCAAACAGTTGTTTCAGTTGAAAATTAACAGATGATGCTGCTGAAAACTTCTTTGAGATATTTTTTATAATGATTGTGATAGCCATGTTGGAAATAGCAGTACATAAACCTATGATGTGTATAAAAGTTGGATAAATCCAATATATTGCTATCACTGAGAGACTTATGCTAATAATATGTACAGTTATGACAACGATTATAATGAAGTTATTACAACAGTGATTTATGCCTGACCAGAAAAATTACATCCAAAAATCGACATGAAAATTCAAAAGATATTAGAAAAATATTTAGAGGAAGAGAAACATGTCAACCACTGCATCTCTTTCAAAATGTCGTAAATCACCTTTACATACATGAGGTTTCTTGAACCGGAAATGTTTCGTAAAAGTGACGTCATAATTTTGTTACAGATTGCAGGACCAGTGTTGAAAGGATCCAATCAGATTAGTGTGTGACAAGAGTTTTCTTATTCATGTCTTTTATATATTATTTTCTTAGCTCTGTTGTAGTAATTAACACAGATTCAAGGCTGATAATGATTCCGAGTTTGATGCATGCGTTTTAATACCATTTATACTATCGCATTTTCACTGGCACTGGGTAATTTTGGGAGATTCTGTTTTCTATTGCATCGTCAATTGCACTTGTGATTTTGGATATTGATTTCTACTGCAGTTTCAAAAGTACTCTGATTTTTGGAAATTCTGTTTTATATACCGGTTTGTTCAAAGTAAAACTATCATGACCGCATTTCAGTGTTAATTAAATTTGTGTATGTATATATGTAAATGTTTAAAAAAGGCCAGTAGAGTTGGGACATATTTTGTACCCCACCCCCGCAAACATAATTATGGGACTTTGCTTCCATAAAAAGGTTCTTTGGCGGGAATTTTTAGGCTCCATTGGGCCTGGGCTTTTTCATATCCCCTTTCGCGTAAATGCTTGGACTGTTGCTACGCCACTAAAAACGCCGATAGGGTAATAAACAACACCTTTTCTTTTATATTCTCGTCATGACAATTAATCGTGGTTTCCAACCAAACTAAATGACTACCGTATATCATTTTCATTAATTATCAATTTATAGTATAACTCAAATAAAGATTCTAAAAACTAATGAATCGTGCACAATGTTAATTAAGTTAGAACACAAATATTTCGTCGACCCCATCTTTAGCTCAACCACTTTAGCCTGATTTAATCCGAGCACTGTCCTGAGACTTATCGTATTATGATAATTTAGGTCGAAAACAAATCGATAATCAAACATTACGTCACTACCGGTACTTAGCCTATGGACTCTTTTGTGAAGAGGTTACTTAATGCTAATCCTGCGGTATATTTTTGTTTGATGAGGAATATATACCTTTATCAGTGCCATTTTATATTTTGTTTTAAGATAAAGCTTTGTAATAAATAACATTTAAACAGTTATTCCAAATATTGTTAATTTTCATAATGTTTATATTTAGTTTATTGGAAATTTAAGAGTACTGAGATTCGATTAAAACAAATATTTCTTCGCCGACCAGAGAAACCACAGTCACTAGGGCCTTTTTACCATAAAAAAGCAATATCTTGTTCGCAAAAATGCCACAAGTGTTGGTATTGGTGCCGGAGATGCATCTAAAGTCCTCATGGTAAAGTCTCGGGTTCAAAATTATGCTAGCTTTCTTCGGAAACGTATAAACAGTTTACTATGGTGCTCTATTATTAAAAGAGGCCATTGTTCGCTCTATATTCATACAGTCTGCTTTTTTGTTTATTCATCGGCAATTATTCCCTTTTTTAACCAAGGCGTGATGTTGTTAGAAGCTAACACTACTGAGTTAAACTTAAAACAATCTCATACAGTTCTTTAAAAAAGATGTTTCTTTTAAAACGAAAGTTCTTTAAAAATGGAGAACATTGCTTCTTCAGCATTTAATCCATTTAAACGCCCTCGTTTTCTCGCTAATTTGTTTTCCTTGTCCTTTTTTCATGCATAGACTGCAGATATGTCTAATACGAAAATTTGATAAACAATTTTGCGACAGAACTCCTTAAAAAATAAACCAGGATTAATTATCAGAACTCGGGGTTTGCGGTTATTGTGTTATTACACTTTTATCGGGTTCATACTTTTAAAGTAACTATTGAAGCTACAGATAAGTTTAAAAACTTGTAAAATTGAAATCTTATACTTTTTAAAATATAATTTTATTATAGTACCAGAGAGAGAGAGAGAGAGAGAGAGAGAGAGAGAGAGAGAGAGAGAGAGAGAGAGAGAGAGAGAGAGAGAGAGAGAGAGAGAGAGAGAGAGAGAGAGAGAGAGATTTCCTTCTAATTTGGTCCATCCTTCGCGCACGTATTGCCGATAACTTTTAGACCCATTCTTTTACAGTTTTTTTTTAACTTTCATTATAATCCATAAGTGAAATGAGCTATTGTCAGGTTCCAAATAAGAAGACAAAAATATACAGACATGTCAAACCGGTACTGCATGCTCTATATCGAAACTACTACCTAGTATATGTACTCAAGAAGGTGAATAAAGAAATGGGGTTATATGGGTTTCTTTTAGTTAGTGTCAAAGGTTCTTAATAGTACAGTAATTATTTTTATACATAAAGCATATATGTTGTACGCTCAACACTAACTAAAATAAAGGTCCCCATTATCTTGCATCGTACACCATAACCACATCGCACGTATTATAGGCGTTCCCAATTGTGAACAACGTAGAATCCAGTCAGAATTTCTTTTTTGCTGAGATTGAGCTAGAGACTTTGGGGGTGATCAGTCAAAACTGACGTTTTGAAAGGTCTTTTCTAAACTGGTTGCTAGGAGAAACAGAAACAAGGAATTGTATAATATCTAGGTATAATGTGTCTGCAGAACGGAGTGTCCTATTTGTACTATTTCCAGTTCACAATATATGCCTCGACTGGCTTACACATGATGGCCCAACAGGTCTGGATATTATGCCCCGACTGGTCCCCAAATTATGCCCCTACAGGCTTGCATATTATGTCCCGTCTAGCCTATAAAGTATGCCTCGACTGGCGTGCATATTATCCCCCTACAGGCTTGCATATTATGTCCCGTCTGGCCTATAAAGTATGCCTCGACTGGCGTGCAAATTATTCCCCTACAGGCTTGCATATTATGTCCCGTCTAGCCTATAAAGTATGCCTCGACTGGCCTGCATATTATGCCCCTACAGGCTTGCATATTATGCCCCGTCTGGCCTATAAAGTATGCCTCGACTGGCCTGCATATTATGCCACTAACTGACCTGCATATTCAGAGTTGTGAGGTCTTGGCATTTATTTTATGGTATTAAGTCAATAACACTGTCTAATGGTGTATCGTTTCAATTCTCCTGGCATATTTGTTTTGCAGGAAAGGAAATGTCATAGACGGTACATATATTCGTTGCAGGAAGTAAATAAAGTCTTGACAAAAGGTCCACTTTCTTTTAGTCTGAAGATATTGTCCCATATTGTTCTCACACACACCTTGAAGCCTGTTGTACGAACACGAAGGTACATATGAAAATAAAACGGCAGAATGGCGGATTTTCATCTTCTAAAAAGCATAACCTATAGGCTTGGTTTTCAAAATTTAAGATATTGCTTCTTATTATTCGACACGAGAACCTTTATAAATCTAGCACTAAATACTCCAATTCGAGATACTTGCAAATAAGATTTAATATCAGATGTCAGAAACACTTGCAATATTTCTGGTCACTTATTTCTGAAACTTCCAAATGTCAGACTCAAGGTTCGAGTGGAAAACCATCCAAATTGTTAAATGTTATGTAGAGTACATGTACAATGTTAACAAACCTGATGATAATTATAAAACAAATTGGATATGCAGGCTTTATTTTGATAGCATATATGGTATATCCATTGTTTTTTTTTTCTAGCGCTACTGATCATGCGCTAAAGAGCTTATGGGATGAAATGTTGTCCGCCATCCGACGTTCGTCCGTTAACACTATTATTATTGCTATTATCCCTAAACTGCTTGGCGGATTGCCATGAAACTTTACACACACACACACACACACACACACACACACACACACACACACACACACACTCAAGTTGGTCATAAATAAAAATTGCATTACCTTGAAAAATCTTATTATCGCTACTAATCCTGAATGGATGGTCATATCAACATGGGGTTTACACTGAAAATCTTCTTATAATGTTTGGATGGTTGTAATATATCAACATGGGGTTTACGCTGAAATTCTTCTTATGATGTATGGATGGTTGTAATAAAAGTCGTGCCTCTCTTTTGAACATCCAATATGGCATCCTGGTAGCCATCTTTAAAATTTTATTGCTAAAACCTCTTCTTGTAAGTCATACCAGCATACGTTTTTCACCAGAAAACTTATTACGATGATGAGCTGGTACTAAAGAAAAACGACGCGGATCTGACTATAAGTATGGCCCACATTGCATTCGTCTTGAAAATCTCGTTATTACTAATCCTACTAAATACAATATCATACAGACATGAAGTGTTCATTGGACAAATAATTATTCTTTAGTTGGTCCTAAAATAGCAATGCCTATTAGACCTCAAATATTGCTTTCACAGTCCAAATAATGAAATTCTTGTCATTAACTATCTTGAATAGATGGTTATGGCAACAAAAGTCTTACACCAAAAATCTTCTAATGGTGTCTAGTTTGTCTTAAATGAAAATAGTACCAATCCTAACATCCAGTCTGGTTTCAAAAGGTGCTAATTTTGAAAATCATATCACTCAATAATATTAGAGATGGTTTCAGCATTCAGCAGTTTAAAAAAGAAACGGTCATATTTTTAATCATTGGGCATTCTTTTCAGACATTAAAGAGATTGTTGTGATAGCTGATTAATATACTGGACGCGTGCTGGACAATTTAAAAGTTATAGTATTTGAAACACTTATAAGTAAAGATGTTGAAAATAAGCCAGGAATGTTGAATGTATAATCGAAATTACGGTATTCCATGAAATTTGTTGCTTATGTAAACAAATTCTTAGTTTTCTTCTTACAAACTCAAACCTGGTTTGTATTTATAATGTAGAAAAATGAGTGTGTTAGATGGTAATCCTGTGATAGTTTAAAATTAATTCGTCTATTTCAATGACACAACGGCATTTATAGTAGCAGATTATGTTTGGCGTCAAAAATTATATCTGGAAATTGGGCAGGAATAATTAAACTACCCCAACCTCTAGAGAAACTCGTTTTCTCCTCTCTCTTTACTGAATGTGAACCACCGTTACATGACCTAATTTTTCAGTATTACCCATCGTAATGTTATTGGACAGTTAGATGACAGAATTAACCAACATGATATTATATTACAGTTAAATATGCACTATTTATATTAATCAACACGAAGTTGTAGTATATGCACTCTTTATATAATTACTGGAATAATTTGCGTTCGTCTGAGATAAAGAATTCCTGTGAACAATCGTTCAGAAAATGAAACAATGTATTCTTATATCTTGTCTGAAAAATAGAGTCGTTCAGAAAACCGGAAGCGAAGCTATTTTTGTTCCTCCTATCAGTAAAGGATGATATATGCAATATTATGGGTTTTTGTCTTAGAAATGATAAATTTAAGCTTTTTCTTCGTACGTGAATAAAACCTTATAAAATGTCACATAGAACGCAATGTGCTTTCCCACTAATGTAATTATTTTACTTTTCTTTGGTCAACTGTGTTTTTAAAAACATTTCTCCAAACGATTAATTGAACACGTTCTACTATAAAAGTAATTGTTATGCTGTTAATACTATTTAAATTATCTCACGTGTATAATGTTCATGACAGTTTTAGGGTGTACGAGTCGACTAATAAATAGCAAGATAAATATTGTGGGTCTATTGTTAATTGCTAAAATTATAGGCCGCACATAAAGATCCATTGGATCTAAGTTCAGCCTTAAATACGCCTCAGCTGTTTGTCTGACCTTTGTTCTTAGATGCTTTTCAAACCTTTCTATTAACGGAATTGCATAAAAGAGTTTTAGATTAGATTATGATCTTTATCTAGTGGTCAATTTTATTGATTGAATTATGCACACGATATAAGACTATGGCTGATGTACATTATTTCCATTTAACTCTCATGCTAGTGCCGTAAGAGACTTTTCTGAGATCAATATCAATCGATTTCGTACAGCAGTTATTCAGTAGAGATCATTCCTAAAGAATCATTTCATTGCTCTTTCCCCACTTCAATTTAATAAATAGAGAACGTTTTTGATTCATGATGTTTTCATGATAAAAATCGAAATCATTAGGGTGTTTATGATAATAATAGAAATCATTAGGGTGTTCATGATAGTAATCGAAATCATTAGGGTGTTCATGATAGTAACCGAATTCATTAGGGTGTTCATGATAGTAATCGAAATCATTAGGGTGTTCATGATAGTAACTGAATTCATTAGGGTGTTCATGATAGTAACCGAATTTAATAGGGTGTTCATGATAGTAATCGAAATCATTAGGGTGTTCATGATAGTAATCGAAATTATTAGAGTGTTTATGAGAGCAAGTGAAATCATTAGGATCTGAGAGCCTTAGTTTGATACCAAATATAGTTCACAATGAACAATATTCAGTTCACTAGAAACATAGAGAAACATTAATTTGAATTAGTGGTAAAGTGTTTTCCCCAGCGGTTCCTTTCTTTACTTTCTTTGCATGACCCTCGGATTCGCCAGTAATCAAGAGAAGCTGAAGAAAAAAAGCCTTGCCGATCAAAGAGATCTTGGTTTGCATATGCGAGATTGGCTATACCAAGTTGTAAAACGATAAATCACGAATAATTTTTATGGATGAAAGATGGAGACATTATTTAAATGAATACAGAATACTCGTAAAGATTAGTTAAATTCATATTAGGTTGATTTTACGTTTATTGAATAGAATTGTTAAGAAACATAGTTTTCCATTTTTGAGGAAATTTGTTTATTAAATGTGCTAAGTTATTAATTACAGTTGTTGGCTACTTAATTGAGTTTCTGAATCCATGTCTAATCATTCATCCATTCGTGGGATTAGTTAGACAGTTGAAATCTGTTGAAAATTGTTACGTTTCATTCCTATACAAGAAAAGACTACATTTAAGTTTTTAAAGGTGCTTAAATTCATTCCTTAAGAAAACACCACAGGAAGACAACATAATGACCTATCCTGTGTGGCTATCGCGACATTTAATCTCCATGTATATGTCCTTGTGTCAGTTCTACATCCCATCCTAACTCACAGAATGGAATTTCATCTTTATTGTTTTTACCCGTGGTGACCATCTACGAGAGTGATATGACATCATTGATTCAGAAGCCTGAGGTCACGGAGAGAATGTCAAAATTTAATTGCACAAAAATATTAATCACAGTGACATTGACCAATATTTTCTGACAAAACATTATATCTTTATTGAAAACTTATCATAGATTTAAATATTTGCATCCTGTCCCCATCGCCACTATCAGGGCCATTGAAATAAGTAGAACTTTGGCAATGAATGGGTTTAGAATACGCAATAAAGACAGGATTTGCGATGACGAGCCAATACGGTTGTTATAGTTTATTGTGTTTTGTGTGCAATTATGTTTTCTTCGTGTGCGTCATTATTGTTGTCGACTTAGCATAACAGTGCAGATTCTCTTTAATTTTTTTTTAGTCCCCTCCACCTGTCTGCCCGAAATCAATTAATTGATCTTCTGCCTGTAGGAAAAAAAATAAACTTAAAAAACAAAACATATTTTTCTTTCTTTGATTTAGTTCCAATTTTCTTTAATGCTGGTTTATCGCCTTGATGAGTTTTTGAATGAATGACATTGATCATTCATCTATATTTGACTTCTCCGTCCAGCAAAGATAATCCGTCCAGCAAAGTGTGTCTTAGCCAGGAATATATTGCCAGAATGAAACACACAAGTTATTAACTGGGCTTCAATAACTATGCGATAAAGAATCATCTATTGCAAATGAATTTTAGTCCAAATCAAGACATCCGTGTAATATGCTGTAGTCCAAAACGTGTATAGACCTCTCTTAAATTATATGTATGTCTGAGATTCCATTGCCAGAACGAGGCTAACTAAGCAAGCTGTAGTAGCAGCTGTTGGAGCTATGGATACCACTAGTAATATTTGGATACCACTAGTAATACTAGCAGAAAATCAGCACATCATTGTTGTGTGCCCCATTCCACTCAGATTCACGATTTTATTCAACACTTCATTTTCATTCAATTCCAAAATATCCTACATTGAACAAGTAATGGATAAGATAAGAGGTCCACTCTTTCAAGTGAGTATTCCAAAATTATATCCATTTTTACACAAGTTTAAATGAAGTTTTGCTCTTTAATATTTGTTTTTGAAATATTAAGCACTGTTTTTGTTTGTTTTTTTTTTCATTTTATTACAAATTTCCAGCTGCCTTTTTCTGTTTTTCAGTATATAAAAGTTCTTCATTCCAAAGACTTGCTCTCTTTTACCGCATTTATTTTTTAAAATTTCAGCTACTACTCAATAGCAATATTTTAGTAAAAGCCAGAAATATTTCTTCTTAGTATTGTGTATTATTCTTTGTATGGAATATATTTTGCTTATTGGCAATGGCACTGTTACAAAGTCAACAGTCATGTGTTCAAACCATTTTACAAAGGATGATTACAAGTCATGGACACCAGTATAAAAAAAAATTATAGCCCTGAAGCAATACCAATAATCTCTGATTGGAGCAGTGAAAAAATGCCCAGGAGACCCTTAAAAAGAAAGCTGCTTAGTTTCGAAAAGCTAATTAAGATTATATTTTGTCTAAGGAGAAGGAAATATTAACAAGAAAATCTTTTCAGATGCTTTTAAACCATGAATTTATTACAACAACAGTAATTTACACAAAATACACAAAAATTGATTAAAACATTTTAATGACATAATTATTTAAAAAGTCACATTCTAGCCAGCCAATTTAAGAGACGTATTATTACATGGCAAGTAGTTGTAGATAGAGCAGATTTCTGAAAAACGGGTGAAATATGTTAGTGTTTGGTTAACATTACAATAATATAGACTTGTTGGATTGTACAATGGTGCTTTTGTTCATATAACAGAATGGATAATAATGTAACTGTGACAGATCTGTTTGCTGACACAGAAGCTAAATCTGGCAATGACGATCAAGGACAATCCTTATATCAGTCAAGGATAGAAGAATTGGAGGAGAAACTTAGGAATAAATTGGAGGAATGCGAAAGACTGAAATACCAGTTGCAAATAAAATGTTTTGGCTTAAATAGGTTTTATATATTAATCTATACAGGTTTTTCCTCCTTTTACTGCTTTCTTTACTTGCATTTAGCCATCAGCTCAAACCATGCAGAGTGCCTACTATAAAAGCAGTGAAACTGATAGTCTGGCAGGTAGAAAATGTAGTAAGCTCCTTATAAAATGAATTGTTTATGCATCTTTGTCGTTTAAAAGCTGGTCTTCGTGAGCAGGATCTCAGTATTAGATTCAGTTGTTTTTTCGAAACTGTAAGCTGTAAAATAGTCCCTTTGGGTAACTTTCTTTTTTTTTTGTTCTTGGTGCTATTTCTATCTGGTTACCAAGAGAGATTATTCTAAAATTAATGCCAGAATGTTTCAGAGCTTTGTATCCACCTACCCGAGTCATAATTGATTGTACCGAGATAAGAACTCAACAATCTGTATCTTCTGGAAGAACCCTTTTGTCCCAGCATTTTGTATTTGGCAAGCTTATAGAGTAGACCAACAATATGTCCACATGATCCTGCTTGTCCCATTGGGGGGAGTGCAAAATGCAGATGTTGATGTAGCCTCCGATATTTCTTCAAATGTGACCTGCAATGATTAAAATGGAAGTTTATGAAATGTCCAATTTTAGGTTTATTCTTCTGTCAAATGTAAGCTTGTAAATTGTATGCTTCAAGCAACATGCATGATCAGACAGCCTTCATGTTTAAAAATTAAATTTAATTTGATGTGGTATTTCATTTTTCCTCTGAAATATAAACACCTGCCTGTCACCTCAAATTTATTATCATTAGGTTTCACTGAAATAATAATAATAATAATAATAATAATAATAATAATAATAATAATAATAATAATAATAATAATAATAATAATAATAATAATAATAATAATAATAATAATAATAATAATAATAATAATAATAATAATAATAATAATAATAATAATAATAATAATAATAATAATAATGATGATGATGATGATGATGATGATGATGATGATGATGATAATTATAGCTACTCGACACTCGTTTATTTTGCCTGTAACTCTTTGATTTGAACTATTTTACAATGTATTACGGTAAATTGGGAATCACAAAACCTTGAGCAGTTCAACATGCATAAGTCATCAGTGCCATACCTATCCTAGCCTTGATTTTGCTTGGAGATCAGAAACTTATCAAGTCACTTGGATTTTATTAAACTGGTAATTATCTTGGGAGCAAATTATATCCTAGGGAGAGATATAATCTTGGACATATTATTGGTCAGGATATAAACTGATGTAGAAAATTTTCATCACGTCACATTTTGTTTAAGGGAGAAGTGCTAATAGCTTTAACAGAGGGAAAAAAATGTGTCAGTGAAACAATTATTTTCAACATAGTATGGCTGATTTGGAAAATAACACTTACCTCTTAGATCTTGGATGTATCCTTCACTCAAATACTTGAATCCCTTATTCTTAGATTTTTCACCAGATGTCTTCTTATTTAACTTGATTTAAGTTTCAACGGTGAAAAAGTAAGTGATGACACTAAATTTAAATTCTTGTCACTGTAGGAGGTAGCTATTATATCACTATAGACGCTGTAGCTAAGGCAGCTATGCTCATTTAGCCTCGTTTTGAGTCGTGCGTTAATATTCATGAGATAATATTAAGATGGGTCTATTAAAGGTAATTGTCAGTGGACGAGTCCATCGAGATGTACATATGAGACGATGATATCTAAAGGCGAAATTGAATTTACCATTTGAGATTTATTTCGTTCAAAGTCGAAATTGGTCAGAACAGTAGATTAGACCCTAAGAGGTTTTCATTCTGCCACATATTCCTTAATATAACCCATCACTGTTGTAGGTACATGCACCTTTTGCTTCTTGCCCTCGGGGGTGGGGAAGAGCTGGGGCTGGGGTAGGCAGCTAAACTATCAATTGAATAAACAGAGTATTTGCGCATATTTGCCGAAATGTAGCATACGCCTAAATCAAAGTCAGTGCTGTTGCTGATCATGTTCGGCGCTTTTCAGTCTACCATTGTGTTGCAGCGCCCAAGCCGATAGAGTTGATCCTTTACGTAGACATACTAGAACTAAAGGCGTTTCAATTATTTTTTCTTGCGAATATCCGCTGAATATGTACACATTCCGTGCACGACATTGTTGCTACGCCAATAAACAATTCGGACAGTTATTTTTTCCCCAGTAAAGCTTGATTTTGTCATAGTTGTCTTGTATAATCTATCTCGAAAATGATTTGTACAAAATGCGAAATCTATAACTAAATATTACATGAATGACTGTCTATAGAAGTTGCAGTCAAGGATTAATTCTGACTTACAATGTTTTATTCAGTAATATGCATAGTAACAAATTATTTTGAACCAAATACGTTTCAGTAGTCATCAACTTTTTGACTGTGACATGCGATCGTATGTTTTTACATTTTAATGAGATATTTTATGAGTCAGCAACGAAAAACTCAGTTTACGGTGGGAAGAAACTGGTGTCCTAGAGATTTACTTGCATAGTGCCATATGTAGTGAGTGAGAGCAGCGGACTCGCCACATCATACGCCAAGATTATTCGATAATTACTAATAGGCAAAATAAATCGATGACTCATGATCTTTACATCTAATTTAATGTATGTAACTTAATCATTGGAAGAATCCAGTTTCCTATAAATTGTATCGAACCATTAATTATTGATCAGACCTTCTGTTAGATGAATTTAATTGTACCTACCTTCAAAAGTGGTCGACGTTGCATGTTTTGTGAAATATGTTAAAATGAGCTGCGTTTTTTCGGAGGTGTTGGAGGCGGGTAACAAGAAAATGTAATAAGCAGATATTTATTTTGAACCAGAGGTGAGGAAAATACTGTGATATACTTATTCCTTTTTTACAACTGCAAATTCTTTTTCACTCAGTTTCATCAAATAATGGAACTTCGCAAACTATATGTGATGGTCAGTCCTGCGTAAATTAGTTTAATTTACATTCATCGGAAAGGAATGCACGGGCGCACCTTGGCTTATCAGAAGGCCGACTCCTGGAAAAACTCTAGCTTTACTAATGCAAGCAGATTAGAAATTATAAATCAATGAATACAGTGACTAAGTTTTGTACATTTATTATATCCTTGATGCTTTCGTTTTTGAAATCGGTATGGGGATACAAACAAACGTGAGTACACGTCAACAGTGCCAAAATGGAACATGTTAAAAAATGCAGTCGAGTTTAATTCATCTGGAATAGTTGATACAAGTTTGGTTTAGTGAACACTGAAGGTTCAATATGGTGCCAAAGTAGAAACGTTTTGATTTATTCACTTGAAATAAGATCTTATTTAGAATACAGTTTTAACTAGATTTGCCTATTGCGTACGTAACAAGTCCTCAAAAGAGTTCTTGTATATCGATGAAGCTGCATGTGTTTAGTTCGATTTCACGTTAGTTTGACCTCATTAAGACGTTCACGCTTCATAATTACGTCAATCAAAAGCATTAGAACAATTTTATTTCTCTAGAAATTGGCTTTAAAATATTTTTTACTTGACTTATCGAAGTTATGAAAATTTGAATGGCCAAGCGAGGCATTATCAAAATTAGTGTTTCCACGAGTCAACACTCGTCGCCATGTCCAGTACTCAGCATTTGAAAGTTTTTGTCTTCATGTCCAGTACTCAGTATTTGAAAGTTTTTGTCTTCATGTCCAGTACTCAGCATTTGACAGTTTTTGTCTTCATGTCCAGTACTCAGCATTTGAAAGCTTTTGTCGTCATGTCCAGTACTCAGCATTTGAAAGTTTTTGTCTTCATGTCCAGTACTCAGTATTTTAAAGTTTTTTCTTCATGTCCAGTACTCAGTATTTGATAGTTTTGGTCTTCATATCTAGTACTCAGTATCTGACAGTTTTGGTGTTCATGTCCAGTATTCAGCACCAACAATTTCGGTCTTCGTGTCCAGTTCTCGGCATTGACAGTTTTGGTCTTCATGTCCTTTACTCAGCATTTATAATTTTGGCCTTCGTGTCCAGTAAACAACATTGACGATTTGGTGTTTAAAATGCAAGATTTCCACCTTTTGTAATGTCCATCTTGACATTCCTTAGTAAAAAGAAATGATAGTGTAGCTAAGGCTCACTTTCAGTAATTCTTACAGTAATCGGAAACTCTACAGAAGATTTCTTAGAGACAGTCGATGAGGCTAAAGACAATCCAATTAAATTATTATTATTATTATTATTATTATTATTATTATTATTATTATTATTATTATTATTATTATTATTATTATTCACTCCACTATTGTTCTTGACTCAATAATCATTTAAACAGTTTTTCGCAGCCATTATTGAACTATTTATATTTTTCAGCTTTGTTTTAATCCCTATGCGCGTTGTCAAGCGAACGGTGTCCGTTTTCTAAATTCTCAGCCCAGCAAGGCAATGCATTTGTTAAAGTGTTTGTTAGAAGTGAACAAGTTACTAATAATATTTTTTCTGTATGATAAAATTGGATATTGATAGGAATAAACCCTCATTTGATTATAAAATAACTCCAAGAAACCCCGATAGCGAAAAGCCTTGGCATTATACATACAAGACGTGTGAGATGAATGAATACTAATGGATGTTACTCTTAAGATGTATAGATAACACGTTCTTATCTCAGCACGAAATCTATTTTACCGTTCAATATTCACTTGGACAGAATCTAGATTGGCGTAGAGTCTAAATTAGCTCCAAATATATTTCAGATTGGCACGTTTTCTGTTTTCTTGCCATCGGGTCCTGTCAGTGTGGTATCAGTAATATATACGAAAAAGCATTGTCTGTAATTATTAAATTCGACGTATACCGAAATTTATCCCCAATCCTGTTTAGTGTTTCAATGTAGTCAAAACCTGACAATTGCAGCGGAATCATCAGCTGTAACAGTTTGAGCTGTGAAACATGAAATTTCTCATTATACTGAGAGTACGTTGTTTTCTAGTTCAGTTTTATAATTCATACAAATTTACATAAAAACATTATCATGGTAATTGTCTCTTCCAGATTCGTGGCGGAGCATATGCCACATGGCTGCGACATGATACCCCAGTGCTAGACATCACTATAAACTGACACACTGTAGATATCGTAGCGATATGACTGATTTTTTTTAAAGCTACGTTAAAATCCAAATCACACACACACACACACACACACACACACACACACGCACACCACAAACACGAGCGCGCACGCACGCATAAGTAAGCTTTACAAATGCACCGTTTGAAGCCATGAAATGAGATATGCATGTGCAATCTAACTTGTGCAGTGTCAATTTTTACATAGATGTCTCTTCTGCTTGTGTGACATAAATAAATACATAAATAAATACATAAATAAATAAATAGAGTCGATCTTGTCAATATTAGAGCGCCTATCCAGTGTGTGTGTGTGTGTGTGTGTGTGTGTGTGTGTGTTAGATTATTTTTTAGCGTGAGTAACTTTTCAGTCATATCACTACGATGTCTGCAGTGTGGCAGTTTATAGTGATGTCTTACACTGGGGCATCATGCAACAGACATGTAGCATGATGTCCCATCCAGTCACATTATCTTGACACCAGGCCAACCAGTCCTAACACTAACCTCTTAATGCTGAGCGTCAAGCGAGGTAGCTGTTAGTACCATTTTTATAAGTCTTTGTTATTACTTGGTCAGGGTTCGAACCCGCGACCTCCCATATCCAATGCGGACTCTTTAACCACTAAGGCCACTTGTCTATTTACTTTTAAAGAAAGTATTTTAGTTACATTTATTTACTCATAACCGAATTTTTTTCCAATCAAAAAGATATTTTTCAAATTAATTTAACCTAACATTTCTGAGTTAGTTCAAATTAACGTAAAATGGCTAATTTGTTGTTTTTATTGCGGTAACACATGCTTTTTCAGGAATTTACAATATCGATCACATGCTATTTAAATTAAGAATACAGAATTGCATAAAAGAAACCGGAACAGAAACTTGAAGGTTAGAGTTACCCAAATGTTTCCGATGCTGAACATTACCATACGGGACTTTCAGACTTTCATACATATTGCTTCCACCTTGAGTTAATCTGTCTAAAGATACGCCCTTGAGTTAATCTGTCACATATATGTCCCTTGGCTTGCAGCACTGTATTGAATGGTGTGAAATTAAGCACGCATTAAAAACTTTTGATTAAGGCGTGTTTGGAAATGAGAATGGAGAAATTATACTGCGTATTTATGTATCAGCCTATGCACTTTTTAAAATACTAGACATATGATATATTTTATTCTGAAACATGGCATTTAAAAAAATTATATCCCAATTGGACCTTT
Source organism: Potamilus streckersoni (assembly GCA_016746295.1). Lineage (NCBI taxonomy): Eukaryota > Metazoa > Mollusca > Bivalvia > Unionida > Unionidae > Potamilus > Potamilus streckersoni. Next base: position 208,964 of record JAEAOA010000806.1, on the reverse strand, counting down.
CCAGGAAGAAATGCAATATTGTTCGCTACGTTCTCTAGATGATTTGAAAGAAAAGAGATAGAAAGGATTAAATAGGTTGCAGTGTTACACAATTGTTGATGATTTGCTTGTATTCTATTAAACATTACAAATGTTCAATAATACAAACTTGCTTATGAAATATTTAGTTTTAAACTATCGTTTGTTAAGTGTATATAACTTTTTTACTTTTATGTTGCTTTCCACGGATGTTATAGTGTGTGTGTATGTGTGTGTGTGTGTGTGTGTGTGTGTTGAATTTATAAGATAGCTTTAACAATTTTTGTTTTATATCGTTACGATGTATGCAGTGTGGCAATTTATAGTTAAGTCTAGCACTGGGGCATCATGCCTCAGACATGTAGCATGAGTCCCACCCAGTCACATTATCCTGACACCAGGACTACCAGTCCTGAAGTTCACATCTTAATGCTGAGTGCATAGCAAGGCTGTTGTTAGTACCATTTTTTCCAAATAAAAGAAATAAGTCTTTGGCATGACTCGGTCGAGGCTGAAACAGCGACCTCCCGCATCCGAGGCGGACGCTCTAACCACCAGGCTGGTGGAGCGGTCTGTTTACATTTTATTTCAACGTATTGCATGTATCCAGTAATATGTCCAAATACCGAAACTTATGGTATCGAAAAATAAAGTAATATCGAATTCTTCTATATAAATAACACTCTATTACAAATTTGAAGGGATCACTGCCATCTCACCTCTGTCGGCGTGGGCATAAGTCTCGGATTGAACCAATGTGGGTATGTGAGAAAGCTTGCCAGTAGCTTTTCGTGAGTCAGTGTTTTTTCCGGGGTTTTCCCCAGGTTCTTCCTCCACCATTTATACTGGCCGCCATGTATAGCCTATCATTCGCTGAAAAAATAGCTTTAAACCCTATAAGAACAAAACAACAAAACAACAAATTCAAGGCATTACTTGGATTCATAAGATGAGATTTTGTTTGACAGGCTTCCTTAAAATGTATCTTTAATGAGTACGCCACCATTATCTACTTAACAGGTGCGCTAATTGCTGTTTATGCTTGACAGGCTTCCTTAAAATGTGTCTTTAATGAGTACGCCACCATTATCTACTTAACAGGTGCGCTAATTGCTGTTTATGCAATGGAATTAGGTCAATATGCTGTGATTTACACGTGCATGTATTACATAAGATATTCATGTAGTGAGAATATTTAATCAATATATATTCGCTGCTTACTTAATTATTCTAACTGAAACTGATGTTCATTTGTTTGTAATCATGAAAAACAAAGAAGACACAGCATATAGTTCTTTCGCTTTATTGTCTGCAAGGCACTAATCCATTCTATCTGATTAATACACTGCTCTGATTAATTCAACTGCTTTAGTTCCTGTATCACAAAGTTTGTTAATGTTTATTTTGATTCAACCTCATCTAACTCATTTATGTATTGTTGAAGATCCCCTACATCACCTTTTCTAAACTATCTCAGCCTGTTGAACAAGTTATCAATTTCTCATATTTCTTGTACAGAATACAGCATCATTACACATATTTCAGTAGTCAAGTTAATCTTCGGCACATCTTTGTGCAGTTCCACATTTTTTGTTTTTAATAGTAAATGGGAATAACGTTTTCTCATAATAAAGTTTATGTCTTGCGTTTATATCAATGCCGCAACTTATTTCCTGGTTTAAACTCTCGGTTATTTTAAACGGAAGTTCTGCATTCCCTATTAAAGCTTAAATGGATCCGTCCCCGTCTTCATAACTATAGAGGCAAACGACACTGTTATGCTTTAATTTTCTCGATGGTTCTCACTGATCGATAAACCATCATTTCAACACTGTTAGAGACATGACATGAAAGTGTATTTTCGTTATAGACGTCGCACAGTCAGATGTTATGCGTATAGGACTAATTACCAATTGTTACCACTTCCAAGTGCTGAGAGCTGGAGAAAACTCCCCTCTGACAATTTCTTTTCTTGACTGAAAAAAGAACAGTTATATTATTTGTCTTGATGATGTCGTGATCGACTATCTTAAATGGTCTGACAAATACTGTAATCTGAGCCAAGGAGATACCAAAGCTCCTGGTTCGAGTTGTCCGTCCGTTTTCTATCCGTAGTCTGTTATCCGTCTGTCCGTTAGCACATTTTGTTATCGCTACATCTCCTTAAACACTTGGAGGATTCTGGTGAAACTTTACACACCCTATAGCCCATAGTCCAGTTGGTCTTCAATAAAATGATGCTACTTACACATTCAATATGATCTCCACGGCAGACATCTTGAAAATATTGTTCTCGCTACTAATCCTGAATGGACGATCGTGTTAACATACATTTTCGCTAAAAGACTTAGTATGATAGTTAGTTTCTTCTAAATGGTACCAGTCCACCTTCCAATACGGCAACCATCTTGAAAATCCTGTCATCACTACTCTGCCTTAAGCAATGGTCGTATCACTCAAGGGTTTCTTAAAATGTGTAGTTGATGTTAAATGAATATAATGCCAATCTGGCATCCAGTATGGCCACCACATCAGGCATCTTGAAAATCTTGTTAATGCTGCTCCTGAATTTAAAGTCATATCGCTCCTTCTCCCAAATGGATGGTATATCAACATGGAATTGTCACCATTATGATATCTTATTTGTTCTAAATAAAAATGGTGCCATTTGTACATTCAGTAAAGCTACCCTGAAGGTTGTTGAGAAAGTCTTGTCACTACTCCCCTTGAATTGATGATCATTACGATATGGGGTTTTCACCAAAAGACACCCGTTGATGCCTACTTTGTGCTAAATGAAAATGGTGCCAACATGGCTTCCTATATAGGCAGCACAGCAGCCAATTTAAATGTCTTGTTATCGCTGAAGATTATCAGAGATGGTTAGAAGTTAGAAGCAAGAAAAGCTCTCATCTTGAATTCACTGAAATTCTTTTCGCACAGTAGAGCGGCAGTACTTTTGATAGACTCTAGTTCTTTGAACAAAATAACTCTATTTAGAGTATTAATTAGCGTATTAACTGTTATTTTGATCTAAATGACGTAGTATATAAGATGCTGCGGTCGTCTTCTTCCAGGGTCTAACGTATTTTTCTTCCCTTTTCTGTGTATATAGACTGGTTATTATATATTACAACGAAAATATGTGCCATCTTGCTTTTGCATTCTGTACGATCCTATGTTGTTGTTGTGAGGCTTAACGTCATTTTTCAGCACACGATATATACATGGCGGCCAGTATTAATGGTGGAGGAAGAAACCGGGAAATCCCCGGAAAGAACCACCGACCCACGAGAAGCAAATGGCAAACTATCTAACATTTCTACATTTGCCGAATCTTAGACTCGAACCAACGCAGACAGATGTGAGATAATTATGTAGTAGAGTATATCACGATGTTTCGTGTGATGTAAAGTCGTCAAGATATTGTTGCTTGACATTCTTATTTCAAACCTTCAGTCCCTCACAGGCTTTTGCATTTGCCTATATATGTTTCATTATCACGTGCTTTAAATGTACGTTTACTTGCATTTTATGATGTGATATGATGTAAAGCACACGTTTCGTGTTCAGATCTCAATTTCACCAACAGAAATTAAGTTTGGATTTAAGTCTTAAAAACTCAGCTGGGACCTGATTGTATGAAATACATATCTGATCTAGGATTGACCAAAACAAATATCTTAAGTGCAGACATAATTAAAAAACTCGTGTCGATGTAATTGGGGTTCTCAAAGTGCATACGTAATTAAAAGACTCGTGTCAATGTAATTTTGGTTCTCGAAGTGCAGACGTAATTAAAAGACCCGGTGTCAATGTAATTGGGGTTCTTAAAAGCATTAGGAATTAAAAGACCGGTGTTTATATAATTGGTGTTCTCGAAGTACAGACGTAATTATAAAACTTATGTTGGTGACAGCAGCAGAGAGGGTGAATCCTACAACAATATATTTGCGACAAAATCGATTAAAGCCTCAGAATGCCAATGGAGCCTTCCTACGAAATCTCATATTTTAACCAAAAAAAAATTAAAGGTCCCATTTTACAAATGGAGCCTTAGCGATTTTGTCGTGAATACATTGTCATAACCACACTCAAATTGCTGCCATCTACGTCTACAAATTTTTGCGACAAAATCGATTAAAGCCTCAGAATGCCAATGGAACCTTCCTACGAAATCTCATATTTCAACCAAAAAAAAAATAAAGACCCCATCTTAGCGATTTTGTCGCAAATACATTGTCATAACCACACTCAAATTGCTGCCATCTACGGTCGCAAATATGTTGTCATTTCACCCTCTCTGCTGCTGATTAATACAAATTATTTAACCAAATATTTGATCAAGTCCAATACGATATCGTGACCGAGGGTCGTGTAAATTTATTGTTATAAATCCATATGGGACAGACTGAGCATGACTAAAGTAATTTTTAAATCCATTGAAGTCCATATCGGAACACCATGTCTGCCAAGGTTTGTTCACGCCATTGAATACAGCAAGATTTTGATTTCGCGAATATTTTTGGGAATTTGAGTATATCTTTGATGAATTATCACGTCGGTTTTTTTACCTCGGGAAAATATTCTAGCGGGTTTTTTGATTATCTAAAACATCATCGACACTAAAAGATTGTTTGTCTCCATCGAGATCTCTAGATGGGCATCTTTAATACAAAATAAAGTGATACATTTTCATTTTAATTCTGAGCTTTTTTTAAAAAATTTTTTAGCACTTCGCACCGTTGATCTTAGGGATGGGGCAACCAAAATATTTTTTTATCCCACTTCATAATCGCATTATCAAATAACCCGAAATTGTTTTTTTTGGTTCCCGATGGCCGATTATAATGGACCAGAATTCGGAAGGCTGCGTGGTTTTTTTCCGGTTCCTTTTTTAGCGCTGAAAAAATTTTATTCTAACGCTATATTTTTAAAGGGATTTTTTTTTAAAAGTAAACGGTACTGAAACCCCCGATCAGACAACCATTACAACTAAAAACAATAGACTAGCGCTTACTGGTAAGTGTGTAACATGTGGTACAAAAAAATTTCGATTTTTAAAAAAAAGCAACTCGGAGGTGATATTGCCGCAAAACTTGGAAAACTCCCCGGAACCCCATGGGCAAAATACCCGGAGAAAAACACCTTCCAGGATATAGCTACTGTGGTCCCGGAACGAGATTAGATATCAGACTTGATGATCAAAATCAGCCCCGGCCTGGTGAGTATCCGATAAATGCTATTGATAAGGCATGTCATGCTCATGATGTTGCATATAAAAGCAATAATTTGCAACAAAGACATATCGCGGATGTAAAATTAATTCATGCCTTAAATGCTATTCCCGATAAATCCTTCAAAGAAAAATTGGCTTCATGGTTGGTCAAATCAGCTATGAAAGGCAAATTAGTGTTAGGTGCTGGTAATTGAAAACACCAGTGTTTTTATAGTATGGAATCTATTTATTATTCGTAAACTCGCTAACGCTGCAAAAGTGAAAAAATCCACTGCAAAGGATTGGTTATCCAAACAAGCTATATGGCAAATTTATCTACCACCGCCTAAACAAATTAATTATTCTCATTTTGATGTTACCGTACCCAATGAAGTTCATCAGGCTGATTTATTGTTTTTACCACATGACCATGGTTACAAATACGCGCTAACTGTAGTTGATATTGCGAGTCGATTTAAACAAGCAAAACCATTGAAAACAAAGTCAGCTTCTGAAGTCGCTTCTGCATTTGAAAGGATTTATAGACGAGGTCCTCTAAGATGGCCAAATCTATTACAAGTTGATCCTGGCAAAGAATTTCAAGGTGCTGTTCTATCAACAATGAAAACTCATAGTGTTACAATACGACGGGGACATACTGCGTTACATCGTGATCAGGCTATTGTAGATCGATTTAAATCGAACTCTTGCAGAACGGTTATTGGATATCAATATGCAAAAGAATTCATCCAAGAACGAGTGTAGTTGCAGCGTTAAATAACGAGATTACTCGAACTATTAATATGAAACCAAATATTGCAATAAAAAAAGAATATATTCCCGAACAACCGCAGCGGTTAGCACACAGCCACCTCTCGCTGATGTTACTGTGAGATATTATACGAACCAGAGAGCTTAAGGCGGTAAAAGAAAGAGCTACTGATCTATTTGGAGTGTTACTACGCATAAAATTTCAACTATAACGCGATCAACTTGGTAGACTCTCCTATCTACAGATGGGGATTCAACTGCACCTCAGCGTGGTTTTACACGCGAACAACTACAAGTCACTGCGGACGATACTCAAGTACCGCCACCATGGTCTTAACTAGCTCCGTGTACGTCTATTACACTCAATACAGGTCAACATCAAGTGTTTCTACATGACCAAGACTGGTTATTTTTCTGTCTACGGTGAATTGTCGAGGGTCTTTATCCCGAATACTGCCGGTGGGCATTATACAATTGCAACGGCGTCGTTTTTTTTTTTGTCCTTTTGGGGGGGTTTTTTATTAATTTTAAATTTTTTTAAATTTTCAAAAACCACCAAAACAACCCCTCAAAATTTATTTTTTCTCACCTACACCAAAAAAAATTTTACCATTCAAAATTATAAAATTTAAATAAAAAATTTACCGTATTCAAACCTTTACAGTTATTTTTTACATAACCACCCATTATTTATTATATAACGCTTCTTCTCGTTTGTAAATGAAATTTTTTTTTTAAATAGAATTTTTTTTTTTTGTTGTGATTTAATTCAATATTCTCTTTCGGTATCCAATGGTCATAACACAAGGGACTGGAAAACTTTGGGGGAATTTTTTCTTTGTAGTCAAACAACTTTTCGAATGGTCTCGACTACTTTCACTTGCACTAAAAAAATCATTTGGTTTCCTTTTTCCCAAAATCTTCAAAGTGTTTCAAAAATTTATTTCACGCGCTACTTCACTTTGAATTTTGGGGTTGTAATTAAATTAGTTTTTTAAACTCACGTAACTGCTCATCGAGTGCTCTATAGTCAGTATCAATTTCTTCGTAATAATCAACAAATCCATATAACCCAATATGTGGACTTCTACCAACAAATGGTGGTGGTTGACCATGATCGCCGCACAATTTATTTGTGTATTATTTAGCAATAACCAATCAAGAAACATTTTTAATACATCTTCTGAAACAGTACATGCTTCATCCCAAATAATAACCGCTGGAATAAATTTTCTCACCCATTCGCTCAGGAGTCCAAGCTATCGCCCTTGTTCGAAAAAAACTATGATACGTGCAAGCTTCAACATTTCGTTGTTTGATCTCTCTCGCTAGTCTATGGGTTTGGTGGAGTACAATCATGGACGTTCTCTCTCGATATAATTCTATCGCACGTGTTGTCTTTCCAGATCCACCACAACCGTTTAAATAAACTGTTTATATCTACAAATTGGATCTGATATCGGTGGTGCTTTAGACATAGATTTTCAGGTAACTGCTTTTAATCTCAACGTCTGCTGATTCAGAATAATCGCGTTGTATTTCTTTTTTAATTCGCCATGTTCCCCAAGTCTCTTCGCTATTAGTAAATTTAGTTATCTCTTTGAATATATTTTTTATCGACATACATTGAATCAATTGCAACTCTGACTTGGGGGGGGCTTATACGTAGGAAATCTATTTATCATTGCAAATAAATTGATAGATGCATAACCCAGCATAGAAGCTCTCATATGTAGATAGTGCAGAGCTTTCTCCATCACTGGTAAGTAACAATTCTACCTAACTTTGTTTTATTGGACAAAAAGGCTGTTTACAATTTGCGTATCTATTTTTCTCTACTGCATCTTTAATAACAAGTCGTATTCGGCATCATCTATAATCAATCGTGAGGATTGTTTTAAAGTTAAATTTTTTTTCCACCCTGTGTAAATTTACCGAGTATTCTTCGCCGAAATCCTTTGCTTCATTATTTCGTTGATTAAATATGAGGTACTCCTCGTCAGCATCATATGTTTTCTAGACTTATCGATTATACTATCAAGACATTCTGGTTCTGGTAAACCAGACATTGGTTTGGTTTTCGATATGAGATAATCGCTTCGCTGACAATCACGAAACTAACACTTTACAATCAATCATATATCGCAATATCACTATTGGTAACCACATCCTTTCAGCCATGTGTCTACCAATCCAAACATAACAACACGGATGAAGTCCTTCAGCGAATTCAAATGATACTACGCAGCAAAACCGGTCAAATCAAAATCAGGGCAGTGGTCCATTAATAGCAACGCGAGTCAATTCATGTGGTGGGATGTCCAAACCGTTTAAAATACTCACCAGCGAATCCATATCCTAGAAAACTTCCTGGATAACAGGCAACGATATCCAACTGATATCATATTTCTCACGATTGTACTTAACGTTCCATAGACCGCCATGATAATATTCCAAACAGCTGGATTGAACATCCTGTAAAAACTCTTGCAAAATGAGCTGCAAGAGGGAATTTTTAAAACAATTTGTAAGTAACGTTCTAATTTGGGTTTTCCATTAAAAAGCTAGGTTTTTCACTGAGACTTATTGCAATTTTTCCCACCCTATTATGTAGACTTCCACACGATATAATTCACCTTTGGTTTCAAAAAATTGATGAATTGACATTCTTCTCTTAAAAAACTATAAGTACCAAACTGATACGGTCGTTTTTACAAAAACAGAAATAGCATCAAATAATCTTTTTCAGTGAGATCCACCTTGAGAATTCTTTGGGATATACTTCCTGTTTTTCGGGGGATATTGTAACCCGCGGAGTCCTTGGGTTTTTTTGATAAAAATTTTGTTGGAGCTCCGTTTTTAGGGATTTTCGATTTCTTTAAATCTTCGCCAGTTACGTTAAAAGGTATCGTTTCTAAAGCTTTTCCTTCTAGCTTTTTTCGGAAATATTGCTCCGTTCTCTTCACTTTAGCTCCCATTCATCTATTTTTTTATGTCTTAGATCGTTAATTTATTCCACGGAGTGCATTTGTAAAATGTTCTAAGACTCTTTGTGCCACACAGTTGAGTGGTTTTTCTGCTGACGTGACTGTTTCATTGGTGCTAGTTTTCCAATGTCAGGGTTATTTAACGGATACATCCCATAAACGACTGCTGTTTCTGGATACGCTTTTTTCATAGTATGGTTTATCAATTCCAGTTAACAGCCCTGGTCTGGAATAACGGCTAACAATGACTGATGTCCATCTTTGAGAATTGGAACAAATTGGTCTCTTATAATATAGTCGCCCGATTTTAATTTGATATGATTTTCACTCTGATAAAATACCGTATATTGCCCCGTTGTGATAGTATCATAGCTGCTGTTTTCATCATCATTCTAGCATCAACAACACCATCAATTCTAAATGTTGACCAGGTGTGTGATGCACCATCCTGTTTAAACTCATGACCACAATCTCGTATTTTCTTAATCAGACTTCTATTAGTTATCAAGATTGAATTTAATATTTTCCGAGGCTAGATTGCCTATACTCTCTTGAATTCTTCATTCATATAAATATGACAAGTATTTAAATAGAACTGTTTGTTTATATATTATGAATCTCTGCAAATTGCTTATGATTGGGATCAGTAACCCATGCAATAAATCGTGTAGAGGTGAATTCTGTGGATATCACTTACAGAGTGTCAGAAATAATTCGACAGGCCCGTCCCATGCATAAAGTTGGTGGGGTGGGTGTGAGAGGAAAATCACAATTATGTATCAATTGTGGGGGTAGCGGTTAGAGAATTGAAACGTTATTATGATAAACGAATAAAAACGCCATCATTGACCTAACCATGACTCTGTCTAAGACAAAATCATAAAAACCCTCAAACTACATAATAGATTTTATAATTAAAGCAAATGATGAATTAGACAATAGTATTATTATATATAAATGGAGCAAGAATTCAGACCACATCCAATACTCGTTAATTATGATAGACTAAAGAAACCAATTGGTTTTGTTAATAGTCAAGGATACTTGCAATTTACTGCTGGAGGAAAGGGATATCTCTGTCATAGGGCAGTCTTTGAGTGTTATATGGGACCGATTAAAGATGGCTGTGTTATTGATCACATTGATTCTAATATTCAAAATAACGCGAGTTCCTATTTGCAGTGTAATTCTCAACGTTAGAAAATAAATAAAGGAAAGTCAGGGACTTTATAAGTCAGTTGGAAAGAGACCAGTACAGTCATTTGATACAGCGACGAATGAAGAAAGAGTTTTCATTCAATGAATGCTGCAGGGAAATATTTTTGAAATATGAAATGCCTTCAGTACGAAAAGTTGCTGAAGGGATTTGTCAAACAGCTATCTCAAAGAAAAATGGACATAGAATAAAGTTTTCCTATTACAAGATAACTCTTAATAGTGAGTTTTGCTATTTTAGTCAGTTTTGCATGATTTATACATTCAGATCAATTACCATAGGGCAAATTTTTTTTTCAATATTTTTCGCAATATTCCTTAAAAATTGCATTAAAAAGAAAGACAAAAACTGGAACACCCGGGAAACCCACATAGTAAATTAAGTTTAGTCCCGGGAACGCGCGGGAAAAAAGGACACTGGGCCGGGGTTCATTAATAGTTTTTTTAAAATCCAATTACAAGACGGCTTTAACAGCTTTGTTGAAAATGAAATTACTTTAAAATTAAAATTTTTTAAAAGATTGATGTGAGGTCAAAATGTAAAAGCGCTACATGTATTTTGTTTTATGGGCTATTGGGTAAAAAATCAAAAATATCATTCCGATCAAGAAATAGCAGGTCCTGAAGAAGGGACCCCCATTACGGGTTTTGTCATGTAAACCTTATTCTACGTTTTTAATCGTAATTTTTATAAAATTAATAAAAAATTGCTTTTTATTTAACATTTGTATTTCTTGTTTAAATTTTTTTATTTAAATCTTATCATTGAAATTACTACCATTATTCTTTATGAACTGCTAGGTAAATAAATACACACCTACACATTGACACTGCAGTATTAGTTCACCTTATATATAATATGAGCCGTAATACGTTTGGGGCTTTAAAACGAAGCCCACTTTGCCAATCAAACCTCCCACGCCACTGACATGGTGTGGTTGAATTTTTTTTTCAACTGCAACCAGGATTAATTTCTTGGGTTGCTTTTGATTGGAAGATTGGGTGTAGTCCGCCCCGTCGTTTCATGTTTGTATCGTCCTGTACTGTCCCTATCATACCATACTATCATATAACCATCCTATCATATAACCAGCCTATCATAGAACCATTCTATATAATCGCAGTTGTATATATAACCTATAATCGCATTGTAATACTCATTCATTGTATATATTCATTCAGTGAATCGCTTGTAAATATTCATTCATTGTATATATCCTATATAATCGCATGTATATATGTAATGTATTGTTCAATGTTTGTAAAGAAATCACTTTGATTTCACTCTAATACCTCGTTTGGGGGGTTTGGGTATTGTATATGTCTTTAATTTAGGTGCCCTTTCTTGCCTCGGAACTCGATTGAGGAAGAGACGGGCATTGTATTTGTTTTGTTTTTTTGTATATAAATATATTTAAAGATACAAATACATTAGTAATAATAATAAATGGAATTCAAGATAGTACATCTATCATCACAGAAATAGCAAATGTAAGAATTCAAGGAATCGTACTCTCTGAATTTTTGATTGAAGTCAGACTTTTTGAATGAATTGTAACAATTGATATACAATTGAAACATGGAAGATATGTTCTACCTAAAATGTATTCACTGATAAAAAGAATCCAAAAAGCGGGTTAATGGCTTCTTGTATAACAATGATATTAATTTATTCATTCCGGCTATTTAGTATAGTTGAAGCCATAAGAAAGAAACTCGGGGAACATACCAAGTTCGGTCAGAGATTTGCTTGAAAGTGAAATCTATAAGACGTTTGATTGATGCAAGTGAAACCATCAGAAGCATTACTACCAGACTAGCCCGTGAGAGGTTAGCATTACTGAAAAAAGTTTATACCAATTCGAGATAACGGTGCGAGATAAACTACAACTTAGACAGCAAGGCGCAGACTGACTTTTTCTATTGGAAGCGAACAACTTTTGCCCCTGTAACTAAAGCCACTAAAGAATGAAACTTGCAACAGAACGTGCTATATACGGCGACATCCCTAAAGAGGGAGCAGTACCTATTATTGATGTATTAGATAAGATTGCTACAGAAACTGAAAAAACTCACGAGGGAATAAAACAGCTTTCAGGTGAGTTACAAACTCAGCGAGAAATACAACAATTGGGTAATTTTGATGTGGTTTATAACGACGTTGAAGATGCTAGTGTTTCCACTAAAAAAAGTGTTCCTTTTAAACGAGAAATTCACTGATAAAGCTATAAAAGAATCAAACTATATCAATTGCTAAAACATAAAGACTATGCGTCATTTGGTGACTTTAAGATGAGTATATAAAAAACACAATAAAACGAGATCAAGGGTGATTGGTTATTTAAAAATTATCAAGAAATCACCGGCAAAGTTAAATAAGGATACAGTGGAATACAGAGCTTTTAAAATGGGAGTTGATGCGTATGGTATACAACAACATCACGAAAAGAACAACACAAGGTCGAGGTCGAGGTCGAGGGTCGAGGTCGACATCTCCAGAAATTCAAACGTTTCCGAACCAGCTCCAGAAATTCAAAACGTTTCCGAACCAGCTCCAGAAAGTCAAAACGGTTCCGAATCAAAAAGTTCTTCAGGAGAGGGTAGGAAGTTCTCATCATGATTCTCATATGTGTCCTATAATATCATTATGATATATCACGACTTGAGGTTCTTATGGGAGGTAAGCGAGCTGGAAATAACTCAGTCGAAATAACTAATGAAGCATTTGATATTTGCAGACGATTATTCCAAGGTGGGATAATTGATATTCATACGTATCGAGAACTCTTGGATGATAGTACACTATAATCACAATAAACCAACAAACGTGTATGTAGTGAACTCAAGATTGCCCGTTTATAAGGCATACTACGGTGACGGCCTTGGAAATACCATGGCTGGTTTATTCACAAGAATAGCCCCAAAAGTAGCACCAATTGCTAAACAATTAGCGATGAAGCCATTGATGTTATTCGTAATAAGGGAATTAACGCTGTTGGAGATCTTGCAGGAACGGCCTTTTCTACCGCAAAGAATAGAATAACGTCATTGGTGAAATCTAGATTCGGACGAAAACCACCACCACCGCTACCTTCAACAACAATGATGCCTGCAAATGTCAGTAAAGTGATAAATAACGCAGTGGAACAAAAACTAGCATCATTAGCAATGACTTCACCAGGTAGGTGTAAGAGTGCAAGTATGATAGCGGGAAGTGTCTTGGAGGAAATCGAAAAAGAAAATGATTTAGAAAAACAAAAATTGCTGATCCAGCTTTGATATGGCGGCACCGGGTGAATAAAGATGATTCAAAATTAACTATCAGTATTATGCCTATCCTGCAAGAGAGCCAAATCAACGAGGGGGGAGGAGTTGAACTTCAAGTTCAAGATACAAGTAGATACTTTTTGCCGTGTGAGGCGTTTATTGAAGTAGAAGGAGAACTTGTAACAAATGTTGCAGCTGATACGCCATATGGGAATGACCAAAATATCCGAGTTGGTTTCGTAAATAATGGGGCATTATGGGCGCTATTTAACAGTGCAAGATATATCCATTGATGGAAAAGAAATTGAATCAATAGACAAAATGTTGATATTGCAACAACAATATTCGGACTTGCGAGGATATTCTGATGATTATACAAGATCGGCTGGTCCTCTATGATGTTTGCTAAGGATACTTCTGAACATGCTGACCATATTCAGTTTTAGTAAAGTACGAACTGCGCAAGCTACTGCAGAAGCTGATCAACAATTCGACATTTTAAAAAGGGTTAATGGTAATTTCAACTAGTTTGCAACACGAAATGGAACATTGAAAGGACAACATCGACGGTTTTCATGTGCTTCCGTTACATCATATATTCGATTCTTAAAATGAGAAAACATCTAGGGAGCAAAGCATACGGTTGTGTTTGCGAAAAAAAGGGAAATGATGCAATTTGGCATGCTAAGTGTATGATGAAAGTCATTTTAATAAATTGGTTTCTATGAACCGTCTTGACACCAGCAGTTACAATAAGCAGAATTACTTATCGTTTGAACAGTGGAAAATCATGCTAGTTGGCTAAAAACAACGACTGTACGAAGCAGGATAATGTAAATGGCACATTTACATGGCACTTACATCAAAAAAAAGGTTTTCAGCTCCACTCATATCTTTATGGGGTTACGGGGATGCAAATGAGTGGTCGACATTATCTAGTCATAGATATTTGATAAATTAGAGTATTGAATTTTCTTGAGAAAACGGCAAAGAGCCTAGATTACATCTTAATTATGAAAACAACAACATACTCGTGTATATCATAGAAATTGTCGTATATGGGTCGTGATTCAAATGTTGATACTGGTTGCAAATATCCAAATTGATTTGAAAAACACTATCCATTATTACTTTTCTTTTGGAACATCTTGCATGATGAGACAATCTGTTTTGTTTAATTAACCCCAAAGTCGTACAACGCCCTGCTGTATAGCCGATTTAGAGCCTTGGCTGTCATTCCAGTGATAAATCAATGTTGTTGAAGGAGTTGCGCAAATGAGACTTTTGATGCACCAGTGGAAACATGTATTTTTCAAAAATCATTTGATTTCCCAACAGTATTAGGTTTTCACTAAGATCATTTGAAGTGTAAATTACATTTTAGATGAATGACATATAGTATTGTTTAAGTCCAGTTGACGATGGTCAGGTCAGAATTGAATTCAAAGTCGCCTAAAGATGTGGAACTACAATAACCTGAAACCCACTCAAGGGTTCCGGGGTGCCTAAATTATCACTGACAAACGTAAATAAACATTTCATGAGCGCTAAGAACTACAGGATTTCAAATGATTTCGAAAGCAGCAATCGCCATATGATAAAATCGGGTGAATTCCCGCTGTTAGCGCTATTCCCGCATTGATTGCAGCGGCTGCCCCGCGGTTCGAAGGCGCAGCGTTGGAGCCTTTGGTACCTGCTGCATGAATGGCCCTGAAAAAACCCTACGGGAAAGGTTTATAAAAAAAAAGGAAGGGTCTAAGACTCCGAACTCCACACAATTGGTACGGGCACGGCCTAAATCCAGGACCGGCTTATTAGTAAAAATCCCTTGATTTTCACCAATGTCCAATTTTATTTTATTGATGCTGAAAATCATTATCAATAAAAACTTAAGGTTTCATGAGATCATTACCGTCAAAACCAATGAAAAATGAAACGGTATTATCATCTCGATAACAGCAGCGGAAAAGAACTCATTGGTCGCATATGCATTGATCCAGTCGTGGTTGTTTTAGTGTTTTTGAATTCTTACGGATAACTTTCCACCAAAATACGATGTCATTGCGATAATGTCTTACACGCATCATCAACAAAGCGTCCCATCCTCACATTTCTTTATCCACACTATCCAACACAACACTCTTAACTGACTCACGCGTATGCGTCGTGATAGTACATTTATAATCTTGCATATTATCAGTTCAACCCCACCTCCCTTCCAATGAAACTCTTTACCACTAAGGCCCTTGTCTTTTACTTAGAAATACTTTAGTTACATTATTTCTCAATAACGTGCGATTTTTCCATCAAAGAATTTTCAAATAATTAACCTAGCATTTCTATCTGTTCAAATAACTTGCAATTTGATGTTTATGCGGACACCTTTTCAGAATTCATAACAATATCGATCCATGCAATTTCAAATTAAGGTATACAAATTCATAACAATGAAATCCGCCGAACATTAAACTTGTCTAAGTTACCCAATTCCTGGGCTGAATTACATAGGGCTTGTACTTTCATCTAGTCTTCCACCTTGGTTCAATTGTCTAAATCCCCTTAGTTAATCTGCCTTTCCCTTGGCATTGCAGCTGTCTTGAATGGTCGAATTAACGACGTCATTAAGAACTATTAAGCGTTTTGAAATGAGAATGGAAAATCTCATACCGGTACTCTTTCTATCAACCTATGCACTTATTTAAAATCTATACATAGATACTTCGAAACAACATTTACAACAAATACTTCCCATTCGGACTTTTCCAATAAATCATTTGTCCCGCGTTAACCTCTACATCTCTTCGCGAAATTAAATCATTGAAAATTAATAGTCAGTTTACACAATTTTATGATTGCTTGATTTCATAACTTACTTAGTAATACAACTTCTTATGATATTATTTTTAAAACTATCGTAGTAATTATCAAATTTTATACTTTTACATTGCTTCCCGAGTATTTGTATGTATGTTCTGTCTTGAGTTGAATTATAATATACTTTAACATTTTGTATTTTACTACAGTTCTTCTTTATAGTTAATCAGCCTGGGCACACCTCAACAGACATACAGTCCACCCTCACTTTCCTCAAACAAGGGTATTACATCGATTCACACTTAATCTGTCACTGAATGCTGTTTTATACCATTTTTCCAATAAAAGATAGTCTTTGGCATACACTACGTATTACAACGACCTCCTCGCATCGGGGTGATCTAACCACAGCTTGACGGTCTTTACATTTTATTTCAACAATGCACTGTATCCATAATATTCCAAATACCAACATCATGTTCGAAATAAAGTAATCGAATTCTGCTATATCAAATAAGCACTCTTTTACAAATTTAAAACTCCTCCACCTCTGCGCTTCAATAATCTGATTCCATGTATCGAGCAAACGCTTGCCAGTACTTCGTCATCAGTTTTTTCCTTTCCCCGTCTTCCTCCACCAAATACCCGCCATGATAGCCTATCATCGCTGAATAAAATACTTAAAAACCCTATAATCGCAACAATAACCCAATTCAGGCATTTACAGTATAATCGGTATTTGGTTTAAAGGCCGTCTAATTACTTCATCAGTACCCACCATGTACTCACTTACGTCCTAATTGCTTTTCTGCTGACAGCTTCTATTGTCTATGATAGCCTCCATTACTACTTAACAGATCCATCAGCGTTTTCAATGGAATAGCAATACTTGATACACTGCATAGTATACATCAAGATATCATATCGGAATTTTAACAATTATTCCTGCTGTACTTATTCATCTAACTCGTTCATTGTTGTAATCTGATAATTACACGAAGACCGCAATTCTTCGCTTATGAACTCAGGTTATCCATTCTACTGATTAATACACGCTGCTGATTATTTTCACTCTTATTCCGTTCACAAATTTGTATTTTATTTGATTCAACCTATCTAACTCATTATTATTGTTCGCAAGATCCCCTACTTCACGTTTTCAAAAATACCACTCACCTTGAACAAGTTATCATTTCAATATCGCTACAAATACCTCTACAATTCAGTAGTCAATTTCTTCCCGGCACCTTTCGTGCATTCCACTTTTTGTTTATAATACGTATGGAATCATACGTTTTCCTAATAAAGTATCGGTCTTGCGTTCATGCCTAACTTAATTTCCTGGTTTTGCAACTCTCGGTATTTTAAAGAAAGTCTGCATTCCGTATTGAAAGCGTATGTTTCATTCCCCTGTCCCTTATACTATAGAGGCAACAACTGTATAGCATGAATTATCACGTGTTCCACTGATCATAAAATCCATTTCACCTTTTAAGACATCATAAATATTTCGTTATAACGTCCCTCATGTATCCAATACCACTTCCACTTCAATCTAACTAGATCCCTCTGACAATTTCTTTTCTTGACTGAAAAAAGAACAGTTATATTATTTGTCTTGATGATGTCGTGATCGACTATCTTAAATGGTCTGACAAATACTGTAATCTGAGCCAAGGAGATACCAAAGCTCCTGGTTCGAGTTGTCCGTCCGTTTTCTATCCGTAGTCTGTTATCCGTCTGTCCGTTAGCACATTTTGTTATCGCTACATCTCCTTAAACACTTGGAGGATTCTGGTGAAACTTTACACACCCTATAGCCCATAGTCCAGTTGGTCTTCAATAAAATGATGCTACTTACACATTCAATATGATCTCCACGGCAGACATCTTGAAAATATTGTTCTCGCTACTAATCCTGAATGGACGATCGTGTTAACATACATTTTCGCTAAAAGACTTAGTATGATAGTTAGTTTCTTCTAAATGGTACCAGTCCACCTTCCAATACGGCAACCATCTTGAAAATCCTGTCATCACTACTCTGCCTTAAGCAATGGTCGTATCACTCAAGGGTTTCTTAAAATGTGTAGTTGATGTTAAATGAATATAATGCCAATCTGGCATCCAGTATGGCCACCACATCAGGCATCTTGAAAATCTTGTTAATGCTGCTCCTGAATTTAAAGTCATATCGCTCCTTCTCCCAAATGGATGGTATATCAACATGGAATTGTCACCATTATGATATCTTATTTGTTCTAAATAAAAATGGTGCCATTTGTACATTCAGTAAAGCTACCCTGAAGGTTGTTGAGAAAGTCTTGTCACTACTCCCCTTGAATTGATGATCATTACGATATGGGGTTTTCACCAAAAGACACCCGTTGATGCCTACTTTGTGCTAAATGAAAATGGTGCCAACATGGCTTCCTATATAGGCAGCACAGCAGCCAATTTAAATGTCTTGTTATCGCTGAAGATTATCAGAGATGGTTAGAAGTTAGAAGCAAGAAAAGCTCTCATCTTGAATTCACTGAAATTCTTTTCGCACAGTAGAGCGGCAGTACTTTTGATAGACTCTAGTTCTTTGAACAAAATAACTCTATTTAGAGTATTAATTAGCGTATTAACTGTTATTTTGATCTAAATGACGTAGTATATAAGATGCTGCGGTCGTCTTCTTCCAGGGTCTAACGTATTTTTCTTCCCTTTTCTGTGTATATAGACTGGTTATTATATATTACAACGAAAATATGTGCCATCTTGCTTTTGCATTCTGTACGATCCTATGTTGTTGTTGTGAGGCTTAACGTCATTTTTCAGCACACGATATATACATGGCGGCCAGTATTAATGGTGGAGGAAGAAACCGGGAAATCCCCGGAAAGAACCACCGACCCACGAGAAGCAAATGGCAAACTATCTAACATTTCTACATTTGCCGAATCTTAGACTCGAACCAACGCAGACAGATGTGAGATAATTATGTAGTAGAGTATATCACGATGTTTCGTGTGATGTAAAGTCGTCAAGATATTGTTGCTTGACATTCTTATTTCAAACCTTCAGTCCCTCACAGGCTTTTGCATTTGCCTATATATGTTTCATTATCACGTGCTTTAAATGTACGTTTACTTGCATTTTATGATGTGATATGATGTAAAGCACACGTTTCGTGTTCAGATCTCAATTTCACCAACAGAAATTAAGTTTGGATTTAAGTCTTAAAAACTCAGCTGGGACCTGATTGTATGAAATACATATCTGATCTAGGATTGACCAAAACAAATATCTTAAGTGCAGACATAATTAAAAAACTCGTGTCGATGTAATTGGGGTTCTCAAAGTGCATACGTAATTAAAAGACTCGTGTCAATGTAATTTTGGTTCTCGAAGTGCAGACGTAATTAAAAGACCCGGTGTCAATGTAATTGGGGTTCTTAAAAGCATTAGGAATTAAAAGACCGGTGTTGATATAATTGGTGTTCTCGAAGTACAGACGTAATTATAAAACTTATGTTGGTGACATTGCGGTTCTCGAAGATTCATTTATTCGTCGTGTAATGGAGATTCGCTAACGTTCTTGTAGTCATGGCTGAAGTGGATTTCGGCCTCATCAGAAAACTTACCGATCAGTTCAGAATGCAAATTTTCTCGTCCCTATGTTTAAGACTGGGTTAATTCTGAATACATTGCATTTGCTTCCATTCTATAACTGTAACTCTCATTTATCAATTACACTTTTATTAAGGAAATTTTGAGAGCTTTGCGTTTCCTATTGGATAGGCATCGACAATTTTTGATAATTAATTGGTCAAACCAGGATGATATACCCAGTGGTAGCAACCACAGGAACTGTAGTCACGAAATGTATCGAGCGTAAAACTAAAAAAGGTCAAGTTTAAATGTCTGAGCACAGAATGATGTTCTAACTGTAGAAACACCAGTATTGATATTATATATTTACAACACAAATACCTATGATAATTTCAGTAAAAGTTGGAAACTTTTAGCATCGTTTTTAAATCTGAGCTTATGATCAGAAGATAAAATTTTGAGCTTGGAGCCGAAGGTCAAGTATCTGGAGATTCCATATTTGCAAGGGTCGATGACGCATGCGTGTGTTTATTTTAATGTATATATTGTCAGAGATACTCTGACTTTCCATGAAAACGGAATGGTGGAGATGCAATTACTACTTTAATGATTGTTACACGCAACTCGTACAAGAATCATAGAGTACTAATGCATATTCTGTGATCCCAAAAGGAGAAATTTTTTTATAAGGACAGAAGAAAACAGCCTTACACTACAGGACATCAGTGGTAATTTGTTTAAACTAGATATGCGGCTGTACAACACATAGTCTAATGACCTGACTCCCTCAATGCAAGGATATGGTTTACATTTCAATCAATCCATTAGTTCCCAATATTTTTTGTTGCGACCCTACACTAGCCACCCAAAGTACCCACTGACCCTGATGTTTATAATATGATTTTTTTAAAAAAAATCTGATGGCCCCCTATTCGACCTATTCTTGATTTGGGTCGCGACCTAAGGCTAAGAACCGATGAATTAGGCAGATCCATCTGAATTCCATGATACGTGCACAGAATCCTGATAGATAAACCATTTAAATATAATCCTACTAGTTTATTCAGTTGATCATTTCTGGACATTGTTTCACTTGTATGGCATCAAAGCTATGTTAGCAATGCAAACAAAGCTGATCAGCATGATACAGTTTGAACCTTTTTTCATTTTAAGTATATTTTTTCTGGGAAAAGTCAATGTGGGCAGATATGATCTGTATAGAAGAAATGTATATAAGACATTTATTGGTATTTGCATGTCTTATAGAATTGTCAAGAAAAGTAAGACTTTCCTTTACTTTCACACTTCCAGTGACACCTAAATGAGAAATTTAAAAATTGTAAGTGAACATAAACAAGTTTCATTAAAGGTTAGTTCTTGATGACGGAATCAGTCGTTGATTGTACAGATAATGTTTAAAAAAGAATGCTTTTGAAAATTTAATCTAAAATTTAACCTGAACCAACAATCGCTCACAAAGTAATTTTTTCTAACTATTCAAACCAAGCAACCATTCGCAAAGTATGTTGTTTATAAATATCAAAACCAAACAACCGACCGCAATGACCGCAACGAATCCTTGCCAAACTATTCAAACCAAATAACCGTCCTTATGACATCTTATGGCATAATATGCAAACAACTAACTGTCCACATAACATCCATTTTTAACTATTCAAACCAAATAACCGTCCTTATGGCATCTTATGGCATACTATGCAAAGAACCGTCCTCATAACATCCATTTCTAACTATTCAAACCAAATAACTCTCCTCATATTCATCCATTGTTATCATCCTTTCTTAACTATTCAAACCAAATAACCGTCCTCATAGTATCTTTTTCTAACTACTCAAACCAAATAACCGCCCGCACAGCGTCATTTTCTAATTATTTATACCAAACTACCTTCCACAAAGTATCCCTTTCTTACTAACCGACCGCATAGCATCCTTTCCTAACTGTTTAGAATAAGCAACCATCCGCAAAATATATTTTTCTAATCATTCAAGCCAAACAACCGTCCGTAAAGTATTTTTTTTTCAATTTTATAATTATCTCAGCAAAATAATCAGAATTACCATGCATAAATGCCAATCAATTAAAAAGAAGTGTATAACATTCATCAAATGTTGGTCATATTAATTACAAATTTTTTGTATTATGTTTGTTGCAATACAAGAATTCTCTGTATATCTTATTAAGTTCTTCAGTAATATCCGCGTTTATTACGAAGTTTTTTGTCCAGATACAAGACAGTATTAATAAAGATTGACGTGTTTATTCCCAAACACAGAAAAGTTAAACAAATCAATCATTGGGTTATTGTGCCTTAAGCCTTTCTTTTTTCATATGTCACCTTTTGTTTCCTTTGGAAGCTAGTAGTGAATTTGATTTCTGAGACTCGCGAATGTCACGAACTACACCGAGAATAATATGAATTATTTATATCTTGTGGCATTTATAGCTCCGATTATATCCATATAAAAACCTCGTACGGTAATCAATATATATTCGCTGCTTACTTAATTATTCTAACTGAAACTGATGTTCATTTGTTTGTAATCATGAAAAACAAAGAAGACACAGCATATAGTTCTTTCGCTTTATTGTCTGCAAGGCACTAATCCATTCTATCTGATTAATACACTGCTCTGATTAATTCAACTGCTTTAGTGACTGTATCACAAAGTTTGTTAAATGTTAGGAAAATATAAAAATTAATTTATTAGTACTTAAAGATCAATAAAATTTGTGGCACGCATTCGTCATAGAATCGATGTTAACAAGATGTTTTAAGTATGCAGAAGCTAAAGTGATAAAATGGTTATTAACTGGCTTATTTTAAGTATGTAGTTTATAAAATATGAAATGAGTATGTTAGGTGTATTTTAATAACGAAGGGGAAACCCTAAGTAATATACAAGGTCAGTGATCCATAAACACTATATTATTCAAAACCTAACATTAAATAAAAGGCTAATTGGTACAAAGATACAAACAACGCATTGGTTGAAACATCTGGCACAATATCTCACTTATTATTGAGCCTATTGAAGACGATAAGATTGCTTTAAAAAGGTGGATCAAAATTCAGTTGAAGATCTATCTTCAAGATGGGCATAATCTCAGCCAGTCATATACAGTATTGCCCTATAAAAATGGGTAGAGTTTGTTCACAGTTAAACTTTTCCAGCATCTTATGTGATGTAAAACTATTTAACATATTGGACCAATATATGATGAGAATGATATTTGCTACAGTGTCGACAAGCTTAGCCAATCATATTCAATATCACGTTATTAATATACGTGAATCGCTATCTTGCATCTACAATTCTATCGAGATCTTGATGTTGACATATGCCTATTTAGAAAGTCTGATAAAGATCTCACCTAATATGTACGGATCTCGCTAATATGCATTGATCTAGTTAATAGTCACGGGTCTCGTTAATATATATGGATCTAGTTAATATTCACGGGTCTCGTTAATTTGTATGGGTCTAGTTAGTATTCACGGGTCTCGTTAATATGTATGGATCTAGTTAATATTCACGTGTCTTGTTAATATGCAGGGATCTAGTTAATATTCACGGGTCTCGTTAATATGTATAGATCTAGTTAATATTCACGAGTCTCGTTAATATGCATGGATCTAGTTAATTATCTAAATTACACAAGATACTACTAATTGAAGTCCTTATCGAGAATTTTATCAAAATCAGATTAGAAATATGGCTTTCAGAGTGCTTAAAAGCGCGGCCAATAAAGTACAATATCACTTCGTGAATGTGATGATCTTTCTTATTATCAAATTCATCTGAAATTTTAGCCATCTAAACCAATATTCCAAGTCTGACAAGTATTATCAGAAACATGGTTTTTAGAGAGGAAATAATCTTAGTCTATCAGAGGCAGGATCACCTTGCTAATATTTATAGGTTACTGCATTTGTATGGGAAAATATGAACGAGTTTTCGGATGGCTATACTGGACGACCTTGGGAGCGCAGTATATCCATCCGAAAAAACAAGTTCATATTTTTCCATTTAAATGCAGTAACCTTTTTTATTAAATGCTTATTTTTGTTTCATTACCAAAGACCTAATATAAAAATTCACAAAAAATATGTTTAATAATACAATTTTATTATTTTATTATTAAAATAAATAAGTTTACAATCGTAGGTTCTCATTCAGTACACATTAATAGTATTCATGCGCATGTAGCTCCGCCCACCGACCTTTTAACTTCATAGCGTACCGCGCGCTCACTCATTTAAAAATGAAATTCCATTTTAGTCTGTCTGAAATTGAAATTTAAAGTCATATTATAAATGACTGAGCCATTGAACAAAGTTCCCAGCTGGTCAGGAATGGAGAGATTTTGTTTCTCTGTCAATCCAGCTAAATTCTGATTATCTCCTGAGTGTTTTCCGCACGATGTACGTGTGACTTCATGGACTGGTGATGACAACATGCTGCATAACTGTTTCTGTTCTGCCATGGATAGTTTGGAATCATAAGCTGGAAAGATATGAACGTTGTTAAACATAAATTCCTAAGAAGATGCTGATTTCAACATTTCTTTTTTTTTCTTAGTGAACAACATATTCATTTCTTGCGGAGTTTCGTACAGTCTACTATGGAATGTGATTTCGATTTCAACAATTTAGTCTGGATTTTATAGGCCTACATATTATAGTACACAGATGTGTATCAGTATTTGGAAACCATGTAAATCTTATTAGCAGAATGAGCCCACAAAGTACAAAGTACATTATGAGGAGATCAAAGTGGCAAAAAGGCAAGCAGATTTATTCTCATTATTATTACCAGTAATTGCCGACATATTTTTATGCCCAGTCACTTGCATTATCTTTGTTGGAGGGACCCAAGCTTTCGATAGGTTTGTCACAGTACAGGTATCGTCAGTTTTATCAATAAATCACGACGAAATTTCTGACAACATGAAATCACCTTAACGGTATTATAAAATAACAAGGAATGCAAGCGTGACCACAACCCTTCGTTCGATTCGAATTTTCTCGTGCGTATTTTATTGCTTCAGAATAGCACGAAGACTGAAAAACTACACATATCCAATAATAAAACATGAACGTACCAAGTCATCACTATCGGACGACCATCACATGAATCCAATCTGGCGAATTAACTTCTATTTTCACCATTACGGTCACAAACCCTGGAAAAATGAACCATGCCAGAAAGTAGCCGATTTCTACTAGGTTTTACCCTGCAGTAAATATGCGTTAGGGTCTAATAATCGTTCTGAACACGGCGCAGAATCTATTCTCTTTAATACCAGGCTCTAATATTTGAATGTGATGACGTCATCACCCGTTATTGTTACTATCAGAACTTTAACTACATATTTATGTTCTGGAAATTTATACAAAAAATATTAAATGAATCAATATGAAATAAATAAAAAGAAGTTAAACATTTTATCTTATAAAATTGGTTTCATGCAG
Source organism: Potamilus streckersoni (assembly GCA_016746295.1). Taxonomy (NCBI): domain Eukaryota; kingdom Metazoa; phylum Mollusca; class Bivalvia; order Unionida; family Unionidae; genus Potamilus; species Potamilus streckersoni. Next base: position 183,576 of record JAEAOA010000806.1, on the reverse strand, counting down.
TTATTTAACCCGTGGTAGAAATGGGCTAATTCCTAGCATGGTTCATTTTTCCAGGGTTTGTGACCGTAATGGTGAAAATAAAGGTTAATTCACCGGATTAAATTCATGCAATGGTCGTCCGATAGTGATGAGTTAGTACGTTACTCTTTTATAAATGGATATGTGTAGTTTTTCAGTCTTCGTGCGATTCTGAAGCGATAAAAGACGCGTGAGAAAATTCTAATCGAGAGGAGGGTTGTGGTCTCGCTTGCATTCCTTGTGTTATTTTATAATAAAGGTAAGGTGAATTCATGTTGTCAGAAATTTCGTCGTGTTTTATTGATAAAACTGCATACTCCTGTGGTCACAGTAGTCTTCCTTACAGAATGGTTGTTAATTGTCCCTGGATTTGTGCCCTTTCGGCTACTCGTTTCATCAGAGTTCCAAATTCATTAACCCCATTGGTCTCGGATAATACCTATAATTTTTAAATTTGTACAGTGAATATATTTTAAATTTAATTCAATATTCCAATGCACACGCTCATAAAAATCTGTTTTCTTATATTTGGCAATGTTGATTAATATATTTCATTGTGAACACGGTTTGGTATGTGCAGATTATGCAATTCATTACAAAGTTTTTTTTTCCCATATTTTTTGTTTTATTTTAAATAATTTTATTTTCATTCATTCTTTGCCTTGTCCAAAAAATGAAAAATGTTACTACTTTTTCTTTGTTTATATTTTTACTTTAAATAAAGACATTAACTGAATCTTTAGATATATAATTACCATATGTGGGAAGTTTCTGTGAGTTGCTGCATTGGAATTGGTGTCAAATAAAAGGGGCTGTCGACATTCATCATTTCTAACGGTCTTCATTTCAAATATTGCTGGTAAAGATGAACAGTGTCTCGCTCCGGTGCTGTTCCGGTGGAAAAAATGCGAGGTATTGTTGATCTATAGTCATCCTTCCTCGTACCATCAAAGGTTTTGCTATCCCTCTCAGCATATTGAAGATATTGGGTACCGGTGAAATCGGTAAAAACTGATGCATCTCCAAACTTTAATTTTCTGTGCTCGTCTCGGCCTCTAAATCCAAACATTTTCCCCAAAAAGTAGAACAGGGAAAATTGCAATGCAGCGGGGGTGTGAGAGCCCATTTTACCTGCTGAAAAATAAAGCTTCTTCGTCATTGTGGCTAATTGGCTCTGACTCTCTTGCTTTTCTTCCAAAACCAGCATGCTTCAGTTGCATTTTTTTAGAGTTAAGTGCTTCGATTGATTTCTGAAATGGACGGTCTCTCAGAGAGAAGGGATACCCTTTAGCCTTAAGATGCCGTTCTATGCTGTTTCTTATAGAATCTAAAGAACATGGCTCATAGTCAGAACCATTGGCTTTGTGAATCATTATAAACATCTCAGTTAAATACGTGTTTAAATGTTCCGGAATGATATTTTTAATGAAGTGCGTCTCATACAGCCATCGCTGAACATTTCTAATATCACGTTCAGTCGCCTGCTTCGTTGAAAGTTTCTTCTGTGATTCTATGAATTCATCCACATTCTCAACTTTGGCATCTCTACTTTCAAATGGTTCAAATAGTTGGTTTACTTCATCCACAGACAAACGCGATAATCTAAAGTAATGGCGTCTGCAGCCATTGTTTGTTTACTATAAAAAAAATAGTTCTTTATTCACGCGCATCAAGCGCGTGGGGTGCTATATGAAGGTGTTCAATATAGCAGGATATTGAACGATTTTGACAATGTAAAGTTAACAGAGAAAAAATGCGCGTATAATAAGTACAGGTACTGTCCATTATATCAAAGTATCTGAGATCTATCTTAATGATATAAGCACATGTTCTAAGATTCACCAAAATATTAACTCCAGAGAGGTGATATCCTTAGTGTAACATTTTTTTCTAACTATTCTGAACAAGCACCATCCACAAAGTATCTTTTTCAAAGTATTCTAACCAAACAAACCTCCGCAAACACATTTTTCTAGGCATTAATAATCAAACAACCTCTGCAAAACATCCTTTTTTAACAATTTATACCAAACAACCGTCCACCAAGTATTGTGTTATAACTATTCAAACGAAATAACCATCCGCAAAGTATTTTTTTTCTATGTAGTCAAAGTTAAACAACTGTCCGCAAAATAGCTTTATCTAGATATGCCATAATTATCTCAGACAAGATAATTAGAATTACCTCACATGCCAATCAGTTATGAAGTGTATAGAATTCAATAAAAATAGGTCATTTTAATTACACAGTGTGTGTGTGTGTGTGTGTGTGTGTGTGTGTTATGCTCGTTGAAATACAAGAATTCTCTGTATATCTCATTGTATAGGTTCTTCGGTATTGTTCGCTTTGAACATACAGATTTTGGTCCAGATACAATACAGTTTTAATAATGATTGACATGTTTATCCTCAATAATGAAAAGTTAAACAAATTAATCATTGGGAACTGTGCCATTTAACTTTACTTTATTAGTTGTCATTCCTGTTTCCTTCGGAATCTAATAGTAAATTTGATTTCTGATACATAAATGTCACGAAGTGCGCTATGCATTATTTATTTTTTTGTGACATTTACAGCTCCGATTATATCCATGTAAAACCTCGTACGGTAATCAATACATATTCGTTGCTTACTTAATTATTCTAAATGAAACTGACTTTCATTTGTTTGTAATCATGAAAAAAGATAGTTCTTTCACTTTATGATAAGTAGAGCATAGATCAATAAAATCTGAGACACGCAACCGCCATTGATCTGATGTTAGCAAGATGTTTCAAGATCCAGAACCTTAAGTGAGAAAATGGTTAGTAACTAGTTTATTTCGTGTGTGTAGCTGATACAATATGAAAATACGTATTTTAGATGCATTTCTGGAAGGAACAGGAAATGTTTTATAATGTACGAGGACTGTGATCCATAACTACTATGTCTATATTATTCAAAACCTAACATTAAATTAAAGGGTATTTAGTGCAAAGATAAACAACGCTTTGTTGTTAATGAAATATCTGGCACGATATCTCACTTATAATTGAACATATTGAAGACGATGAGATAAGATTATTTTACAAAGCTTGAGCAAATTCCGATTGAAGATCTATCTCCAAAATGGTAATAGACTCAACCAGTCAGATTGAAGATCTATGTCCAAAATGGTAATAGACTCAACCAGTTTGATTGAAGATCTATCTCCAAAATGGTAATAGACTCAACCAGTCTGATTGAAGATCTATCTCCAAAATGGTAATAGACTCAACCAGTCTGATTGAAGATCTATCTCCAAAATGGTAATAGACTCAACCAGTCTGATACAGTATTCCCTTAAAACTATAGGTAGAGTTTGATGATAATAACCATAGTTGCGACAGTGTAGCCAATCATATTCAAGATCATGTTAATATGCGCGAATCTCGCTCTTGTATATAAAATTTAATTGAGATCTTGATGTTGACGTATGCCTATTTACCAAGTTGATAAATATCCTATCATAGTCTTAAAAGCGGCTAAACCTCATAGATGCAAGATCACCTTATAAATTTGTATTGGTCTTGTTCTTTAAAAACAATAATTCGATGCAAAGATCACCCCGTTATCATTACTATATGTCATTGCATTCATCATTGGTTATCTATATCATCGAAGCACACTTGCAGCAATCCATACAAATCTGATCAGAAATAGAGTAGCTTAAATGTCGACAACCTGTGCCAATCAGATGCTTTATCCATTATGCGTGGATTTCACTTATAACTGTTCTTACTTAAGATCTTTTTGACAAAACATATTTATAAAGCTTAATCAAAATCTCAGGCAGTCAGATGCTGATCACCTTATTAATATGCACAGATCTCATTAATATGCATGGATCTCGCCTAATATGCATGGATCTTGTTAATGTGCACAGATCCCATTAATATATAGAGGATATCAAATGGGTAAAGATTTAATATTGACTTTATGCAACGAGTTGAAAAAATATCCAGCTTTTGCGAGTCTTGGCGAGCAAAAGCGGACATTATTCAAATAGTTTCATAAATTTAATATTAAATCATTACCCATTTGAGATTCTTTTATCACAGTTTTTATTTCATTGGAAATTATTTAGATAGAAAGAAGAACGAATAATTTCGTTCATTCTGATTGACGGTGCACCTTTAATTTCTTGCGCATAAAATAAAGTTGAACTGGCAAAAGTAGACTAATTTTTTTTTACAAACTATAAATCAAAGACAAAGCTTCCATCCGAATAAATAGAACATTTTATAACGACAACACCATTTTTCAAAACAGACTGATCAATACGATGTGATGCTGCCACATTGTTTGATAAGATATACAGTACATTCGGCGTACTCTAGAGTACATGTTTAACATTAAAATGACACTTTCATAACTAAATGTTACGTTATTGTGATTGTCATGTGAAATAGGATTACTGGATGCAAAAATTCCCACATTTACTGATACTTTTTTCCCCCCTGACATTTGCATAATTTGATTTGGAACCATGGATTGTACAGAAGACGTAAACAAATGCATATTCGAGTCTAATTTGCATACCATATATACCACATAAAGATGCTGTGGTTGGAAAAAGTTCTATCAGTTAGGAAACCCATTTATGTCCAGATTCTTCTGTGAACAGAGGTGATTTTATTTATTTAAGTTAACATTTAGACTACGCTTGTATATATGTAAATCCCGATACGTCGTCGTATAAAAAAAAACGTACCCGCAGATCCAGGTAATGCAGCTTGTGATGGGTAATCAGTAGAATAAATACAACATAGACTATAATCTACAGATACGTTATGCGTCGGTAAATTAGAGTCCCTATTGTTTGTAATTGGACTCGACTTATTGCCAATTTAGACGGTATTTGTGAAGGTAAACAGATTGACAAATAAAAGGTATCTTTATTAATGACTAAGATTGCACAGTCTATTGTAGATGATACAAAGTGTCAGTGTCGGGAAACAACTCATAATTCTCATGTTTTATTAAATGAAATAATGTATACGCTCATAATTTGAAGGAGCATGCATTTTATGCATAAGAAGTCTATTTTAATTAGTTTAACAATAACGTTTTGTTTTGGGTTTAACGTCATTTCTTATCGACAGTCTTTATACATCGCGGCCAGTATAACTGGTAGAGGAAGAACCGGGAGAAACCCCGGATGAGAACCATCGAATCACGGTTAGTCACTGACAAGCTCTCTCTCTCTCTCTCTCTCTCTCTCTCTCTCTCTCTCTCTCTCTCTCTCTCTCTCTCTCTCTCTCTCTCTCTCTCTCTCACAGACACACACATTGGCCACGCCCGAGATTCCAACTCACGCGGACAGAGGTGAGATGGCAGCGACCGCTAAGGCTAGCGCTTTAGGCGAAAGGCCATCATGGACCTGTATATCCTCTAGCACAACGCAGTAATCCATGTACAAGGGATATCTTTCTAGTTAACCATGAATTGATATAAATAACCATTCATAGCGGTAATATCCATTTCTCAACTATACACAACCATTCATAACCATACTTAACCATGCATAACTATTCATAACCATGCATAACTATTCATAACCACGCATAACCATACATAACCATGCATAACTATTCATAACCATGCATAACTATTCATAACCACGCATAACTATTCATAACCATGCATGACTATTCATAACCATGCATAACTATTTATAACCACACATAACCATACATAACCATGCATAACTATTCATAACCATGCATAACTATTCATAACCATGCATAACTATTCGTAACCATGCATAACTATTTATAACCATGCATAACTATACATAACAAGATTACTAGTCCTCACGTGAATCTGTAGTTTCATATAAGTTTCAAGCTTACTTTTCTTGATTTCTTGGAGCCCTACAGAGTCACATATTTATATTGTATTGTTTATTGCACAATTTATATTAGTATCAAATAGCTATAACCTCGTTTGGGTTGTAGAATTATATGATTTTGTATTAAAAACTAGCACATTCAAAGCTTTCAGTCCATTCCACACAAAGACGTGCTCTGCGGTATTGAATGTACAACATAAATGAACGCAATTCGTTAATATATAAAATTACTTGTAATATCTTAATCCATGTTAATATAGTACCAGTTAATTTGTTTCCTATTTTTTCCACAAGGTTATTATTTTAAATGAACTATCCTTAGAAACCCTCGTTAATATTAATCCTTTGTCTACTTAATTGATTTGTTTATTTTGTATCATAAAAATGACCAACATCATCACCCCATAGTGGTATGTATGTACCAACATCATCACCCCATAGTGGTATGTATGTACCAACATCATCACCCCATAGTGGTATGTATGTACCAACATCATCACCCCATAGTGGTATGTATGTACCAACATCATCACCCCATAGTGGTATGTATGTACCAACATCATCACCCCATAGTGGTATGTATGTACCAACATCATCACTCCAGAGTGGTATGTATGTACCAACATTATCACCCCATAGTGGTATGTATGTACCAACATCATCACCCCAGAGTGGTATGTATGTACCAACATCATCACCCCATAGTGGTATGTACGTACCAACATCATCACCCCATAGTGGTATGTATGTACCAACATCATCACCCCAGAGTGGTATGTATGTACCAACATCATTACCCAATAGTGGTATGTATGTACCAACATCATCACCCCATAGTGGTATGTATGTACCAACATCATTACCCAATAGTGGTATGTATGTGTTATATGAATCTCTTAAGGATCCATTATCAGTATTCATCTAAAATGATGACTAGCTATTATAAAGAAGATAATAATTGTGATATTACTTTCCAACCTAACATTTGGACAACTGATTCAAAATAGGTAATTGTTTCACATAAGAGTTTGACACATTTATACAGTAATTTTATTATATTAAACATTTTATTACGTTTTCAAAATTTATAAATTTTATAGAACAATTCATTCCTATATATTGAACAATATTACTTAAATATTTAGTGTTCATTATTTGAAAATATAGCATCAAATGTTGAGTGAATCGTTTTAAAGCCACAAAATGCTTCTACTAATAAATTTGGACGTACCTGCCCATGCATCTAATATTTAATTTAAAACATTTGGGAAATTCACTAACACTATTTATCTATAATTAGCATAAGAATCTATTCTCCTAATGCTAAAGTATACGTATCCGTTCTGCCCATACAAAACAATTACGGTTATATTTTTTCTTTTTTCTAATTCTCATTTCAAAGCAAGAACCTAATAAAAAGTATTGATTTTGTAATACCAGCAATATTTTGTCAAGTTCATGTTCATCATGAGTTTTATTAGACATCTCTTTCAAATTACCTTCCAATGTGATCAGGTGTAATAATACTACTCCAATCTGTATTTAGTTTTAAAATTACCTTCCAATGTGATCAGGTGTAATAATACTACTCCAATCTGTATTTAGTTTTCAAATTACCTTCCAATGTGATCAGGTGTAATAATACTACTCCAATCTGTATTTAGTTTTCAAATTACATTCCAATGTGATCAGGTGAAATAATACTACTTCAATCTGTATTTAGTTTACAAAATAATTTCCGAAATTTCATAGTATTCCAATGTTTCATTTGCTCCAGTTATTTATTTCTTATTCCTTTTGTGAGCTTCGAAGATCACATTGGGTTTTTTACATACAAATTTACCTTGCAGCATCTGTTCGGGGCTGATTAAATTATCATGTTTTAAGTAACACATTCTGCAATTGCAACGCACCTCATCAAACAACGGTGATTTTTTTACGTGTATGGATATATTCTATAGAATAGGACAGAATCATTTGTATATGAACGTTTTTAACAGAATGGATGAGCTAATGGAATAATGATATTACTAAAAGCAGTTAATCCACTTTCAATTGAATAATGCTTTTGTGTGTCACACTCTTCCAATATCGAGCTGAGTTCTGTAAATGTCCCTTGTAAATCATGCATGGAAGGTTATTCACGAGAGTGATTTTCCTACAAAAACATGTACGTGTGTATTTCCATATGGAACGTATTCTTCGACCCAACATATGTATGCGAAACCTAAAAGTTAATGAAAGTATGATCTGAGAACTCACTAAAAGATTAACGAAACAATAATCAGAAAATTCACTGAAATGTTCAATAATGTAGGAATTCACTGAAATATTCAATAATATGAGAATTCACTGAAAGGTTGGTGAAGCAATAATCTGAGAATTCACTGAAATGTTTTATAATCTGAGAACTCCCTGAAAAGGTTAACGATGTATAATCTGAGAACTCTGGCACGTTAAAAAAGCAAGAAAGGTTAATGAAGACTAATCCGAGAACGCGATGAAATAGCTACTATGTGTGTCAGTCAGCAATAGATAATAATTACATCATTGACACTAATACTGTCTAGTTTGAATTGGTTGCGTTTTCTTCCATGCGAATGGCTGTGCTCTCTCATGCAATACTGGTCTTAATTTTTTCACAAAATGGTAATTTCTGGGGACTACTTTCGTTTCTCAATCGATTCCCAACGAACTTCATGCCAACTTTTCCATATATCAGCTCTTTAAAATTAAAACAACAAAAGCAACATCAACAATAATACCCCTTTCGATTTCTGATCAAAATTTGCACCCGCAGATAAAATCTCTAATTAGCGGTGCAAACACTTTAATAGCACGGTCCTTCTTTAGATATTCCTGTTGAAAAAGAAAGCATATGGTAGGCTTTACGAGCTACTCTACCTTATAATTAATACATTTTCTTGTATAATAGCATTATTCAAGGCAATGGTCATCTGAGGTAAGAGCAGCAGACGATAATAAAAATGGACACCCCATTTGTCTTGAAAGATCCAATTGTGCAATGCGTGAGCACAATCATTACCGGATTTAGGCATAAGCTAAACAAGCTACAGCTTTGAGCCTCAAAGTCGGAACTCAGTCTGAAAAAGCCCCTCAAACTTATTTTACACCAAATATGGCCTCTATAGCTTCCCATAGCGTAGGGCCTCGCTTTGTCTAAATCCGGCACTGAGCACAATCAAAGCTTTTCATGTAAATTATAATTGCTCGATAATAACATCACGTTCTCCCTCATCAGCTATTGTTTCGTGATTCTGTACAAATTAGGTCCTTGGAGTTCATCGACGACTCATGGTTATATATATATATATATATATATATATATATATATATATATATATATATATATATATATATATATATATATATATATATATATATATATATATATATATATATATATATATTCATTCTGGTAAACAAGTATATTCAATCAAATATGGAAATATAGAATAAGCCTACGCTCTTTCTGCCAACCAAACAAGGGTCCCTTCCCCACCAACGTGAACATGGCTTATGTCGTCACGGCGATTTTCCCTATAGGGTAAAAATGACGACAGGAACAAGTAAAATATTAGGTATAAATTTATTCTATACTAATCACATTTCTTATTATAAGTGTCATGTTTTCAAAAGGAACCGATTATTATTTATGTTACACGTTCGCTTGCTGATCGAAGCTTTATTATTCTTTGGTTCCGACATTTTATTCTGGCAGGAAAGGATTGTTCAAGGATTGAACATCAAGAGAAATAACCGCTTATATCACAAGTAATTTTAGGTCAATTACTTCTGATTTCAAGTTTAATGGGCTGATTTTTAACATTCAAGGATCCAGTTTCCGTTTAAAGTTTATTAAGAAATCAATTATCAAGGAGATCAAATTGAAATTGTAGTGTGTGTACACAACATAGTGGCCAATACAATTCTTATATAATCGAGAGGATTCATCTGGCATGAGTGCGTATGCGTGATGGTTAAGCTGTCTTCGAACAGCAAAAGTTTAAACGGAACTTGTTCACAGTATTTGTTGTTTTTCTTCTACCAAAATGCATATTAATTGGAAGCCTGTAGTCTCAGATGTATTTCCCATGAGTTCTGCTTGACGGTGCGATATAACAAAAGTGTGTTAGGTTGTAATTCTTGCTCAATAAATCAGCTTTGGATTGATATTTTTATTAAAAAAAATATAAATAGAGTACATGAACAAAATTATGCAAATACACTGTAAGGGGGGGCGTACACTAAGTGTTGTATTACGTACGTCTTTACCTGGCTTTGTGTACTGCTTGCCTGCCAGAGCTACAGACAAGAACGTACACTGTGAATCCAGTCATACGAGAACTAGAACGTACACTGAAAATCCAGTCATGCGAAAACTAAATAGTACATTGTGTATCCATTCATGTGAGAACTAAAACGTACCTTGTAAATCCAGTCTAGTAGAACGTACATTGTTATTCCAATCAAATGAAAATTAAAAAGCATTTTGTGAATCCAATCAAGCGAGAACTAGAAATTATAATGTTTATCCAGTCAAGTGAGAACTAGAAATTATAATGTGTATCCAGTCAAGTGAGAACTAGAACTCACATTATGAATCAAAATTAAGAGAGAACTAGAATCTACAATATGAATCTAATCGAGTGAGAAAATTTTTTTTTTCGATTTAGATTAATATCATCAAATGTAATAAATCTTAGATTTTGTCAAAAGTTCAAGCGAAAATAACTCGTTTCTATTTTCTGTCTGACTGAAAATAACTCGTTTCTATTTTCTGTCTGACTTAACGATTGATTTTGGATGTACAAAATTACGAATTTGAACATACAAACGACCCTTTGCAAAACTATTTTCAATAATTCTAAAAATAAACACGTGCCGTATTTAAAGAACGTTTTCAATGTCAAATCATAAATTTAAACATACAAAGGTTGAACGATACTTTACAAACTATTTTCAGTAGTTCTATTAACAAACAGGTGACTCACTTAAAGAATGTGTCTAATGTCACTTCGTCTTTTAATAGATTTAAAAGATATATCCTGTCATTCTTAAGCGTCAGAATGTGTTAGTCATACAAGTATCTTACACTAATTGATGAGTCATAGGAACAATCCATCATTGTGTGTGTGTGTGTGTGTGTGTGTGTGTGTGTGTGTGTGTGTGCACGCGCGTAAATATTTTGAAAGTAAACTTGTTTAAAACAGGTAGTCTAGTCTGAATGACACTTTACAAAATGACATTGTGATCTCATGCTCAACAAACGGACAAATATAAACTATTACTCACACAATCTGCAATTATGTAGATGAAGAACATTGATTCATCTGAATAGTTTTATTTTGCGGAATTCAAATATTTGGAGTTTTCTTGACAAATCAGTCAAACTGAGGCTTGAGTGACCTTGTAAATTGAGATGGCTGGCCGTAGTTTTCATTGCTTCGCTGGCATGATGTACCTTGTGCCAAACGGCTTATAAATTGAATGGAGACCTGACGTAAACTGTATCAACATTCTTACCTTCGACGAGTTAGCATCTTTAATCTCCAGGTCATATATTTTTTGTAATATTTCTTAGTTACTCTACTTTTCTATGAAGTCTAACTTTATTCATTGTTAATTGTTGATATTTATCATTTATAATATAAATATTGCTAGTTAACCCGTTTTTCTTGCAGCTTTGACTGTTCCTGTGGAACGAAAACCCGTTGTTAATCGCTTAGTACAGGTAAAGTAGATCTTTTATCATATATTATCTGCACGTTTTGTAAGTTTCTGCTCCTCTTAACTCATAATGTTTCCAAAAATAAATATTCGATATATATATATATATATATATATATATATATATATATATATATATATATATATATATATATATATATATATGTGTGTGTGTGTGTGTGTGTGTGTGTGTGTGTGTGGTTCTTATTGTTTGCACAAAATGTCAAGTATAAGTAGATGACATTTATTGCATTTGTAAAGTTAACCTTATGCATCGCATCCGTGGCTGTTGTATGAAAGAGACAGTGTCCATTCACACTTGTAAATTAATTCCTCTATTTTTGAGAGGGCTAGTATGGGTGCTAGCGATACATCTTAAACTATGCGTGCTGATAGCCAAAGCCAATGTAATGATCAATTAATTAATATATGTTACATTCTACTATATACATCTTAATAAAAACTTCCACAGTGCCTGCCGACGTACAAGTTCAATATTAACTCGGTCGACAGAAAGGCAAAGACGTTTTTGATAAATATTGGTTTCATGACTCCTGAACGTCAAGATCATCGATCATCGAATTGTTCGGTGAGGAGCGACAAATTAATTCGTCGATGGCTGTTGTTTCTAAACAGAGGACATCGGTCAACGATAAATGAAATATTATATGATTGATTTTAATCTAATTACGAAACAAACGATGAAGTATTTAATTTAAACGAAGGACAAAGGAAGACTCGACGACAAATCAGTGTCTGAAGCGTGCAAAGATGAAAGTTCTGGGTGAACAATAAATAGTGTGCTATCATTAGAAGATTTACGAAGTTGCTATTTTAATTGGGTAGTGAAGTAAGTAAGCAAGAGATATTTGGATTCAGAGGTTTATTCTGTATAAGGAAAATAACATTTTTTGTTCAAAATGGAGGAAAGTAAATAATTTTCCTCAGTTCGCCAGGATAATTTAGGGAGATAGACAACAGTGTTGTCTCTTGTCAGCTTGCAGTATCAAGTTCCATGGTCAATGAATGTATCTGGTTTTAAAATTACGAACGCCTATCACTTTGATTGACTCTCGATGTAATGTTGTTTGCATTGACGGTGAGAGTTATAGTTTAGACTCATGCAATTTATGGAAGATTAAATTAATTTCATTCAATATAGTGTAGTTTATTGCGCTTTAATATAATCAAATTTAGCAACGATATCGAAATAAGTTTGGCCTAATGTTGCTTTCTCAATATTTGCAATTATTTGTTGTAGGAGAAAGACAATCTAGAAGATGAACTTCGTTTGCAATCGGTTGATACAGAATTACCAACAGAAGTTGATAGCGCCTTTACGAAAAGTAAGGAAGACAAACTTTCGGAACAGTTGGAGGGAGCGTCAGATGCTAAGCTGGGTATGGATGACATCTACGACCTGACAGTCGGTGACGTCATTAGAGACGTGCTTTTCACCCTTCGGGAGCATCCAGAAATTGTGAAGGAGTTAATAGAAAGTACGAAAAGTGGCTCGTTTTGTTCTAACTACTTTAATATTTCATTCAGAAATGTTTAATGTAAAATAGCCCTTTTCCAGAAAAGTAACTGTATATGTTAAAACATTAAATATAAATTTGGAATAACAGTTCGCAGAAGCACAGTTTTTAAATTCAAGCCACAAGAGTTTGGGTCATTTTATTTTTTTTAAAAATCAAATGTATTCTTACATATGTTTCAAACGCAGATATTTTTAATTTCATGCACGAATCATTTGGTGGGATTACGGACTAAATACCTCGAAACTGTGTATATTAAAACTAATGTATTGATTCATAAAAAGATTAAAATGCTATTTTTAGTTAAGAATATATTTCTTAGACTTAATGTGATTCATTTACTTAGTCCATTTAAGTGCACGAAGCATCTAGTAGGCTGAGAACGAATTTGTTGCGCAATTTTTTTTAATGCTGGTTTTCTGTGTTACCGCATTCGCCCATATATATGGGACTTTTTCTCACTTGATAGAAAAGACAAAGGTTGCTCCGATTGATGTCATTTTGAAAATAACATTAGACGTCATACAATCTTTAATAACGCATGATGTTATGTTCTTTAATGTGTTAGAAAAAATGTCAGAAAATTATAACGAAAAGATTTCAAGAAAGAAGACAGAGTTATGCTAAGTGTGCTTATGTAGTCGCCACCCTGATACAAATTGAAGCTTATTTGTAAATAAATGAACTTGTGTTTATTGATAAAAAGCACAGCGTTTTTTTCAGGCGAGAGAAGGAAACTGATGGAAAAGATGGAGTCTGGGACGACAGATGCAAAAACAGAGTCAGAACAGGAATTTGAGTCGGGACAGGTCTCTTCACCCCGGGGTATGGCATTACCCCAGGATGCGTCCCCAGCCTTCGAGTTATCCCCTGAGCAGTTGATGTCTGTAAGTCTCTAACAGTTACCTTATACAAATAGGATATCTTAGATTATAACTGCTACTGAAGATAACACTTCAATGTAAGTAAAATCAGATTTCCGCTGTGCCACGTGAAAATCTGACAACAACCAAGGAAGTTTCTTGTTCTGGTGACGAAATAATTGGATAGAGAAAATGAAAATGCATCTTTCACAACTTTGAAAGTGAGTCATATCGTTCAACACATCTTGATGCTCTCTTTAGCCATATTGCCCAGTCTCCCAAACTCGAAGGTATAAGACTTCATCTGATTGGCTGATATAATTAGCTATTACGGTAATAAAGTAGGACATCAAAACATACCCATACATGGTCGCTGTCGGATCTTCACGTAGGACAGTAATCTGATTTTAATCAGACTGGATAACACTTAAACCCAACAGGGTGATAGAATGACCCTTAAGAGGGGAATACAATAACCAAACAGAAAAGATAAAGGAAACTGAATTTCGCTGAAGAATCTTGGGCAAAGTGTAATATGTTTAAATGATAATGTTTCTAATAGAAACTGACATTTGGACATTATTTTCCTGCAAAATCACTAAGACAGAAGAACACTATCAATTATCAGCTATATTCATTTGCTTCGGTTTATCGGATCGATATTGCCCTTTTAAATTGATTGCATGTTGATCATATGCGTTTTTCTTTACATGCAAAAGGTGTTCCTCATAACAAAATAATTAGATGTATGTGGTATTACCGGTATATCTGTTTACTGCGGTAATTGTTTTTGTACGTGTCATTGTACTTTTTCATTGTACCAGTTCGTTGGTAGTTTCCGTCAGTGAGGAATGTGGGGAAATTACCGATGAATCGAGTTAGGAGTTGAATGATATTAACAGCTTGTTATTAATGACAACATACATCAAAGAAATTATTTTTTTTGTCAATGAGGTAACTATTACAAATATAATTATATTTATTATCCTTTAATAACATGTTTGACACGTGTTACATATGCCTTAGTGGTGTCCAAATTGAATGTTGTGAAACATATTCTGACCAAATCCAACTTTCGGAAATATTTATGATTTAAAAAATTAAAACAAAACAAAATAAACAAGCAAAACGGCTGACACCTTTCATGTTTTAGTTAGTTACTATCGTATTTAGTCCACTAAATATCTTCTAGTGTTGAGTAAGTGTTTTATGTTTACTTGTTCTCTCCAACATTTTTCATATCCGGATGTTGGCATCCCATTCAAAGTTTCCATACCTCTTATATGTTAAGTGTAGCTAGAAAATTTTAGGCTTCAGTATCAACACTTCCTATTTTTATCAATATGCTTTCTATCTGTTTTTATCAATATGCTTTCTATACATTTTTTATCAATATGCTTTCTAATGTTAGCACGATGTCTTTCATAATATCAGTTATAGTGTATGCTTACTCATCCAACTTTAGTTACAGTTTTTAGATTACATCTTATGCAACAATTAGCATACACATAACAGATTTATATAATATAACGTGCAAACCATTTAATTTAGGTCAATGGGAATATAACTGTAGACACTGGGATTATAAATATGTAGACAATGGGAACACAACTGTGCAGACACTGGAATATAACTGTGTATACACTGGGAATATTACACAGTGATGACACTGGGAATATAAATGTGTAAAAACTGGAAATATAACTGTACATACTGGAAATATAACTGTCCATAGTGGGAATATAATTTTGTACATACTGGGAATATAACTGTACATACTGGGAATATAACTGTGTTCGTACTGTGAATATAACTGTGCACATCCTGGGAATATAACTATGTACATACTGGGAATAGCAACTTTCTGCTTTAATGGAAAGTAGAAGACTAATGGAAGGATGTTTCTTTCAGAGGAAAGAACTTCAGCTAACGCCTTCTAAAAATATAACCTGTTTGGATGAAAATCATCTGGATTTAAAATCCATTTGTAAAAAATATCCTGGTAAAAATACTATTTGATACTCTGTTTCAAATCCATCGCCAATTGATAAATGGAAAGATGATAGTTAAAACCATCCTGGAAATCATAAGTACAAAACATTGCAAAAATTATTACTTTCATACCAAAACATTTATTTAAGTTAAAGTATTTGAACCTAATTACTTGCTTTAGAAATGAATATAAAACTCCAACACTAAAATAATAGCTTTGTACATATTAAATTATTTTCTTTCATCAGCTGATGCCCGACTATTTATAAAATATAGCTTCCATTAGTTTCAATTTGACCACTTTCCATTCCCTCCGTATGGAAAAATGAAATAAAACAGCACATTTCGTAAGATGAAAAATATGTTAGTAGATTATAGATCAAGCTATGTTCTCTTCAGAAATGTATTTTAAATAAGTGAAGTATGCATTAGTGCATTGTTTTATTAAAAGTCCAATCGAATTTTAAAAATGGAGCCAGGGTTGGAGGAGAATCATGTGCATCGCATGCAGAGGACAAAAAGTCTTCAAAGTCATTTTCATATGCAGTCTTTCTTCAAAACAATAAATAATGCTCTCCTCACAGCAGACATGTTCCCGCCGCCGTCCTATGTATACAAATCATGTGCTACTGAAATATGAAAATAGCTTGATTAATCTCTTACCTTGGCAAAATGGTACAAATGAAACCATTAATAATATACGAATAATGAAAAATATGTTAATTTTTCTGATGCAATATGCAAATTATGCCAAATGTCCTTGCGTGTATAGCTTCGCATGATAACCATTGCTCCCGCTTTGTTATTATATATCGTTACGGTTCAAATATATATATATATATATATATATATATATATATATATATATATATATATATATATATATATATATATATATATATATATATATATATATATATATATATCCAAAAAAAATTATTTAGGGGAAAACTAAGAGACTTTGAGTGATGCTGAATACCAGCCTGATTCTGAACATAACAAAACTCGGCTCAGCTTGACAGGTGTTAACTCACCAGGGAAATCAGCTAATCTCAATATTACACCTAATTAGGCATTTATTGACGCTTGCTTCGTGTACAAGAGCTTCATTTTACCTACCAAAGAAGTTTATGCTTGCTTTGACACAGTGAAAATGCACAGATTATAATCAACGCCCGGCAGATTGCACGTACTTTCAAAAATCAGAAAACATATATTCAGTGTGGCCATTAACCTAAAAGTTCGCTATATTAAAACTTGTCATAGTGTAAACTTCGATATATCATCCATAATTCTTTATCTGTCAGGTTAATAATATCCCTTTGAGTCATATATTGAAGGGGCACCAGTGTGTGTGTGTGTGTGTGTGTGTGTGTGTTATGATAAACAGTAAATATGTACACTTGCATGTTCCTATATTCTTGTGCATAACAATGAATTGCGAATGTATTAATGCTTGTGTTTCTGTATACCCGTATTAATGGGTGTTACAATTGTGTTACAATTGTTATGACACTATGGTCATACACTAAGTAGCACAAAAAGCAGATTTCAGAAGTTTAGTAAAATTAAGTAATTTTTTTCCTTAGATACAAAGTGAAAATTTCAAACTAAATCCTTCATTTTCGTGTGTGACTCATGGGTGTGACATGTTTTATAGAGTATACAGCTTTACCTTACTGTAGATGTGCACCTCTCGAAAAACTAATACACTTTACACGAACCCTTGAAAACGAAGAATAAATTTTAACACGATATAGACTTACTAATAAATTGTTGTTATTTGCTTAGAGTTTTGTATACCCATTAATAACTCAGATAGGGTTTTCTATACCCATTAATAACTCAGATAGGGTTTTGTATACCCATTAATAACTCAGATAGGGTTTTGTATACCCATTAATAACTCAGATAGGGTTTTGTATACCCATTAATAACTCAGTTAGGGTTTTGTATACCCACTAATAACTCAGATAGGGTTTTGTATAACCATTAATAACTCAGATAGGGTTTTGTATACACATTAATAACTCAGATAGGGTTTTGTATACCCATTAATAACTCAAATAGGGTTTTGTATACCCATTAATAACTCCGACAGGCCGGACTATACATGTTTTTTGTTTTTAGTACAGAAACGACAGCCAGTACCGGGTTTACCCATAAGCTAAACAAGCTACAGATTAGGGCCCCAAAGTCTCAACTCAGTCTGAAGGGCCCCCCTCAAATTTATTTTATAAAAATATGGCCTCTATAGCTTCACAAAGCTTAGGGCCTCGCACTGAAGACAGCATATGTTCAACATCATGGTGAAAGGAGCCAGCTAGTGGTCTAAGGCACACGCCTTTACAGATTGCTCGTACTTTCGTTCCTGTCTTCGTAGGTTCGAGTCTCAGCTCCGTCAACATAGGTATGTGAGAAAGCTTACCAGTAGGTTCCCGTTGGTCGGTGGCTCTTTCCGCGGTCTTGACGATTTCTTCCTCTGCCTTTTACACCACATCATATGCTGATGTTAATACCACAAACAAAAACTATAAAGGGGCTCCGAGTGGCCAAGTGGTCTAAAGCGCTGTCCGTTACGGATCACTGCCATCTCACATCTGTCTGCGTGGGTTCGAGTCTAGGATTCGGCGAATGTAGATATGTGAGAAAGCTTGCCAGTAGCTTCTCGTGTGTCGGTGGTTCTTTCCGGTGATTTCCCGGTTTCTTCCTCCACCATTAATACTGGCCGCCATGAATAGCCTATTGTGTGCTGAAAAATGGCGTTAAACCCAACAACAACAAAAACTATAATCAACAGCATTAAGAACACCTAGACTCGTGTCCTTTCTTTCAGTTTACCTATAAATAATACATGCAATATATATGCAAGGAGGATTATTTTCCTGTTATTTGTTTAAGAATAGGCACTGATATATCAAGCGGGTGTTCGCGTAGCGCAATAAACCTTTGCACCGCTCAAGGAGTTGAATTTTCAATAAATAATAGATTGCCTTTGAGATCGAAAGCGTT
Source organism: Potamilus streckersoni (assembly GCA_016746295.1). Lineage (NCBI taxonomy): Eukaryota > Metazoa > Mollusca > Bivalvia > Unionida > Unionidae > Potamilus > Potamilus streckersoni. The sequence goes on along the minus strand of JAEAOA010000806.1, from coordinate 164,529 downwards.
AACATCGACATTTCCCATTCGTAGAGCTACATAAAACCCCAAATAAATTATTTATCACTTGTCTCTACCTAACTAATCATCTGATACTTCACAGGCTGACGCTCGAAACAGATTCATAAAGTCAACACGGTAATTTTGGCTGAGAACTTACAACAAGAATTTTTGTTGTGGAATGAAAATTTGCATATGGTGACTATACTTTGGAATACTATCCATGTGTATGTCTAAATTGTGAAGTTCAACTACACGAAGCAAACAGAACAACAACAACAAAAAGGTTGAATGTCTGCTGGTGATAATGAAGAAAGATTAAATAAACAATGAATAGTTATATCAGGAAGAAAATCGTGAATGGAAAGAAACCCACAACACAATCGCTGGGATGAAATTTCTAAAAGTTGTATTGATATCAATTTATACATTTTATTACTGTTCTTACATGCTTTAGTCAGAATGTATTGCTTATTTGCTCATTTATTTTGATGAATTTTCAGATTCCAAAGAAAGTTGAAAAGAAATCTGGACATTCCAGAAGTATGAACGAAAACCTCTCTCTCTCTCTCTCTCTCTCTCTCTCTCTCTCTCTCTCTCTCTCTCTCTCTCTCTCTCTCTCTCTCTCTCTCTCTCTCTCTCTCTCTCTCTCTCTCTCTCCTTGTATATATTTAATTTTATATTTGTTTGCATGCAGTTTTCTGCCTCTTGAAACATATATTCAAAGCATGTACATAGACGTATGTAGGTATGTATCTGGGTCTGAAGTGTTACGACTACATGGTCTTCAGTTAAATAACAGAAACGAGTGACAATCAACAATTTTGTAAAATTCAACAAATAGTATGTATATTTCTGCAGAATACAAAGTGAAAATTTAAAAAGAACTTGCAGTTCTGCGAATTAACTCTCAAATAGTCCTAAAAGTTCCATCACAGGTCCAAAAGTGTTGAGTATTCCAAAATGAAATCTCGTGGTTTTCCAAAATGAAGTTCCTCTTAAATGTGCTAATGAGCGAGTAATATGGAATAATTTTAATACTTTGAGAGTCTTGATATATCTCAATGATATAATCCAGAATATCTTTGAATTAGTTCAAAATAATCTTAAAATAGTGCTTTTGTCCGAATATATTAATGAGCACCTTCTAATTCTAATTTATAATTTAAATGCACTAGTCCTATCAAATATTAAATGAACACAAATAAAGACTAGTTCCATTTCACATGTTAAAATAGGGAATAGTAATTCTGAAGTGAACAACATTTATACGAAAAACTAAGATAACCAGAATGAGGGTAGTTTTTCCATCAAAATTTGTAAACTTGTAAAACAATCTTAATTTTTGGAAAAAATAGACATTAAACTGAACACCTGTTAACATGTTTACCTCCAAGTAATATTGATCTTAAAATATAATTTAAAATCTGAAACAAACAAAAAATGAAATATGCTGATTATAAAAAATACATTAGTCAGGTAGGCTCAACTGCTACTCTGACTAACGGATAATGGTTAATCACATAATACAAATTAAAAGATGATACCATGTAATCATTGGTATAGACAACACACAATACAAATTAATGTATGTATATATATATATATATATATATATATATATATATATATATATATATATATATATATATATATATATATATATGCATAGATACACAAATACATGCATGCATACATATGTATCCCATTTTCGATTTTACCAGTGTCAGAGTCTGTGCCCCCGGTGCTAAACGGTCGTGAACGTATAGAAGGACTTACTGATACAAAGAACGGCCACTCCGTTGATACTAATGTTCCAGATATATCTCTTCTGCACCTATTACCTAAGGAGGGTGGCCAAGAAGACCCTATGTTTGACTATGAAAGGAAACAGAAGACCTTTTCAGAACACGAGATAGCGGCAGAGAAAGACGATGTGAAGAGCAATGACTCGTATAATATGCAGACGAACGAGGATCATGAGCAAAGAGTAGATAATTCTGCTGAGAGTGAAGCTAATACAGAGGTAATTTCCTTTCTCGAATTCAGTTGGAAATTTTATCAGTATTTTCGGAATTGTATAATTATTATCGTCTGTTTGATTGACACATTAAATGTTTGCTATGTTATGTGTGTTGTTGTCAACAATCACGTACTAAGAGAAAATAGTTTTATTTCACAATGAAAGATACAAGTATCCGAATATAGGGAAAAGGCGACGATTCACCATATTTATTCTTCTAAAAGGATATGAAGGCAGGTAGATATCAGAATTATAAGTGTGTGTGTGTGTAAGTGTGTGTGTGTTTAAGTGTGTGTGTGTGTGTGTGTGTGAGAGAGAGAGAGAGAGAGAGAGAGAGAGAGAGAAAGAGAGAGAGAGAGATGCAACGACGCTGTTGGCTCTTAAAGTTTTTTAATTACTTTCCCCACATCGTTCAGATGATGTTCAAATTGAAACTGTTGTGCATTCTCTGGATTTTTAATGTAGCGTTACAAAAAGATTCAGTCATAACGCTACGATCTCTGCAGTGTGGTAGTTTTTAGTGATGTCTAGAACTGTGGCATCATGGCGCAAACATGTATCATCATATCCCACCCAGTCACATTATTCTGACACCAGACCGACCAATCTTAACACTAACCTCTTAACGCTGTACCATTTTTATGTCTTTGTTATGACTCGGCAGTAGTTCGAACCCGCGACCACCCACATCCGAGGCAGACGCTCTAACTACTAGGCCACTGGAGCGGTCACAATACATTCTATATTTGAATTAGATCTTAGCATGGAATTCTACGAACATTAACTTATTTGCAACTGCTACTTTTTTGTTACTTTTTTAACTTTGCTTTCAAGCGCATGTATAGTATATATTTTTTATCCTTTGACAGACAACGAATATTGTCAACAATAAAATGCCCTACATCAACCCGCTACCATTTTTCCCAGACTCCTATTTTTCGAACAAAATTAATAGACCAACAGACAGAATAGAGCAAGCTCCACATGCAAAAGACGTTCCATCGGTGATAGACGAAACGCGGGAAAAAGATTCTGGTCAGTCTATCAAACCGGTAACAGCCGATAGTACGCAGACTCAGGTTGGGAAGCAAGAGCGTATTCATGACCAGTCTGTAGATGAATCAACGTCCAGGGACAAGCAAGCAGCAACAAACGAGGTTTCATCTTCTGAGAACCTTGAGAACAAAGCAGCTTCACTGAACGGTCTTGACGACAATACCGAAGTAAGTATCTTTTATAACAAAGAATTGCTTTACTCTGGGAAATGTATGTGGAATAAACTGTTTATCTGAAGACAGCAGGAACCATCGATAAAGGCGAAATAACAATGATCTGTAAAGGTTAGCGCTTTAGACCACTCCCCTTTCTCCAGGGTCCCCACTTTAGAAATGCTTGGAAGGTAAACAGAATACTTTGTAAACTCTAATTTTCAAGAAACGTATGGCTGTAACCGCCAATATAGTTCGAGTCCAACTGCAAATGAATTGCTTGTTTTACTGATTACTTTCAGCAAAACTACAGATCTTGGTTTGTGCAATGTATATACAGTTGGACTAGACTTGTACGCTAGTCATGCGACCCCGCGCTGAGTGGTTGTATGAGAATGTTGGGGGTCATACGGGAAATTGGCTTACATTGGTCATGCGGTAATCTTATACTTAAATTATCCATAGGTTTAATACGGGGATAATATTATGGGGTCACGGTGCCTATGCAGCCAATGTTTATCGGCAATCGAACATGGGGCATATTTTGCTAACATGGCTGTTCCTTTGTGTTATTAAATCAGCTTGAATTAAACTAAAGTTCACTATCGTTAGCAATTATCAAAATAGAGATAAAATAATTTTGCTGGACTAGACAGTTGCCATTTTATGAAAGTGCAATGAATGAATTACCAAGTATATAAAATTTAAAGAAAAGTTATCAGCTCTTATTTTAAAATTTACATCCGAAATCCAGGAAGTGAAAATGACCAAGCCGTGCTATTAGATTTTTGAACGGTGCACATCTACAGTAAGATAAAGCTGTATACTCTATTAAACATGTTACACCCATGAATCACACACCAAAATGAAGGAAATTAAAGGTTCTTTGAACGATATATAAGATATACAATGTCCGTTTTAAATAACTAGTTTAACCAGTAAGAAAACCCGTGAAAATTTTTTATCTTTTAAGTTTTTACCTATGCAAAACACAAAACTGTTGGGCGACACCTTATTGCTATTCCTTCTGAACGGAAAGTTATATATGGATGGGGTTTCTTCTCTTCTGAAAACTTCCTATAGTGGCTTAATGGCTTTACATAAATATTATGCCCATCTGATATTCAAAATAGTCGCCGGGTCGGCAGTCTTGAAATTCTTATCTCAAGTCCTCCTAGATGTAAAGACATCGACACTGGATTTTCGCCAGAAGACTTTGCTGTTTTGCTTTTCCTAAATCAGATGGTGCCTATCTATGGCCACTATAGAAGCCATATTAAATAAAACATGTTATTGCTATTCCTTCAAAATGCAAAGTCGTATCAACCATGGAGTTTCACCATACGCTTATTTATGATATCAGGTTCATTCTGAATGAAAATAGTACCGATCTCACCTTTAAGTAGCTATTAATCATAAATGGAAAGGAAAAAAGGGGTTATAAGAAATACTTTTTATGGTGTCTGGTCTATTTGGTTATGAATTCAAATAATAGCGATCTGACAGTCAATATGGTTTGCATGTCGGACATTTATTCCTAACGTTATTCCTCCATAATTGATGATCATATGGTTTTCTTTGAGGGAAACATTATAATTCCTATTTGGTCTGAAATGAAAATGGTGCCTGGCATACATCAAATGGCTGACACATGGCACTGGATTTCATCAGAAGTCTTTTAATGGTATTTTCTTTATCATTAATGAAAATAGTGTCGCTTTTAATTTAAATAAGGCTGTCACATAGAACCGTCTGATAATCTTATTGCTTAAGAACACCTGGCAGAAAGAAAGAAGAAACCGTCTTCCAGGAAATTCTTTTCCGACAGTATGGCTCACTCTAACTTGAAACTAGAGTCGTCAAAGGGTACGTGTTCTAAGGATACATATGTTTCATACACACACACACACACACACACATATATATATATATATATATATATATATATATATATATATATATATATATATATATATATATATATATATATATATATATATATATATATATATATATGAAGTGAAGTGTTAAGTAGGTCACACGGTCACACGGGTGGTTATTGGCCACTAAGTTTCGTCCGTGCTTTAAGACTCTCGAATGTCTTTCTTTCCTCGCTGAGAGAGTTATACAAGTTGAATCTTAGCCTCTCTAATAGCAAATCCATATTCTAAGGCAAGAACTGGATATAAGCTGAAGGAAGGAACCACCAGTCATTAGTTCAGAATATTTCCGTTCTGTCCGTAACATATGTTTGAAGAGTAATGGACAAAGCAATTGGAAAATGTTAGCTACATTGCAACAGTTCAAAAGCAGACCTCAGACTTATATGGAGTTTTAATACATAGCATTTAGATATTTTATTTTGCTTACATGGATGCAAACTAAAATGATGAATAAATGTAGCTCAAATGAAATCAAATACATTGGAGGAGGGCTTCCTGTAACTAACATAATTTCAAAGTTAGAATTTCACAACTTGCATTTTGAGTCATGAACAGACGTTTCTCCGACATCGATCTAGATATTGCAATTGGTCACAAGATATTTCCTAAACAAAGTACGTTCCTATATATTCCTAATGCAGTTTTTAAATGTGTTGTACATGGTTCATTTCTCATCCTAATTAATTCTGAATAACAAATTAAAACTAATCCTTCTTTTTATATGTTATTCTTTTAAATCATGGTGGTCGTACTCCTTTACCTATTAGAATGGATACTGAACTCTCCTATTTATTTTCTGCTTGAAAAGCTTCCATGATTAACAAGATTGATATGTTTTTAATTAAAAAGTACAGGACTATAATATTGTCTCCACTCATTAGAAAATTTTTAATTAAATCATCCAAAGTTATTATATTGGATACTGTATGACATTGTCCATCATTAGAACACTGAAGTGCCATAACAATGTCAATTTTTAAACTTTATTTAAAAATGAAGTAGATAAATCGTTATGTGCTGAAGCTTATGCATGCATGCACACGATTGGTAACACTTTAAACAATATCAATGCATTAGGGGATTACAATTCTTTTAAGCTGAGCATGTATATTATGTAGGAGTTAGGAAGCCAGTCTATGGAGTTGTGGAAGGTATAATGTTCATGGATTGCTCCAGAACTGGCGAATTTCTAGTAAACTTTTCATACAGTGTCGCAGACTTATTTATCCTAGGCAGATGGTAAGACAAGCAGGTAAGGTTTTATCTCTACATAATCTCTACATAAATTTGCCCCTCACAGCCAATCCGAATGCCAGAAGAGATTATGTTTGGTAATGAATAAACAATACATTTGTGTGTGCATGTGTTTCAAAATTTCTTCATGCGTCTCGTATCAAAGAACACAACTGATCTATCACAAAGTTCAACAGAAACATTCAATGGTATCCGAATATTAGGGCTGTTAAACCCCAGGTGAGGTACTGAGCAACGGTGTAAACATTGACACAGAGATGTGTAATTTCCGATTTATAAGCTATAAACTAGTTATATTGTTCTGAGTTACCTCAATCATAATGTTTTATGAACTAAGACAATTGGTCTGAATTCTCTCAGTACGGAATCTAACATGCAAAGACTGCACTGAACACCATTTAATAACAATAGAATGGATTATAAATTTGGGAAGGTATTGAACATCACATGTCAACATACCAACAGAACTTCAGAATGATGCATGGAAAAATGACCATCACGTTGAACTGGGGCGTCATTGTAAGTAACCACCAACAGATCTGCTAATTAGCTCTTTAGTAAATTACAAGACGAGTACGACTGATGACCTGAAATTTTACTTGGAAACGTCTCAGCAGTGCAGAATGTTACGTTTAGTCAGTAGAGATACGTTCATATTACTCAATTTGGCGTACTGCATGATATTACGTCACCAAGCGTGGCACGTTTTCTTGGTGACATATGTGAATATGAACGTTTAGGATACTATTTCCTAAGAAGTAATCTTACATGTTATAATGGATTTTATTATCGCATAGTCAGTACTCTTTACATACAGTGTTCGCGTTTTATTATTTTTCTTAGGAAACATTGATGCGAGTCTGATTGGTTCAAAAATACCATTGAATACCTTTAGTATTCATATTATTGGTTATGGTCCCTTTTGGAACCAATTTATTTTATTATTACTAATAACAATATGGCGGTCGTCTTTCCAATCGGTAGCCAAATGGATATTGGGAAAAACAACAATAGCAATACAACAACAACAACAAAAAACAACGGTGGGCTACAACAAAAACGCGTAGTACTGGGTACTAATGCCAGACTAAAACTAGGCCATGAATAAACCCATTGGACGTTCGCCTGATTAAAACTGAATATGTGAGAGAACATACAAATTTATTACGGTGTCCAATACGAATATATTGAGTCTATGCAGAGGAATGGCTGGTAGCCTTTCTATTGCTATTATCTTGCGGTATGGCTCTTGCACTCCGCCCCCATGATAAACATGGTTTAAATTTCAGCCTTAATATTCACCTCTCTAACGAAGTGAATGTCTACAAACGCTGGTCTCTCTAGCTGAAAAAATGTTGCTTAACCACAGCCTTCTTTAATAAAATAATTTAAATATCCACTCACAAAAAAACAATCAGTCTGACAAGTCAGTACTGGCATATATAAAACATTCTCTGCAAAAAGTACTTATAGATTTTGTACAATTTCTGTATCAAGTAATAATTTATTCAGCTCCAACCCATCCACCCCCAAAGTCAAACAAATGGAATACTATTTATTCTGTCATATGCAATACTGCATATATTGTGAATGTCCATTGTGTAATCTACACTTTTTGACATAAACTCTGTAACGGTCTGATCCAAATACGTGTATACGGTACCGCATCTACTCCAACTAACAGAGTCCGAGAAATCCACGTGACTTTACACGGGAATATCCGTTGGAGACAAGTAGAACATCAGACATTCTATTAATTTGACGAAAAAAAAAAATCGAATTGTATTGTAATTTGCAGAAGAAAATCTGCTTTTAAATGTTATTAGTTATCGAATTGTGTAGCATTGCTTCAACTCTCTTCGGAACTATTTTTTACGCGCAACAGTTGAAATGTGATATGTCTGAGCCACAATTAAATAAGAGGCCGAAAATTGTTCTTTCTATCACAAATCTTCCATTCAAAATAAAAACAATTTGTTAAAGTGAATCTCAAACAAGCAAAGATTTAATAGTTAAATTTACGAAATTCGTTGAACAAAGTTTACCATTTGCTCCCTAAACCTTACAAAAGCTGAAAAGTATACAAATTGTTTTATAAATTAAGTAATAAATGTTTCGCTATTGGCAATCCTCTATGAATTACATGGATCGCACATAAATATTCCTCTCGCATTCGATATTACAGTCCCTAACTGATATGAAAATGTAACACGTGTATAAGGAACGTATATTATATGTCACTTAATCTTCTCCTTTTAATAAATCATAATATTCATTCTATATGGAGAAGGTTTTAATCTAGAAAATGAAAAGTCATTTTGGGTGACGTATACCTTTCTAGTATCTTCTATTTCTCGATAGTAATGTAACAATCCTAGGGTAAGTTCTATTTGTATTTAATTCTGTGTGCATGTCTTTGCTAGAATTTAGTGATTATTTCTTTAATTATGGGGAATCTTTGTTGGGAAGATATTTGTAAAACTGAGTAATGAGTCCGTTATTGGGAGCACAGTATTTGTATGACATGGCTTAGTCTTGTGACAAGGACCTTCAAACACAGTCGGGATATTCTCTCGTATTAGTGCTTGGTCACTGAAGACGGATTTCTGTGGTATTTGCGCATTTAACAACTCTTCAGCTGAATTTGAGGTTTTTGGAAATAGAGAAAATATGAACTTCAAGCCAGACCCAAGTGGTGTTTGCCCAAGAGGTGTTTAACATTGTGGCTAGACAGAGAAAATCCGATCTGCCGTGCAGATTTATCGACAATATACTCATAAAGGAACTATATAAGAAAGATAATGGTTTAATCTGTCTCAGAACAAAGTATTTATGTATTTATTTCATCAGGTAGAAAAGTCTGACGTTAACTATATGTCACAACAACAATAAATATGAACAGAGGGCATTCTGGTCTGCCTCAAGTGTGACATATAATACTAATTATTTTGAATATTCCCATCAAAATATAGTTTTGCTTTAAAAGAACTTAAGTCTGATGCAACTATTCACACTCACCAGTTAGTTTTTCTTTCCACCAGAGGTCGCCCACGTTTTGCTTTTATGAAATTATGACTATGGGCATATTGGGATTGATTATTTGTGCATTGAGTTGGGGTTTTTTTGCCTAAAGGATTTTAAGCTGATAGCTATTTTGAACGTTACACTATATATAAAATCGTCAAGTATTGACATCGACCAAACAGCCGTGCATTTTTCAGTAAAATAAACAGAAGAAATATAAAGAGCACACTGACTACTTGCCCACAGTCTTATGCCGATCATGTGAAAATGTACGGCGTGTTCAAACTGTTTGGGACTTCGTGATATGGCAGATATACTAATTTTAATTCAAAAAGTAAGAAAATATTGTGTTCAGACGTTTGTTTTTATGTGTATATATGGCAAAATATATTTGCACATAATTGAAAGTAATCCTGAAACACAAAGATAAATTTTCAGCCGCTTTATTAGGTATGACGTAGTTATGCTTACATATCCCTTTATAGGTTCAAGATATTAACATAAGTTCAAAATTCAAGAAAAACAAAATTTTGACTAGCACGTTTATTCAGTTAAATCTACGTTTGTGTGTAGGCAAAATATAGGTTTATTTTGTGTGCCATTGATCGCTGAATAAAGGTTTATTTCAACAAATAACTCTTGAACTTAAGTTAGCTGAGATAGAAAAATTAAAAAAGATAAAAAGTCGACATCATTTCTAATGTTCCTGCACACAAACTATTCCCGCATTCAAAGTAGACATTATTCAATCCCAAACAGCTATCCCTTTTTAGAATCATGTTATAGGGGCGGGTATTGCGTACTTTTGTTATAACGTAATCTAAGCATATTTGCCCAAGAAGATAATTACGTGAGGCAGGCTGTGTGCGGAAATACTCAGTTGTCGTGGCTCATTTCATTCCGAAGAAAACAATGTTTTGTATCAGTTCTACCAAAATTCACTTTTTCAAGGAAACTTTAAAAAGTATGATACTTGTTGCTATTGCCATATATAGCTTGAAATTGGGGACACTGATATTTATTTTGCTTTTTAAGTGTTAGTATAAAGCGATTTGAGATACCACAACTGTTGGTATATCAAATCGTGATCCGTCCATGGCGTATGAATAAGCAATTATTATGGTTTGAATAGGAGGCTATGGATGCGCTGAAAATCAGCGATGAATTCCCACTTACTAATAATTATTATAGACATAAGAAAATAACGAGAACAATATTCATAATGCCCGTTTCCTAAATGAATCAAACATGGTACATAATTTCATCTCTCTCTCTCTCTCTCTCTCTCTCTCTCTCTCTCTCTCTCTCTCTCTCTCTCTCTCTCTCTCTCTCTCTCTCTCTCTCTCTCTCTCTCTCTCTGGACCATCGTTGCAATCTACGGGTGATTGTCCTTGAAATAAAGGAAAAAAATACGAGCGTAAAGGATTTTGGTTTGGAGAGAGAGAGAGAGAGAGAGAGAGAGAGAGAGAGAGAGAGAGAGAGAGAGAGAGAGAGAGAGAGAGAGAGAGAGAGAGAGAGAGAGAGAGAGAGAGAATATGGTCGGAATCAATATTAAGTAAAGCATAATAATATTTAGATGAGCTGTAAATATGTATAAAGTAGTTGGTTGGTTTTTTTTTCTACCTAGGTTACATTCGTCTTTAGTTTCAATATATTCGCCATTGCCTGACTGGCTGTGCGTTCAGCATTCAATAAGAAAATCATGCAGTGTTGTGTTCTCCTTTTTTCATTGAAACAAACTTTCAAGGTTAAAGCATAGGTTTTATCAATATGAATTGAAAATACAAGCTCAAAAAAAAAAGAAAAGAAGTAAATTATCACTCTCCGAACAAGTATTGTGAATAACTGGCAGATAAATAATTTTTAAAGCGGAGACAGTGGGCAAGGCTTTAAAAGGTTCGCTGATTCAGTCAATGCAGTTTCCTACAGTCTATCTTAACTCCGCTGGAAGTAAGTTTGCGTATTTGTATGTGATATAAATCAAATGCATGTATAGCATGGTTGCCATATCTTTGATATACCACTCGTTGTATAAGCTTTTATTTAAAAGGAAACTTGGCAATCTTCGTTTCCTTTAATGAAAAATATATACATATCGTGTTCGATCAGTGATACAGCGTATATGCTACTACAACCCATGTAGTCGAGGCGTCCGATTGAGACGTTCGCCACAGATCATTGACATCTCACCCAGCGTGTGTTGAAGTCACAGGCTCGACAGACGTGGAAATGTGAGAAAACTTGCTTGTAGAATCCCGTGGGTCAGTGGTTCTTCCTGGGATTTTTCCGAGTTCTACCTCCACCAAATATACTGGTTGTCATATATAGCCTGTCATATGCAGAAAAGGGGCATTAAAATGTAACAAAAAACAGCGCTGTTTCTACTGCGCGACCAGAGCATGAATACTGTGGCATGTTCATAGTGCCCTTTTAAGGCATAGACACACCAGGCACGTGCCTTGAGCCCCGCGCATCAGGTGGCTCCGCGGCGGCACAAAAGCAAAATTTCATTTATTAATAAATTAAACAAAATGACACAGATGCACATGGAAATGCAATGCAACACTCTATATGAGACTGAGAGACTGAGGCGCAATTCTGGTTACTCTTAAGATTAGAGTTTGGCCTAGGGCCCCAAACTTCTTAAAATGGTTCTGCACGTTCTTAGTTCAGTCAGATTCGAGCTACACAAAAATTAAAGTGGTATGTGCATTCACCTGTATTAGGTCATATTTTGCTGTGTTAGGAAGCTCGTCTCACGTTTACAAGGAACCCTTCTGAACAAGTTAGATACAACTAGAAAATATCAGAATTTTCTCTTTTTGCATCGACAAATGGCAGATTCTTTGTGTATTTATTTATGTATACATATAAGACCAACCAAAGTGGTATTGAAACCAAGCAAATCTAGTGGATTTTGACAGAAAGTGAAACATTTAGTTTTAACAGTAATGAAAGAGATTACACATCTATGTTTGGACCTCATCGTGCGCATTGGACGATTACAATATTTGCTCAATCCTACATGCAGCGATTACAAGACCAGATTAAAGCCACAAGGTTTTTTTTTTATATATTGCCCTCAGATTATTATTGATTGGGCTTTATGATGCAACAAACTCTGATTCCCTCCGGTATGACTCTCATTTGTCTCCAAGAGACATTCATAAATTGATTAAATTCTATTGGTTTTCTTCCAGCTAAAGACAGCTCCGGTTCTAATTACTAATACAGGGCTGTTGGGGTACAATAAATATTTATATACATATACCGTATATATCCCAAGTATGTGCAACTTCCTCCAGGGCGCCGGTCGGACAAGCGATTTTCAAAGCCACACTCTGTAATATAAAAAAAAAACACACGTTGCAACTAGATCGCGGACAATTGTTAGCACATGCTTGGCGTACCTATCTACCTATATATATATATATATATATATATATATATATATATATATATATATATATATATATATATATATATATATATATATCCAGTATTTGCAACAAGTCTATACAGGCTGATTGAAACATAATGTATCTATAGGTTTAATTCATGTAGAGACAGCCATGTAGAGTTTTATAATTACAACGTTTTATGTTTATTTGTTTGTTTTGTCTATGTTTTGTATATGCCTTTCTGCGTCAACCGATATCTTCAATACATAAGTTGTAAACTTTGAATATCTGTTTTCAGTTGCCGAAAACCCTAGGTCTACATAGACTTTATCTTGTCAAGAGTTAAAATTATCAACCTCAATAATTCCTAGATTATTTCAAATAAAAAAGAAAATCAGTAGAAGGAGACAAATAATGCAATACTTGTTAAATGATATAAACAAATTCTAATATGTTTCGATTTTTCTTTCAGATGGAACTATTTTCTTTGCTCCAGAAAGTTGCCTCTCAACAAAAGGCCAAGATGCAAACGGAAAGTCTGATGTAACTGTCTTGTAATGGAGGATCTTCAAATTTGTCGTTACGCTGTTACTATTATTTTTTTTTAGGCGTACATCAAAAAGCTTTAACGACGATTTAATCTTATCAAGTCCGCTTCAGCAGAAGGTCCACAGAGCAATCATTTTGGACTGTCCGTCTGTCCGTCCGTCCATATATTTAACTAATGTGAATGTTACTTTTTATAGGTTAAGCTGAAGGTTACTTTTTTTACTTTCTAGCTAAATGAACTGGTTTCAGAGAAAAGGAGTCTCGTTTTTTTATGTACCAAAAATTTATAGACATAATATTTATGACGGACAAATTTCTCAGACGTGTCTAGATTTTCGCACGAAGTACATGGATTTGAGAATACACAGTCATATCTACTGAATAAAGTAAATTTTCTTCTATATGGCTTGCATATAGTGTCATTTTTGTTAATTTTTAAAAATTAGAATCGGTTATTGATTTAGAAATGATTGTAGTTGCTTGCATTTATTTAATGTTTATGCACAATATTTGATCATAAAAAGTTATAATTTTGAATTATTCTAAAAAAATCGCTTTGTTGTTTGAAATGATTATAATACAAACTTACATATTGTATCCTTAACTGACTTCTAAGTTATGTTTGTTGTTAACACTGCGCACGTATTTTGAAATAAAAGTGTTTAGAGCTTTACGTTGTGGTTAACTTAAAGTCTGCAATGGCTTTAATTTACATACATGAATGGGTGAAATATACGAAATGAATTATTCATGTTTATTATCGCATTGTGCTACGCGTGTATTAGTCGTTTGAGACTTCACACTAACAGTATCTCACAACTTTCTTTTAGCTTCAATTTCATTAACGCACCTCTACTAAGTAAAGGTAGGCAATTGTAATGGTCCCGACACAGGCGTCAGCGTTCGCACAGGTGATATAGGTGCACATACACATTCTCACTGAATGTCAACCATTCTTTCTTCCATGGTTACAGAAAACGGCGTGGACTGTGTTTCAAAGCACATACATCCTGATGAATCTGACTGGGATAACTTTTTACATTCATGTACACTGGTTTACATTCTTTGTTAAAGTTTGAATTTATTTCGGATTGTTTGCAATTGTATTAATATTACTATACCTGGAACCATGAAATCTGATGAGTGCATAGTAGTGAATGGAGGCACTTTGCGAACAATGGGACTGCCACCTTAAAAATAGGGTCCCTGAACTTTACGGAAAATGGGAATTTAACACTGGTAATTTAACATAGGGACTGTAAAGCGACAAAATTTTGGGCATGTATACGAGCAACAGGAATTGAACAATGGGTGACGTCACGGTACCGGACACTGGCAATAATGTAACAAGTGGCTGAGCTCAATCGTCCGGAAGGGGTTGCAAGGGGTTGAACTGGCGTTAATCTAGTGGTAATAGAGACAGAGACATAGATATACGACATAAACATAAAGTGATGAACATAAATAATAATAAATGATATGGTTTAATGAAATATTATACGTTTTACTCAGATTGTAAAATGTTCAGTAAAATGTTGCGTTTCACTCAAATAGTGAAATGTATGAAATATGCTTTACTCAAAAGAGTATAATTTACGAATTTTTCATACAAATAATTAAAATGCAAAATATCTTCTCAACCCCAATGCTATGTCGGGAGGTCGAGGAGACACTTCCAATAGTCCGCCCCTCCTAATCTGCCGAAAAATCTGTTCAATATTTTGCTCTCTTCCAACCCGTTGTTAGGGAAGCTTCTTCTGGCCAACGTCCTCTCCATTGGCAGCACACTGGTTATAACAAAACCCAATTTACCCCACGGCTAAAAGACGCATACAATCCTTTGCATATATGGAGACACAGTATATCACTCCGTCACTTGGCTACCAGTCAATCAACCATCAGTCAATCAATGGTCAGTCAGTCAGTACACTGAAAATAGATCCAAATCCGTGTACTACAAATGACTCAAACAAGTATATCGTGTAATGACATTATGGACTGTAAACTGGAGTTAAATTCTTTTATACAAATTATATTATCGGAACAACTATACAAAGCGATAAGCAAGTTCAGAAGTGAACCTCTGTCCATTTAGAATCTTATAACACTAAACTTCCCACAATAAATGCAATGTTATTGAGAATATAAATTATTCTGTTAAATCATATACAAGTAAATAGGAAATAGATTGTAATATATGAAACTAGTCAGAGTTACTAAAATTACACCAAAAAAGTGGTAGTACAATAATTATGTAATAATTACGTAAATACAGATATGACACCAATGTATAAGTCACATACATCTACATCTGGAGATCGCGAGTCGTTCAAGTTTTGTTGGTGTGGTTTCTCAGACTTTTCATCATAGAGGAGACCCATAGTTCCGAAATGTAATGTTTTTGTTTTTTTAAAAAAAAAAATGTTTTACTGTTTTATTAATATGTGTATGCTATTTGTATTAATTTTATAGAATTTCGTTTTTATTAATTTTTGTTTTAGGTTTATACACCATTTTTCTTATTCTATTGTAAAATACTCCTCAACCCTTGTTGATCTTGGAGCTTATTTATTGTAAGTGATCATTACCAGTGATCAGCATTGTCCATGTGTGTTATGTGTGTGCTATTATGCATGTCTGCTTTATTGTGTTAATGTTTGGACTGGCATATAGTCAAATCTTTATAGTTGGACACATTTGTCTTAACCTTATTTCTTGGTTTCGTACAATCTTTATATTTTAGTGTATTATGGATATTTGGAAATATAGTAAAGAGAATACAGAATGTAAATGTAATAGATATGATGTGTTATATTTACGTGCAATTATTTCTGTTTTCGTAATGTTCTTATTCGGCTTCCTTTGGCGATTCGGTGCGAACCGTACTAGTACACGTGAGTCCCGTGGCTTTGACCTCGCACCTTAGAACCCCCTTGGTAGCCATTTCAATGTTCAGTTATATCCATTATTCTCCCATACGTTCCTGGTGGTTATAAAAGTTTACTCAATTTATTATTTTTTGTATATTTCATGAAGAAATCTGCACAAATATCCAAAACTATATATATATATATATATATATATATATATATATATATATATATATATATATATATATATATATATATATATATATATATATATATATATATATAGCTTCCCACGGATATTTTGAATTATTGTCTAATTGTTTAAATCTATTTAAAATTAATCAGTTTTGCCTTATGCTCAGGTTTGGCAGGGATAATCCCCCCTCTATTTTAGGTTTGCATATATGTTTTTGTAAGATAATGTATGGTATTATTCCAAATATATATCAATTTTTTTTCTTTCAATCGTTCATATCATTGAGTTAGTTAAGAGAACAGAGTTTATTACATAATTTAATTAGCTGTGTAAATAGGTAGTGCTTGTGAGTAGAGTTCGTCCCAAAAATAATCCTTAATGCCTTTAAATGCTCTTTAATCAGAATCGTGGAAAACCCTGGGTGGATTCCTCTCCAGTTGTCCATTTGTAAAATTTCTGTTTTATTGTGGTTTTTTTTAGCGGAGTCCTAGACTTTGCTAAATATTGTGAATTCGTTTTGTAGATATGAGTATTTGTCTCTGGTTATGTTCGTGCAGTCATCAGCATGAAATATAGTTTTGAATTCACAGTTCCGATTTGGTATTTATATTCCTTGAATATTAGTATAATTGTTAGTACTTATGTTCAAGGATTTTGTAGCTATTACATATAGCAGCATCGATAGGGTGCATCCATGCTTACTGAGCGTTGTAATTATTTCGTTAAATTAGACTGCTCCCTGACAAGACTTTTAGTAATTTGACATTTTAACTACGGTGAGGTACTTTATACACCAACTATGTAGCCATACATCGTCTGTGTGCGTGAGGAAAATCGGTTTTCCCAACGCAAGCACTTTGCGCGTGCAGTATAGCATTAACTGAACTCACTGTTCGAAATAATATGCAACATATAGATATCACCTTCGGATAATGCTGTAAACAAACGCGAAACCCTAGTATACGTTTTTAATAAATTTTTAGATTTATACAATTCCGTGACAATTGTGTATGTGAATGAACATAGGAATTAGATACTAGTCGACTGCATCCTGCATGTTTTCCACATGAGGTTGAACTTCTGTTGACTAATAACAGTAATTATTTAAGCATGAACTTCGTACTGCTTGCTGTCACTCCAAGGATAATCAGCTCCAGCGACTTAGATCTATTATGCCCTGTCACAGTAGGTAGGATGGTTGGTGAGTGCGTAGGTAACTAGGCAGTTGGACTCCTAGGATGTCAGCTTGATATTGTTTATATTAGTCAGAAGATTAAATGGTAAAATGATTAAAACTTATGATGCCAAGATAAGAGATTGCAAAAGTCATTGTTTTGAAATGAAACCAGGTTCACTTTACTCTGAATTTATTTTCTGCATGATAATGTTCACGATTACTATCGGATACTATACACAGTATGGCTGATGTATGTAATAGTTGATTACACTCTGGCTTTTTTTTTTCTTTCCAAAAGTTTGAAAAGACAGACTTCCATCCCTCAGTCCTTAACTTTATGTAATGTTCGTTTCATAATCAAATCGCTTGATGACTGCCTATATGATACTTTCGAACTCAAAACTTCCGGCTTCCTATGCCATTCTTAGATCCAGAGACTTCCTACATCCGGTGTTATTCTTTGAACTCAAGAATCCACACTTTTCATCTGATTCTTTGAAATCAATACTTCAGGTTTATCTATGTCGTTCTAACTAATTACTTCAGAATTAAGCATTAGACAGAGGATTTTGTTGCTAGGACGTCATTTATTATACTTCGGACTTTAAGCTTTGTGCTACGTGGAATGAAATGTAAACTCGTAATTTCCGCAGTTCTCACATTGTTTCCAGATTTATTCAAACTACGAAGCTTGAAACCCTTATAAGTATTTCGCGTGTCAGTATTCTGAAGCTTGAAGAAAGAAAACCCTCTAGGAATCTTGGAATAAATAAATCGACAACAACAACAACAGCAACAACATCTCTAGAGGCTTAAGAGCTTTACAATATTAGATAACACAAAAATATGCACAACGACAAGATTATAAAAACAAACACCCTACAATTACAAAACAAAACATGCTGACGATAGTTAACAGATTGAACTGTACTTCTGTTCTTGTAGTCAAAATAGATGACGTTTGAGACGACTCTTGAATGAGATCACAGTGGGTAGTTTGTTCTACCCGGGCAAGGGTACACTACAGAATGTTGTTCGTATGACATTGATTAAACATTGCGAATAATGAGAGTATGATTATCAAAAGCGGAGCCTAAGGGTTTGATTGAGTGGTCACATGGGTGAGGTTAGACAGGTATATTGGACTGAAGTCAGTCAACGAAATATAGAATAGTAATCAGATTTTGTTTTATTCTGGATCGAACGGTTAGCCAGTGGAGGTTACAGAGCAGGGGTAGATGTGCTCAGCTTTTCATATTTTTGGATAATCAAGAGATTTGATTTTAACTCTTGTTGTTCCTGTAGTTTATGCTGAGACCAACCTGATAGAAGTGAATCACAATAGTTCAGTCTTGAAAGTACTAAGGAACACAGAAAATTACGAATTGAACTAAAGCATCCCAACTCCAGATATGCAGACTTGCGAATGTTCGTAACGTCTTGGAGTAATGAAAGTACACTGTCGAGAGTGACAGCTAGGTATCGTATTGACTGTGTGAATTTAATGTTGGTGTTGCTGAAACAAATTTGCATGGTGAACCGGATGGCTTTATTTTTATCACAATTCATCTGCAGCTTGATTGTTGCATGTCATCCATGACGTCACATCGGAAATACACCTCACTACGTCTGAGATGGTATCCCCAGCTTTAGTTGGGCAGATAGATTTGTATATATGGGTGTCATCAGAATACATTTGGTGAGAGACCGGATGTCGATCTATGACACTTGAGAAAGGGGGAGTGAAGATAATAAAGATTAAGGGGCAGAGAAAATAACCTTGTGGATCACCAACACATTGATGAACTAGGTAGGAATGTTCTCCATTTACAGACACAATTTTTGTCCTATTGACTAAATAGGATTTAAGTCATATTAAGGCTGTATCGTTAATAACAATTACATGCAGGACACTGTAAAGTATACGTCTATTTTGTCAAGTGTAGCAAACAAGTCAAGGACGGTGATGACTGGAATCTTTCTACTGTCTAAAGCAGAGAAAAGGCAGTTGAATGCACTCAGAAGGGCAATTTCTAGATTGTTGCTTTTTTGTACTATTTTCATATGATACTTTGGCTTAAATATTCAAGTATAATAATAAACAGCATATTTCATTCCGTTTGCCAATTAACCAGTAAGTTAAATACGCGTTTATAAAAAATCTAATTTTGAATCAAATTTTCGAGAGATGCTAACAATGCACACAAATGCACAAATATTATATTTCAGTTTTTGTTTCTTAAGTTTGTTTTGTACAAAGCATATGATATCTCTTGGGCCTTTGTGATCTGAGTAAAATATAGTTCAGTTCAATTCTAGTAAAATAAATTTTCGCTTTATCACGAAATTTTGTTTACACTTGTTTACAGTTAGGTTCTGAATATCACTAGAAAGTTAGACGCATTTCGCACACCATCACCAATAGACTCCGTTACCCCGTAAAAACATAACTGAAATGAGTACATTTGTCCCTAAAGCACAAATGGCGTGGATACAATATAAATATTGTATTTTAAATATAAGATAGCAATGAAAAGAAAAACAAAATGTCGTGAATACAATATAAATATCGTATTTTTAAATACAAGATAACAATGAAAAGAAAACCAAAAGAGAAAGAAATGAGTAACACCGATAGGTTACATTACATTTTTAATACCTTACATTTTTAATACTCTCTCTCTCTCTCTCTCTCTCTCTCTCTCTCTCTCTCTCTCTCTCTCTCTCTCTCTCTCTCTCTCTCTCTCTCTCTCTCTCTCTCTCTCTCTCTCACGCGATTGTATAGTTAGTTGAACAAGACTAAAATTCTTTCTAAATGAGGCCTTTTGCCTTTCAAGAGAACAAATATGCTCGTAATGGTTTTATATTAGTAAAAACGATGTATAAATCATGCGATAATTTTGGATTGTATTCCTAGCGGGTTTTAATGGTACAATAATTAGGACTGTGACTACGCAGTTATGTTCGATTGAAACAAAAAACAACCATACTGCTGCCGGTAAGAATACGTTGATTGCACACGATCCTAGACAATACTTGCTGGTTTATTCAGAGTTTAAAATACTTGATGTAAACATCAAACTTATGCACTGTTCTCTAAGACAATACGAATAAAACCTAATTATTAGATATTACCTTGATTATTCGATATCGAAGGTGTTAAAATTTAAATAACAAAAAAGTTTATTTTACACTCCAGTCAGCAATGCATTAACATATGACAAGTGTCTTATGACATCTCAGACGAGAAAATCAGAGTTACAAACCGATGAATGTAAATATTTACTACACATTATTTGTAAAGTAATCTTTACAACACAATTTCAGTTGACTCGTCATCACCATACAGTTGCGATACAGAATTTCAGCGGCAACCATTAGCAGCATTTGAACCTGTCTATGGATTTAGTACGTACAATCGTGATGAAGAATGCACCAAAGTCATGTGAATTGGATCCGATTCCGATGTCACTGCTGCTTGAGTGCTTGGATCCAATATTGTCTTCATTAACTGATGTTATTAATACGTCTCTCTTATCTGGGGGAGTTTCCATCATTTTACAAAACTGCCATTGTAAAGCCTCTGCTGATGAAACCAAGACTTGACCATAATGATCTAAAGAACTACCGCCCAGTTTCTAATCTCCCATTCATGTCAAAACTCTTAGAAAAAGTTTTTTATCACAACTTGTATCTCATAAGAATTCAAACAGTCTTTTTTAGCAATGTACAGTCTGCATATCGCCTTCCCCACAGTACTGAAACTGCTTTTCTGAAAGTAGTCAGACTTTCTCTCTGCTTTGGATAGCGGAAAGACTACAGTCCTCACTCTCCTTGACTTGTCTTCAGCATTCGACGCTATTGACAATGATATATTACTTTATCGTCTCCAGCATGTATTTGGCATTCATAATAAAGCCTTACTATGATTCAAGTCCTTCATGGTCAACAGGACATAAATTGTGTCCGCAAATGGAAAACACTCCAGCCCAGTTGATCTATGCTTTGGTGTTCCACAGGGGTCTGTTCATGGATTTGTTCTCTTCATTCTGTAGACTCAGCCACTCTCAAGTGTCATAGATCATCCAGTGTCTCGCCAACTGTATGCTGATGACACCCAAATATACAAATCTAGCCATCCATCTGAAGTTGAAGCTACCATCCAAGGCATAGGGAGGTGCATTTCTGATGTGAAATCATGGATGACATGTAACAAAATGATGATAAAACTGAAGTCATCCTGATTGCAACACAAAGACTTATTTATTCACATCTTTTACCTCAGACAATAAATATCAGCAACACCAACATTAAAACAAGCAGTCGGTAAGAAGCCTCGGTGTCAAGCTTGACAGTACTCTCTCATTGCATCAACATGTCATGAACATATGCCGGGCTGCATATCTTGAGCTGAGACGCATCAGCTCCATTCGCAAATATGTCAGTTGATGCCACTATAACATTTTTGTTTTCCTTAGTTCATTCAAGACTGGACTATTGTAATTCAATTCAGTCTGGCTCATCTCAATATCTACTTCAGAAATTTCAAAAAGTTCAAAACACTGCTGCTCGGACCATTTTTTATTTTTGTAATCATTTCATTATATATGTTTTTTATTTTTTATAACCGTTGTCAAATGTTGTAAAGTACTTAGAGCTTCTAAAGATTAGGCGCTATGTAAAGTCCTCGTTATTATTATTATTATTATTATTATTATTATTATTATTATTATTATTATTATTATTATTATTATTGCATTGCCATGGTAGCAAAGATATCGAGGCTAACACTGAACTTTGACACTATTTCAGTGAATAGTAGAACTCTGACCCTAGTTTTACTCAGTTTCTCAGATTTGTTTTAAAAATATGTTGTATCATCTTGCTTGTGAGACTTCTTTTCGGCCAAATATCGTTCATTCTTAAAAAAATATATAAAGCTGTGAGGAACCCAGATTTGAGGAAATCTAAGAATTTTTCGAAGACTCATTTCAGAAGAACTTGAAATATTATGATTATATTTTAATTCTTCATACATGCTGAGAGTTCGAAGAAAAAGTCTAAGTAAACAACCTAATAATAGTAAAATCCTATTTACAATTCCCAATTTGAGGAAGGAATTTGAAGCTGTTTAATGCTCTATCGTCATCACCCTGGTCTAATTCAGAACCGAACGTAAAACACGGTTTCGCAAAGTCGAGTCTGTCCCGTCTGGTCAACGGTTCGCGACTTAGTGACGTGACCCTCTTTTAGATACCAGAACTTCACTTCCAAAAAAGAATAATAGTTTTTTTGTATAAAGAAAAACACTAATCTGTAGAGAGTATTAAATAATGTTTGAGTTGCTACACAGAATGCTTAAACATAAAGAGCATAGTATGATAATATTCGAAGAGATACGGTAGTTGTAGATTGTGATCAGAAATGTTTTCCAGTAATGAGAGTAATTAAATTAGGGACATTTCAATGGCTAATGTGATTAAGTGACACGTGTAAGACAAAAATTTAGTATGTTTTGTTTCCAATGCAATCCGACAGACAACAAATAATTCCTTCGAGGACCATATCAGTTTTTAATAGCGAATCTAAATTAGTGCGGTTCTATAATAAGTTGGTAACATTTCTGGAACTATTGAGAATTTAGTCAGTGAAAGGCTTTCAATTAGGAACTTGATACAGAAAGAATTTTCCAAGAACAAAGTATGAATGCTTTCAAACTAATACGGGGGCCCGAGTGGCTGAGTGGTAAAAAGCGTTGTCCGTTACGGATCACTGCCATCTTACTTCTGTCTGCGTGGGTTCGATTCTATGATGAGGCGAATGTGGATATGTGAGAAAGCTTGCCAGTAGCTTCTCGTGGGTCGGGGTTCTTACCGCGGATTTCCCGATTTCTTCCTCCACCATTAATACTAGTCGCCATGTATCGTGTGTTGAAAAGTGGCGTTAAGCCCCACAACAACAACAAACCAATACGCGATAAAATTTATTAGAATGGCTCATTTATTTCTTGTAGAAACGTCATATTCCCAGGACATTTTTCACATTTCATGCGTACCTTCAAACCTCAGTCCTGATCAACTATAATACAATGTTTACTTAAATTAATGTCAAAACCAGTTTTACGGGAAAGACAATAATGATATGTCTGTATATTAATTCAATTAATAATTTTAGAAATTGATGATTAATTCTTTGCCAATCAATGTATATCTACATTCAGTCATTTGTCATTTTGCTCGTTTAAGGTCCGAACTATAGAACTATCTGTGTGTGTGTGTGTGTGTGTGTGTGTGTGTGTGTGGTTCTTCAAGCAAGTTAGCTAGCTAATTACCACAAGGTCTGCATTTTGAGGGCAACAATCTTAGACAACAAGTACAAAGGTTAAAAAAAATCGGACAGCAAAATATTTTGAATCGTGCACCAGTCTGATGTCGTTCGCTGCTTTAGCATTTATAAAACAGAGAAGAAGCAAGTTTGAATGGAGAAGCTTTTCCTTTGTTTATTAATAATACTGAGGAATCTAACTTTATTAGTAACTCTGATGACAAACTGACATGGAGTTGTGTCCTAAAGTTATACGTACCATAGACAGCAGCGGCTGCTTGGAATAAGACGCAATGCTAGAAGAATTAAATCTTGTTACAATACAAACCTCATTACTGGGATACGAGTTGAGAATTGTATGTTAGTTTATGTTTTCAATTATTGCTAATATTGATGAAGAAAACGAAGAAAAGAAAACAGGACAATATTATTAAGAATTTTCTTGTTAACACCATCTAAATGATACCAAAAATTCTATCTCAATGTTCAAAGTAGACTGAATATCGCTTTTATTTTCAGTGCATCACTAGTTCTTTTTTAATAATGAAAACAGAGTTTGAAAGTTCTGTAAGATGAGCTTTCTGCATAAGACTGAACGAATTTAAATACTGTTATTATGTGAAGTCTGTCCTGAAATTTTCCTGAAAGTATCGTGTGTGCATTCAATAAGTATGGTGCATGAAGAAAGGGTCATTTTCTGGTCCAAAACATATGCTCCACTACAGACGTAATGAAAAATCGACTTTCCTATAACTGCAATTTAATCAATTCGTATGTCCCATAAAACACTTCAGAGAAAATTACCATTTCAGCAATGCAGACAGACTAATGACAAAACTGTATGGTACATATCTAGCCCAAGTTCTAGTTACGCACGTGGCATTGGGATTTTTCAGACGTTATACAGTATCTTTCATAAGGCCCCAAACGTCTAATTCTTTTTTAAAAGTACACATTATAAAAATCGTGCTACTAAAATGGAGATATGCAATAAAAACGAAGCCTCACAAATATTTGTTCTAGGTCGGGGAAATAATTCGTGTGATATAGGGTAGGAACATACGTCTCAGCCTGGCATCCTCGACATATTTCCACACCGCATCGAGTTCGCTCTTTCCGTTCACTCGTTTTTCATAGAGTTTTGTCTATATATTTATGTTTCTTTAATCACATACTTTACACTTATCACATTTGCAAACGTATTTGCCAAATGGAATGTTATGAAACATATTCACATCAAAACCAACTTTGATAAAAGAAAATTCAGATTAAACTCCCCCCATCAAAAACAACATCGCCAACAAAACTACTTATCATTTTTATTTTATATAGTAGCTCATGTGGATGTTTAACTATATGTATTCATTTGTAAGAATGAGAATCATCCTACGCTTTTAAGGAGTATACTTTTTCCTGTTTGAACATGCTTAATTTTCACAAGTCCATTCAATATTTTCTCGATTGTTGAGAAAGTGTGTTTTATGACGGTTTTTTGTGCTGTTTTTCCCTATTATTGAAATAGTATAGTTGGCACATTGTTGACTTCAGAATCAAATCAACACTTTCAATTATTGTCAATATGATGTTGAATGTCAGCAAGACGTCTTTAACAGTACCAGCTATTGGGTAAGTAAGTTTTCAACTCCTAACAGACAAAAATTAAACAAAAAAGCGTCAGTCTCCAGATCCTAATATTGAATCGTTGGTCTCTAATATAATTACCGTATATCGTGGTACGTTCCGAAATACCGCTTGAAAAATTTTACAAGGTACCCTAGTCTCATAAACGTAGATTCTGGAACTATCAAGACTCAAACCATGTTTTAACAGTAATATAAACATGCTCAAAAATATTTAAGGAAAACTTGCAATGTTGCACGATTCGCAATCGATAATATTGGGAAGGTTTCATGCCAGCTTGGCTTGGCTCATGCAGATTAGATAAGACAACGGAACCTATCAGTGGCTCCTCTTGATGTATAGCTATATGATTAAGCGGAAGTATAATTCAAATTGGATTTGAATTTGATTCCTCAGATATATTACTTGCCGCTGGTTCATCTCAGAGAATCAAGTAAAAGCCTATGGCAGAATAAATCCAATATCGTGCTGATTAATCCATGGTTTTCTTTGAATTTTGAAATTACAAGATTTTATAGATCTTCAGTTTGTGACTAGATAAAAGTTTTGAGTTTAAAAAAAGTATTTCAGCAAATTATCATGCTCCATGAAAAGCAATCAAAGCGCACGCCTCCTGAATGCTTTTACCTCATCCAGCCTGGCTTTGCATACTCATTTTTGACTGAAGTGGTTCTGATACACTATAGTCTCTACAATACACTGAATACATTGCCTTGTACAGTATCTAATAAATAACGCCGATATTTCATTGAGTATTTGAAAATACATGAGATGTATCCGTCGTTCACTTAGAACACTAAAATTTTCTTTAATTTTAAGCTCGACCGTGATGGTAGCCTAAACCGTATAATAGACTGAACCAGCATATTTCTTACTGTGACGTGTGCTGTTTACGTGTTTTGTTGTTTCGCTATGTTTGGAACACATTCTCACCGAAAATATGCTTAGTAACGGAATTCTCTTTTTTAATTCAAGCTAAGAAAGAAAAATAAAATTGAAAACAAAACTTAAAGCTCACCGGCCATACTCCACCATTTTTTACATCAGATTTGCATTATATGATTAAATGTATTCACACTGGCACAAAAAGAACAAAATCTATAAAGTGTAAAGAAGAAATAATAATTTAAGCTCTCGAAAAAGAAGTATACAATGCAGTTACTTTCCCTTACCTACGATTTTCACCTATAGAATACGCCAAACAAAAATGACGTATATTTATCTCCACAAGACAAAGTACAAGCTTCTTGTTGTCTAAAAATAAAACACTATAAACTATGAATATGGAATATTTAGATGAAACTGCTGAAAACTAATTTACTTTTCAGCCATCGATATTCGTGCACGACGCATTAGATTGTGTCACTTTCAAAACTGTTCCATTATTTCAATTTATTTATAAAAAGTTCTCGTTAATATTGTTTAAAATGAATCAATGTTGGCTTCTCTATGTCGGCCGACTTTATAAAAAAAAAAAGAAATAGGCATACTTAAAAGAATCCAAAGGAACCAAACTTGGCTTCTTTATGTCGGCCGATTTCATAAGAAAACAAATTGGCACATTTAAATGATACCGAAATCATTTTCCGGGCTTGGTTTGCTTTGTAATAAAATAACTTTTGTATTTGATATCCTGTTGGTAAGTTTAAACGAGGAGTTCATTGCTCTCTAGCTATGTTTATTCATCACCAGGGCTTCTATTTGTTTGCCACAAGTAATCATAATTGATGTTTGCAGGGCAAATAGTATACACAACAATATCTTGCTTTAAAAATACTTTACAATCCATGTTAGTGAAAAGATTATCATTTGCACTCACAGTGAATGTATTTTAAAAAATAGTGACAGCTACATCTTAGGTCAATGTCTGCTGTTTACCGTGTTAGGTTCTTTTGTTTGGAATATATTCTCACCGAATATATGCGTAGTAACGTAATTTTCATTTCTAATTCAAGGTAAGAAAACAATAGAAAACAAAACCTAAGCTGATCTCTTGTTTGTTAGGTCCGCACGCTACCGATGCAGCAAGAGATTTACAACATGGTGGATGATATTGGTTTGGTCATAATGTTATCGATGTCTATTAACAAATTATAGATCATTAAATATTAATAAAGAAGAAATAAATTTGAACTAAGTGTATTAGGATTTCTAAGTAACATAATTATTCTGGAAAAACTGAATTGTATTGACCTCTTTAACATGATTACTTAACATTCAATAAAATAACCAATATTGGCTCACTGTTGTGATTAGACACCACATTGTGAAAATATCTGGTCTCGTTACTATTACTTAAGATATCAACTTTCCAAAAGTACACATCTGTTGTTCGAAAGAATAGGGCTTTTGTTTAATACTTAATTATGACATGGTCTAGCAGTCTTGGCATTACATGTCGCTGTCAAATATAGCACAAACATGTCTGATGACAATATCACTTTACGTATGACTATCCTTTATCACACAAATATGACTGATGACAATTATCATTTTACATATCACTATCATATATAACACTGCCATGTCTGTGGATTATAGTCACTCTAGATACCACTGTCATATATAACACAAACCTGTCTGGTGACTATAGTCACTACACATGTCTATCACATATAACGCAAGCCTGTCTGATGACTATTGTCACTATTAACAGGATGTTATATATAACACAAGCCTTTATGACGACAACAGTCACTTTACATATGACAGTCATATACAATATATAATACAAACTATTGTCACTATACATATGAATCTGATATATGACACAAACATGTCTGATTAAAATACTCACTTTACATATGACAGTCATATACGATATATAATACAAACTATTGTCACTATACATATGAATCTGATATATGACACAAACATGTCTGATTAAAATACTCACTTTACATATGACAGTCATATACAATATATAATACAAACTATTGTCACTATACATATGAATCTGATATATGACACAAACATGTCTGATTAAAATACTCACTTTACATATGACAGTCATATACGATATATAATACAAACTATTGTCACTATACATATGAATCTGATATATGACACAAACATGTCTGATTAAAATACTCACTTTACATATGACAGTCATATACGATATATAATACAAACTATTGTCACTATACATATGAATCTGATATATGACACAAACATGTCTGATTAAAATACTCACTTTACATATGACAGTCATATACAATATATAATACAAACTATTGTCACTATACATATGAATCTGATATATGACACAAACATGTCTGATTAAAATACTCACTTTACATATGACAGTCATATACAATATATAATACAAACTATTGTCACTATACATATGAATCTGATATATGACACAAACATGTCTGATTAAAATACTCACTTTACATATGACAGTCATATACGATATATAATACAAACTATTGTCACTATACATATGAATCTGATATATGACACAAACATGTCTGATTAAAATACTCACTTTACATATGACAGTCATATACGATATATAATACAAACTATTGTCACTATACATATGAATCTGATATATGACACAAACATGTCTGATTAAAATACTCACTTTACATATGACAGTCATATACGATATATAATACAAACTATTGTCACTATACATATGAATCTGATATATGACACAAACATGTCTGATTAAAATACTCACTTTACATATGACAGTCATATACGATATATAATACAAACTATTGTCACTATACATATGAATCTGATATATGACACAAACATGTCTGATTAAAATACTCACTTTACATATGACAGTCATATACGATATATAATACAAACTATTGTCACTATACATATGAATCTGATATATGACACAAACATGTCTGATTAAAATACTCACTTTACATATGACAGTCATATACGATATATAATACAAACTATTGTCACTATACATATGAATCTGATATATGACACAAACATGTCTGATTAAAATACTCACTTTACATATGATTACAATAATCACTTTATATATCACAATGATATATGACACAATCATGTATATTAAGCGTTGTCACTATAGAGACGACTGTCACATATAACACAAAACTGTCTGATGACTAGTCACTATACATATGATTAGCACATATAACACAACTCTGTGTGATGACTATTGTCACTATTGACATGATGTCATATATAGCAAAAGACTGTCTGAAGACAAGTCACTTTACATTTGACAGTGCTATATAATACAATACATACATATCTGATGACTATTGTCAATTTATATATGACAGTCATATATAACTAAAACATGTCTGATAACTTTAGTCACTTTACATATGACTGTCAAAGGAGATTAAATCTTCATTTTGTTTGAAATGTATACTTAAATTATCACTTTATTTTCAATGCATCGATAGTTTGTGTAATGGAAACATACAAATAGAGAGTTTGAAAGTTCTGTAAAATAATGAGCATTCTGCATAAAATTGAACGAATTTGAATACTGATATTATGTGAAGTTTGTCCTGAAATTTGCCTGACAGCATCGTGTATGTATTTAGTAAGTATGGTGCATGAAATAATGGTCATTTTCTAGTCCAAAACATACATTCCACTACTAAATCGACTTGCCTATGACTGCAATTTAAATCCATTCGTATGCCCCATAAAACACTTTTGAAATGTTCAAATCATCAAAGAAAATTACCATTTCAGCAAATCAGACAGACTAATGGCACAATTGCACAGTATATATCTAGCCTTAGTTCAGCTTACGTATGTCGCATGTTGATTTTTCAGAGGTTGTACAGCATTTTTCTTAAAACCCCAAACGTCTTATTCTTTTTTTTTAAAGTATACATTGCAAAAATCGAAAAGACTTTTACGAAAATGGAGATATGCAATAGATACAAAACCAAACAAAAAAAGTATAAAAGTTGGGACACGCATTATATACAAAACCAAACAAATATAAAAATGGGGATTGCAATAAATAGAAAACGACAAAGTATTTTGTTCCGTGTCGGAGAAAAACTCGTGCAATATGGGATAGGATCATACGTCTCAGCCTGATATCTTGAACATATTCCTACGCTATATCGAGCTCGTTCTTTCCGTGCTCTCATAATCAAACACGTGTAGTTTATCAATATATTTATATTTCTTTAACCACATGTTTGACCCTTATCACGTATTCGAAGGTGATTGCCAAATGGAATATTGTGAATCATATGTACACCAACACGGTAAAAAAATTGATATTACAGCCCCTTCCCCCACCAACAAAACTACTTGTCGTGCTTTATTTATATACTAGCTTATGTAAAAGTATTAAGTATATGTTCATTTGTAAGAATGCGAATAGTCCTAAGATTTTAAGGAGTGCACTTGCTTCTTGTCTCAATATTACGTAATTTTTACAAAACCACTCAATATTTTCTCGATTGTTGAGCAAGTGTGTTTTATGAGGGGTTTTTTTGCTGTTTTTTCCCCATTATTAAAATAGTAGTTTGGAAACTGTTGGCTTCAGTATCAAATCGACACCTTCGATTATTATCAATAGGATTTTGAATGTCATCACGACTTCTTTTACAGTATCAGCTAAAGTGTAATTAATTTTTAATTAATTTTTCAACTCCTGACAGACAAAAATTAAACTACGACGTGTCAGGCTCCTGATCCTGAATATTGAATCGTTGGTCCCTAATATAATTACCGTATATCGTGGTACGTATCGCTATACGTTCCGAAATACCGCTTGAAAAATTTTACTAGGTACCCATATATGTAGATCCTGGAACTATTAATATTCAAACCATGTTTTATTAGTAATATAAACATGCTCAAAAATATTTAAAGAAGACTTGCAATGTTGCACGATTCGCAGTCGATAAAATTGGGAAGGTTTCATGCCAGCTTGGCATAAGACAACGGAACCTATCAGTGGTTCCTCTTGATGTATAGCTATATGATTAAGCGGAAGTATAATTCAAATTGGATTTGAATTTGATTCCTCAGATATATTATTTGCCGCTGGTTCATCTCAGAGAATCAAGTAAAAGCCTATGGCAGAATAAATCCAATATCGTGCTGATTAATCCATGGTTTTCTTTGAATTTTGAAATTACAAGATTTTATAGATCTTCAGTTTGTGACTAGATAAAAGTTTTGAGTTTAAAAAAAGTATTTCAGCAAATTATCATGCTCCATGAAAAGCAATCAAAGCGCACGCCTCCTGAATGCTTTTACCTCATCCAGCCTGGCTTTGCATACTCTTTTTTGACTGAAGTGTTTCTGATACACTCTAGTCTATACAATACACTGAATACATTGCCTTGTACAGTATCTAATAAATAACGCCGATATTTCATTGAGTATTTGAAAATATTTGTTTCCTACCAAGACATGAGATGTATCCGTCGTTCACTCAAAACACTAAAATTTTCTTTTCTTTTAAGTTCAACGGTGATGGTATCCTAAACCGTATAATAGATTGAACCAGCGTATTCCTTACTCTATCGTCTGCTATTTACCGTGTTATGATCCGCTTTGTTTGGAATACATTCTCACCGAATTTATATGTAGTAACGGAATTCTCTTTCCTAATTCAAGGTAAGAGAAAAAGTGAAAACAAAACTTAAGTTCATAGCGGTATTCAAACGTTGCTCTCGTGCTAGTCAGGTCCACACGCTATCGATGCAGCAGGAGATCTACAACATGGTGGATGATATTGGTTTGGTCATAATGTTATCAATGTCTATTAACACAATTATATATCATTAAATATTCGTAAACAATAAATAAATTTGCACTAAGTGTATTAGGGTTTCTAAGAACCTAACTTAATTATTATGGAAAATACTGAAATATATTGACCTTTTTAACATGATTGCTTTACACAGTTAACAAAAAAAAAACAGTCTCAGCGCACTGTTATGAAAATCAACCCACAACCCACAAGAACCACAATTCATAAGAGACACCACGTTGTGAAAATAACTATACTAATTACTATAAAGACAACAGCTTTCTAAAAGTACACATCAGTTGTTCGAAAGAATACGGATCTTGTTTAATATTTAATTATGGCATGGTCTAGCAGTCTTGGCATTACGTATTACTGTCAAATATAGCACAAACATGTCTGATGACAATATCACTTTACGTATGACTATCCTATATCACAAACATGTCTGATGACAATATCAATTTACATATCACTATCCTATATCACACAAACATGTCTGATGACAATATCACTTTACATATCACTATCCTATATCACACAAACATGTCTGATGACAACATCACTTTACATATCACTATCCTATATCACACAAACATGTCTGATGACAATATCACTTTACATATCACTATCCTATATCACACAAACATGTCTGATGACAATATCACTTTACATATCACTATCCTATATCACACAAACATGTATGTGGACTAAAGTCACTCTAGATACCACTGTCATATATAACACAAACCTGTCTGATGACTATTGTCACTATACATATGACTGTGATATATAATACAAATATATCTGATGACTATAATTACTAAACATATGACTATCATGTAACACAAGCCTGTCTGTTGACTAATGGTACGATTGTCATAATGTCATATTGTTACGACCCTGTAGTTAAATCACGTGTTTTAAGGAATGAATTACATATAAATCTTTTTATTTTTTGTTGTCATTAT
Source organism: Potamilus streckersoni (assembly GCA_016746295.1). Classification (NCBI taxonomy): domain Eukaryota; kingdom Metazoa; phylum Mollusca; class Bivalvia; order Unionida; family Unionidae; genus Potamilus; species Potamilus streckersoni. Next base: position 131,221 of record JAEAOA010000806.1, on the reverse strand, counting down.
TATTATTATTATTATTATTATTATTATTATTATTATTATTATTATTATTATTATTATTATTATTATTATTATTTTGTTAGAAACATCGTATGTACTTAAATCGTAAATGTGACTCTTGTAAGCACGAGCTTTGTACGATAGTATATTCATCGCAAGTAAACACTCAGAAGTAGGAATGTAAATGATTGGCTAATTCTTGTTCAAGCTCTCACAATGTCCATATGGATTGTGAAATTACAAGTGACCTTCGTGCATGTGTACGTGAAACGACGTATTAGTTTCTGTTATATTCTTAGTTTTCTTTAAGAAAGTTCAGTCGTAGCCGTTAAGTGCAGTTCAGTCACCGTTTTCAACATCTTAGAGAGTCACATATTTTTTATTACTTTTAAAAAGTACTTTTGTTTTGTAAGAAGTTGCCTGTTCCTAAGTCTACGTAGAACGACATGTATTTTGTTAGTGGAGAAAATTGTACTTTGTCTGCTTTCTAAATAATTTTTTTTTCCTGGAGAACAACGCTACTGACTTTTTAACAATGAGATTTTGCTGAAATTACTTCTAAATTGGAACAGAACGATACAAATTTGCTTAACTGTGAAGTTCTGGACCCTTTGTGTTAGCCTTCGTCTGACGTCGTTACCCGCCATCTTCAACCGGAAATAAAACTGACTATCAATTTAGAACTGTTCACATTGTGTGTTTTCATATCTTTGGAACAAATTTATGGATCTCCTTCCCTTTTCTTCATGTTTTCTAGGGAAATAAATTATTTTGTTACAATTTACAAAGCTCGTTGTCTTCACTTTCTTTGTGTCCTTTGAACGAGCCGATACGTAACAATATATAACACAAGTCTGTCTGATGACAATAGTCGCTATACATATGACAGTCATATATTATACAAATATATCTTATGACAATAGTCATTATTGACATGACTGTTAAATACGCCACAAACATGTCGGATTTAGTCACTATAATGTAACTATCATGTATAACACAAACATGTCTGATGATTATAGTCACTTTACCTATGACTGAAATATAACTCAAGCATGTTTGATGACAACAGTCAATATAGATATGACTGTAAAATATAACTGTTATGTATAACACGAACATGTCTGATGACAATACTCACTATTGATAAGACTGTCACAATTAATGCTACTGTCAAATGTATCACAAAAATGTCTAATGGCAATACTCACTATTGATGTGACTGTCAAATGTAACACAAACATGTCTGATGACAATACTCACTATTGATGTGACTGTCAAATGTAACACAAACATGTCTGATGACAATACTCACAATTGATGCTACTGTCAAATGTATCACAAAAATGTCTAATGACAATACTCACTATTGATGTGACTGTCAAGTATAACACAAACAATTTTGATGACAATAATCACTATTGATGTGACTGTCAAATGTAACACAAACATGTCTGATGACAATACTCACTAGTGAGGTGACTGTCAAATGTAACACAAACATGTCTGATGACAATACTCACTAGTGATGTGACTGTCAAATGTAACACAAACATGTCTGATGACAATACTCACTAGTGATGTGACTGTCAAATGTAACACAAACATGTCTGCTGACAATAATCACTATTGATGTGACTGTCAAATGGAACACAAACATGTCTAATGACAATACTCACTATTGATGTGACTGTCAAGTATAACACAAACAATTTTGATGACAATAATCACTATTGATGTGACTGTCAAATGTAACACAAACATGTCTGATGACAATACTCACTAGTGATGTGACTGCCAAATGTAACACAAACATGTCTGCTGACAATACTCACTAGTGATGTGACTGTCAAATGTAACACAAACATGTCTGCTGACAATAATCACTATTGATGTGACTGTCAAATGTAACATAAACATGTCTGATGACAATAATCACTATTGATGTGACTGTCAAATGTAACACAAACATGTCTGATGACAATACTCACTAGTGACGTGACTGTCAAATATAACACAAACATGTCTGATGATTAGTCACTATAAATATGAATGCCATATATAACATAAGTCTATTCTATGATTATTGTTACTATACGTATGACTGTCTTGTATAACATAAATGTTTTCACAACCTTAAGACATAAATGTTTACACAATGCAACATATATATATATATATATATATATATATATATATATATATATATATATATATATATATATATATATATATATATATATATATATATATATGTGTGTGTATGTGTGTGTGTGCGTGTGTGTGTGTTACAAGTTACCTTTACATGTGTATTTTTAAATTTCTATAAATGTTTTAATTGTCTTTTTCAGTCACGTCGTCTGTTTCATTGCATTTATCATCAAGATAGGCTGTCATCTCAGTTTTCATATCCTTATTATCCATTTTATGGCTTCTTATTAAAGAGGAATCTACACAAGATGACGTTTTCCAACGTAATTGAATCCATGCTGCATGTCTGATATTCCTATTGATTTTAACATTAATACATTCGCTAGTGTGGAATTAAAAATCAAACTGTTCAAAGTAAATTAAAGGTGACTAAGCAAGGCTACGAGACTTTCAATTGACAAATGGAATATAGGTAGGTTGGTCGGTAGGTAGGTAGGTATGTAGGCGGGAGGGCTGGCAGGTAGGAAGGCATTTTCAAACTCTTCAGCAAAATGGAATACAAGCCAATGGGAAAATAATATATGTAAACATTGTTCATTTATAAAATTTAAACTTCTATTTTATAAAGTTCATGACCTTCTAGGTGGAACATCTTGGGATGCACTTACTAAATATATGGTGTTTTTTTTTTGTCATTCGCCTCTAACAACATGTCAAATTTCATAAATTAGTGTTTTTCATTACTGATCCCTTCCATTTAGACATTTTTCCCCAAACCTGAAGAGCCTGACAATGTTCAAAATCTACGTACCTCTGAAACTATAAATTTGACAACGGGAGAGCACCAATGAACATGGGCAATTTTACAGTTTACAAAATACACACATAATCACATTTTTTTAAAGTTCAAATTATAATTAAGACATGCATTATACTGATCATAGCAAATCATTACAAAATGTAAAGCAAAGGGGTGAAGCGTTTGGAACTATTGTTTTTTACTCATAACATATATAGGTATCTGTCAAGCTGATCAGCGTTGGGATATCATATAGTAAATCGCCAGACATCTGAAACGCGCACGTAGCGGTAATGGTGAAAAAAGATGATATGCAGGAGGACGCAATGGACCTTTTTAAAAAGCACAAAATGACCTTAGAAAACAATTCTTCATTACTATGTAATCATAGCTGCACGACTGTCAAAGAATAATTTAGACTGGTTTCGGACGTTTATTTCCGATAATTTTTCTTTAGTTTTTCTTGCACTGAATGCAGACAATTTAATTACTTTTAATGTGAGTTTTATTAGACGTTTTATGCTGGGTTTAAGCTTTTAAAGTTTTGAATATTGCAAACTTCATTGATGACCATGAAGAAACATAATATAGTGTGTGTGCGTACATGCGTGCGTGCGCGTGTTTAGAGGACGCAAGAGTATCCTATTTATTATATTTGTTTTTTCCTGGTAGATGTATTTTTGGGGCTGTATTATTCTTTATATAGAAGATTGCTTCCTTTGCTAGTGTGTTTCTTACATCAGGGCCGGTTCGGGGAGAGGGGAAATCCCCGAGAACAAAACATACACACATAAACGTACAGTCATTTGTTACTTTAAATTTTGTTTTATTATTGTACACGTTTATTGGGTATTATACACACTTTGATTAAATAGACATATATACTTTTGCTTTGGTGCCCTTTTGAGGAAAGTCGTTTTGGAATTTTTTTAAACCTCTTTGACTTGGTTTTATCCTGCCTGCGCATCTATATCATATAATAAATAAGTACTGTACCTATCACACACTTCTTAAGCGAATAAAGTATCCTGCAGATATAAGACAATTCATCTCCATGGGAATAAATGTTAACTGCTGGGCATGCGAAGCGCTGCATTAGTGAGCTTTGATGTTTTGTTTATAGTGTAAGTAAAACTATACCTATCAATGGAAACGATGAAGACAGATACACGTTCTTGTTTATTGGTAGTTTTCTTCCTGTTGGCACGTTTCTAAAGTACCGACTTTTATACGTTTACTTTGTTTTTGTGAAGAACAATGTGATTAGCATCATTCCTAAAATAATAAACTGCTACACCTATGGAAATATTTCAAAAATTGTTTTACAACCCAAGATGGCAGCTCATTTTAAAGTTTCTCTAAACACTTGCTCAAATAAAAAGAAAATCTGGAAAAATAATTTTTGTTTTTGTTTTGAATATCATGTCATGTTCAATGATGACTTTTGTGTAGCACGCACTCTTATGTGAGAAGTTGGTACTTAGGTTCTTCTCGTTTATAAGCCGAACACAGTCGTGTAATCTTAAGAGATATTTTTGTCTCTAATCCTTTTGTAATATTTTAAAATATGTTCCTTCCCGTGCAGAAGCTTACATTAAATTCAAAACCATTTAGTTAACTGCTCAAGCACATTCCAAAAAAAGTTTTACTTGAACATATTAGTGGAAGGCATCGCAAATCCAAGCCTTTTACATTTAATCCAGCGTCATTTGTCCATTTCTTTAGAATGAATTGATTAGAACATTATTCTAAATCTTCAATTTTATGGTTATAAAAATTTCAAAAAGGTAAGTTGTAGAAATTAAGATCTGCTGTGATTGTTATCTTTAACGTAGTTTTAACAATTTTTCAGTTATATCGCTACGATGTCTGCAGTGCAGCAGTTTATAGTGATGTCTAGCAATGGGGCATCATGCCTCAGACATGTAACATGGTATCCCACCCAGTCACATTATTCTGACACCAGGTCGACCTGTCCTAACAATAACTCTTAATGCTGAGCGCCAATCGAGGCAACTCTTGGTGCCATTTTTGTATGTCTTTGGTATGACTCGACCGGGGATCGAACCCACCACCACCAGCATCCGACCACGCTCTAGCCACTAGGCCACCGGAGCGGTGTAGAAATTAGTCATAAAACTGGATAACAAAGATATTGAACAGCAAATAGTAAAAACCTTGAAATAAAATAGAAAAACAGTAGAATTAACCTGAATCTGGATATACTTTTTCAATATATGGGTAACAATTCCTCATGGAGGTTTATAGCGTAATCTAAAAAACCTTTATCAGATTCCCTTATCTAACCATGATACATAACCGCACTATTTGCTTGCTTGTATCATAATTACAATTACCAGGATAAGTAACCGCACTATTTGCTTGCTTGTATCATAATGACTATGATCATACGATTACTAGCTTTAGCATATCACTAGAAATTCAACGGAATGGTACTTCCCCATCGCTTTTCTAGAAATATTCAAAATCAATCATGCAAAGGTTGTTTACAAAGCAGTGATCACGCAAAGAAAGCATACCCGTGCTACTGATTAATCATTTTAACTTCATATTGACACTACTACAAGTGTAAGACGGACTCGATGATAATTCTCACGTAATACATCTTCGTCTTGAATAAACAAAGTGTGATTAAGATATATATCACTACTAAATATAGAATTCAGAATCGGAGACAAATATTCATTGCATTTAAATGCAATGAAACAAAAATGAAATTAAAAAATTTCTAAGCTTACACACAAGCCATTTAATCCAATATACGTAACACTTCTCCCTATCAAGAAAAAAAGATTTATATAATAATTTACCATCTGTAAATTATACATACTGTAAAGAATATCACATTAGAATATTCTTATGAATTATATAAGGTGTATATGAAATAATATTTCTATACACGGGAAAGTGCATCTGCAATCAAATTGTTTTTTCCTTTGATGTGCCTGATGTTTAGATTATATTCTTGCAAATACAAACTCACCTTAATAATCTTTGATTTCTATTTTTCATCTTGTCGAAGAAAGTGAGGGGGTTGTGATCACTATACACAACAACCGGAGAAGGAGCCGAGCTAATGTAAACTTCAAAATGTTGTAAAGCAAAAATTAAAGCTAACCATTTTTTTTATTGATTGTTGAGTAATTTCTTTGGTGCTTATTTAATTTTATGAAGCAATAGCACAATGGGTGATCAATGCCATTAATGTCTTCTTGAATTAATACTGCTCCAACCCGAACATCACTTGCATCCAAAGACAATTTAAAAGACTGATCGAAATTTGGAGCTGTTAGAACCGCCGCACTTTTGAGTATTGCTTTCAACCTATCGAAAGCATTTGACATTTTTCGGTATAGAGAAACTTATTTATCTTGCTTAACTTATTTGTCAGTGGTTCAGCAATGTTGGAAAAAAATTGTTCTTGTTGTTATTGTTGTGGGGTTTAACACCATTTTTCAGCACACGATACATGGTGGCCAGTATTAATGGTGGAGGAAGAAACCGGAAAATCACCGGAAAGAACCACTGACTCACGAGAAGCTACTGGCAAGCTTTCTCACATATCCACATTTGTCGAATCCTTAACTCGAACTCGCGCAGACAGAGGTGAGATGGCAGTGATCCGTAAAGCCGTAAAGGACAGCGCTTTAGACCACTTGGCCACTCGGTACCCCTTGAAAAATTTAAACAAAACTTTCTATAGTATCCGGCCATACCCATAATTCGCATTGTTTTTTTTTTTAACCTGACAAGCACAGGTAAATCAGAGATAGTCTTCACCTTTGCATCAATAGGTTTGACTGGACCATGTCCACAATATGTCCTAGGAAAGTTACACAAGCTCGGAACAACTCACTTTCAGATAAATTGTCAAATTAGCGTCAGTGAGCCTTTCAAATAATTCCTGAATCATTGCTAGATGTCCTTTCAAGGATTCGTTATAGATAATGACGTCATCTATATAAGCATCACAATTATCTAGACCGGAAGTAATCATATTCATCAAACGTTGAAACGTACTTGGAGAACCATTTATCCCAAACAACATTACTTTATACTCATAGAGTTCAAAGGCCGAAATTTCTGTCGCTTTTTCCGTAAGTGGAATTTGTCAAATTCCTTTTAGGAGGTTTAATTTGGTGACGTAATTGTCATTTCCTATCTTATCAATGCAATCATAGCTCCTTGGTAACGGACATGAATCTGTTTTTGTCACGCTGTTCACCTTCCTATAATCGGTGCACATACGGAAAGTTTTATCCGGTTTCGGAACAAGTATGCATGGTAAACTCCAATCACTCTTACTGGGCTCTATGAAATGATTTTTCAGCAAATACTGAATTTCCTTTTTCAAGTATTCCTGTTTGAGAGGGTTCATCCTGTATGAGTTTAGTTTTACAGGTTTTGAGTCTATAATTTCAACGTCATGAAAAATTTTGTTTGTCCTTTTTAGGAATATCCGAAAACAAGTGTTCATATTTGAACAATAACTGTTTAAATTCATTTGTTTCTTCTACTGGAAATGTAGAAGTTTCTGGTCTAGATTTTTAATAATTTCCGAATTCCGAAGATTTGTTGCTCCAAATTCAACAGTGTCCAATTAAATTTCTTCACATAAATCCTCGGTATGTGGCACAGGTACCACTAAACTAATTGTATGATTTACTGGGCTATCTCTTTCAATATACTCCTTTTAACATGTTGATGTGGCAAAGTTGCTTTTCTTTTCGCCTACCAGGAGTATTTATGACGTAATTCAAATCATTTAGTTTCTTCTCAAGCGTGTATGGACCGTAATACTTGGCCTGAAGGGGATTTGGTGGAATGGACTAGAGAGCTAGAACAATATCACCAAACTGAAAACTCCTATCCCTTGAATTTCTTTTCATCATATCTTGATTTCATTCTGGATTGAGTAGAGCGCAGATTTGCTCTTGCGACCTCAAAAGCCTTTGACACTAAAAGACTCTGAGGTCTGGATAGGTCTATATGATGACTATATTTCAATTTGAAGCAATCAGAATGACGTGTCTTTTTTTTTTTTCTTGCAATAGGAACTCGTAGGCAGAAAAAAGGATTTTCAATCAAGTCTCTCAGTGACTTGATTTTTAGAATTTGAGTCAGATTGAGTTTTACTGAGTCATATTAAGCTGAAATACCTTTCTCACAGTAGACTGCTGAGTGAATGTTTTGCTTACAACAGCAACTCTATATTGAGTCAAGGAGTACTCATCGGCACCAAGAGCAGCATTTTCCAAGGTTTCAATCTTATGCTCTTCAAGATGATTATTAATATCATTAGGAACAGTTTTTGAATTCAAGTACCACAAGTTGTTCAAGTCTTTCATAATCATATTCAACTTTCTTTGCTAAGTACCATCTCTTCAATAACTGTTCATTTTCTCTAGCCAATTCAACAAAAGTTTGGACAGCTTCTTTCATATAATTTCTGAATTTTTGACGATAAGCCCCAGGAACTAACGCATAATCTCTTAATATTCACTCCTTAACCAAATCATAATGAAATTAAAAGAATTTTAAACCTTAGACACAAGAAATTTAATCATATATACGTAACAATATATATATATATATATATATATATATATATATATATATATATATATATATATATATATATATATATATATATATATATATATATATATATAACGCAATTGAACTTTATAGAAAACTGATCATTTCAAATGGAAAAACAGGTAAACAAGGTTAAGCTCAGACCCCAAATTTTGTTTAACGTCGTGTTTACTTCAGGTGCACAGTATAAAATTAAATATATCATATGCACCTTTTATCAAAAGAAATAAAATAAGGCTAAAAAACATTATATATATATATATATATATATATATATATATATATATATATATATATATATATATATATCTATATATCTATCTATATATATATCTATATATATATATCTATATATATATATCTATATATATATATATATATATATATATATATATATATATATATAATATTATGTTTATATATGTAATAAACATACATACATACATACATACATACATACATACATACATACATACATACATACATACATGCATGCATGCATGCATGCATGCATGCATGCATGCATGCATGCATGCATGCATGCATGCATGCATGCATGCATACATACATACATACATACATACATACATACATACATACATACATACATACATACATACATACATACATACATACATACATACATACATACACGCATACATAAATACATACATACATAAACACACATACACACACATATATATACATACATACATACATACATACATACATACATACATACATACATACATACATACATACATACATACATACATACATACATACATACATACATACATACATACATACATACATACATACATACATACATACATACATACATACATACATACATACATACATACATACATACATACATTCAGTTATTAAAATTACATAGGAAGATGTTTCATGAATGACACAAACTAGACACAAGTTAATGGATTACTTCAATAACCGTGAATGTATCTGTAATAACATCTTTCCTCTTTGATGTATTTAATATAAATAATCTATTCCAGCAGCACTTAACTCCTTTTCCTCAATCTCATATCTTGTTTTTCATTTCTTAATGAAAGTACGACGGTTGTTATCACTGAATACAATAATCCGTGAAGAATCGTAACTAATTTACACTTCGAAGTGTTGCAAAGCTAATATCAAATCCAAACATTTCATCGAAATTGTTGAATAACTTCGCTTGTGCTTGCTAATGCTTTTTTTTAAGAACATTAGCACTTTGTTTGATCAAAACCATTTATATTTTCTTCCGTTAATACTCCACTAACTCATACATTACTTGCATCAAGAGATCTTTTAAGTAATTGATCGAAATTTGGAGCTGAAAGAGCTGGTGCACATGTAACTATTGCCTATAATTTATCTAAAGCCTTCTGAGATGTATCAAACCAAAGAAGATTGGATTTATTACACACAAAAATTAGGGGGAAAAAAATCCGATAATATTCATACATAAATCAGACTGGTTGCTTTGTATCGATTGGCACTGGGAGATCCAGGACAACCCTAACGTTAACTTTTACAAGTTTAAATTGACCGTGTTCCACAATGCGTCCATAAAATGTCACAAGCAAGGAAAATCTTACTGTTACCGAAATTAATTGTCAGATTTGTATAATTGTGTTGATCAAAGAATTTCAGAATGGTTTCCATGTGATCTTTTCCAGGTATCGTTGTCAATGATGAAGTCATCGATGTAAGTGTTACACTTATCTAAATCAGATGTTATAATTTAATTAATGCTTAAATGATGACGTAAAATTTAAATTGATAAAATCATTTGGAGTTGTAAATGCATAAATTATTTTGCTCTTTCGGTGAGTGGAATTTTTCAGTCTTTTTAAAAGGTCTAATTTGGTGACATAGTTAACATTGCTAATTTTGTCAATGCAGTTATATGTTCTTGTTAATAAACATGAATCCGTTGGGGTGACAATGTTGATTTTTCTATAGTGACTACACAAACGGAATGTATTATCTAATTTAGATGCTACAATACATGGTGATCTCCAGTTACTTCTACTTGGGTCTATAAAATACTTCTCCATTAGATATTGAATTTCTTTGTAAAGCTGTCCTCTTTTAAAGGCTTCACCATATATGAGTGGTATTTTACAGTTGTAGAATATACAATCTCAATGTACAGATCAATTTTATTTATTTGTGCTGGAACGTCAAGAAACAAGACCCATATTCACATGATAGCTGTTTTAGTTCACTCTTTTCCGGTGACTGTAGATGTGAAAGTTTCCTTTCCAGATTGTTTAAGATTTCTGTTTTCCTAAGATAGGTTAAATCAAAGTCACTACAGTTAAATTGCATTCCATTGTTTACATCCTTACTGTTGGTGACAGGTGCAACTTAATTGAGTGAATGATTGACTGGGTTATATCTGCCAAAACACTTCTGTAACATATTTATGTCACAATTGTAGGCTTTTTGTTCTTCTTTTCCGCGTTCCGGGAATGTTAATAAGGTAATGTGAGTCATTTACATAGTGTTTTGTTGTATAAGGACCATGAACTTTAGCCAGGAGTGGAGTTTGAGGAAGGGCAAGAGGGTCGTACTATATCACCTTCCTGAAAATTCCATTCCTTTTTATCTATGTCCTACCTTAATTTCATGTCTGACTGAGTAGATTGGTGTTTATTTTGTTTTTGCTACTTTCAGAGCCTTTAACAACTTACATTTTAAATAAGAGACATTGTCAAGAATATTTAATCCTGGAATCTTTATTTGAAAGGAGTTTTTCTTTTAAAAGCTCCAATGGTCCAGCCAATTTCAATGGTACACGGAAATATTCATTTGATCTAAACTGGAATTGAATGTTTTAGAAGACTGATAATCTCTAATGGAAAATTCCATCAAATTCGTAAACAAGGTCAAGCCATGAGCTCGTGTTTTAAGAAACATTTTGTTTGCTTTCTAGAATCATGGCCATCTTAAATTAGGCAAAACTCTCGATCATGACAAAAGTCAAGTACACAATATAACTATACACAACAATAACTTTACTCTTTTCTAGCTATATTTTAAGTTTTTGATTATAAGATATACAGACAGCTTTTCTTTGTTGTCAGCTAGTAACATAGCAATGGGCCGAAATCTTCACCTAATACCTTATCAAAACTATGGCAAATAGTTGCATTTTCAAAGCTATTATTGTCATCGCAAGTGATTTTCTTGATTTTAAAGTAAGCCAGATGTTTTCCGTTTTATATTTAAACTGCTTTGGAGTATTTTGACGGCATTATCTACATAGTCATAATACTCTGCTCACTATAGTACCATATAATAATAATAATAATAATAATAATAATAATAATAATAATAATAATAATAATAATAATAATAATAATAATAATAAAATTAATAATAATAACAATGGTAATATTAAAAATAACAATAATAATAACAATAGTAATAATAATAGTAATAGTAATAATAGTAATACTACTACTACTACTACTACTACTACTACTAATAATAATAATAATAATAATAATAATAATAATAATAATAATAATAATATAAGAAACGCTACATGAGAATTGTTCAGCTACTTCCTGTGCATTATCTCCTTTATTAACATTTTTAATGTTTGAGTATCCGTTTATTTTATTAATAGTACTTTTATCTTCCTTAATTATTTGGAAACGTTATAATATGTATTCCATCTATTGTAAGTGTTCTTTTTGAGTCGTTTCTTGTTCAATTAACAAATGAAATTGTGCAAAAGATTTTTTTAGATATATCATAAATGCTTGTTACTATTTCTGAGTAACCTCGTAATATTTTTATTGAAAACATGCTGATGGTTTTCTTTTTCTGACATTAGCAATAGATCTATTTTTATTTTGTTCATTTTCATAGCAATTTTTGTGTTGGTATAATCCATTTTCCTACCCAAGAACTTTAATGGATATTTCATATCTTAAGAATTCAAATTTAAAAGCATCTTACAATGATAGCAAAAAAGTTAATATCGCAAAATCCTAATTTACTAATATTTTTAAATAAGGTAAAAAGGTTAATTTTGTGCCTTGGCTCAATGAATTCTTACAGAATTAATACAGAGTATCAAAAGCATCCAATATCACCATTCTTTGCATAGACCTATCCTTCTTTTAATTCTTTTTCCTTGGGTAGACTGAATTAGCTATTTCTTCCCATTTGTTCATATTTTCGGTAAATGAATGTCAATTATATCTTTTAATTATCCATCCAGAGCCTTGTGATAGAAAAATCTCAGCTCGATCTTTCAATTTTAACAATACTGAAAGTAGACTATCATCGCTCTCATCCATTCCAAGCATTTCAGTAGTCATACTAGAGAAATACACATAAATATCCTCTACAGTCTGTAAAATAATATCTTAACCCGATTACGTATTTATTACATTAATTTTATATCTATAATACAAAAATATCTTCAATCTCTGGTTTGGTGTTATTTAAAAGTCATACCTATTTGGCAAGTTCTCAGGTACAACATACATATAATCAAATATCAGTGTGCTTGAGATTTTAAAAGAAAATATTTCAGATCTAATTTAGGTGTATGTACTGTAATAACCCTTTATTCACTTTTAGATTTAATTGCCTGCCTAAATACTTTGGTACAAAATTTCGATACCTTAGCAGGAACGTTTTGCTGTCATAAGCAACTTTATTTAACTTTTTTTCAGATATATATCCTTTAGATGCCTATTTGTTAAACATCTGGATATACTTTTAAAATACAGCATCCCCAAATTTAGAAAACTTGATGCCTTTTTGCCGTGGCAACCTGTCGTTAACACTGGGGTCATTCTATCAGCTTTGGCTGCTTGTTTAACACGCACCGTTTCAAGTTTGGCTCTCTGTCCCATTAGTTAGTTACTTGTTCAACTAACACAATTTCATGTTCGTCTCTCTGTTTCGATTCCTTTCGTTGTTATTTTTGTTGTCCTTATTTAAAGCGATTTATTATATTTAAAATTAAACATTCCAGTCTCCGAACTATCTTAAGTGGATGGAGTTTTTTTCGACGCAGCAATAAAATTATTTCTCGCAATTCATTCCAGTCAATTATCGAAGTTATTTTACAGGCAAAATATTGTAATTGATGGTCTAGCATAAAATAAGTTTATCAATATGGCTGTACAATCGTTCCATTTCAAAACGTGCTTCAATATATTATTTGATTTGCTTATCTGCATTCTCTATCATATTTAAATATGAATTCAGTTTTCCAGGGTTTATACTGGCAAGCATACATGACATATTGGAACAAAATGTATTGTGTGAAATTAGTAAACGTTTGTATAATTATTCATCAATTTACATTCTTGAGAAATCAAAAATTTTAATTACATTTTACGTGTATATTTGTTTCAGTTTCCATTACATATAATTGGTGAGATCAAATTACATTTTTTCTTCAAAAAATGTATAAAATATTAAACGGTAGATATGAAGAGAACTATATAGATTATGTAATTGCAGAATATAAATGAGTTATACAATTTTAAGACACTAAGTCATGCAGAATTTTATAATACCGAATTCCCAGTAAGAAATAAAATTTTAAAAATTGAAAATGAATTTAAAATGAATACCTTTACCGCGGAGAATATCTCAAGTCTTGCTTTACGGAAAGGTCACAAAGTCTAAACCTGAACAATAATGGGATTTTATATTTAGAAACACGTGTTACGATAAAAATGCTGTAATAATGCAGTACCCAGATAATAATATCCGTCACAACACATTTCATTCATAATCAATTCCAAAGACTTGATGAATGATTGCTGACATATGATATTTATTTACCAGAAATAGGAGATACAATGATCGTTAACGTGGAGATTTCCATGACTACAAGGAAGATTAAGTTAGCCATATCGATTGCTCTGATATTTACGCTGGGAGCAAAGTCATAGATAAGTTTAATAGAATTACAACGTTATTTTTTTATGATGACCGCTCGGGTGGCCTAGTGGTTAGAGCGTCCACCTCGAATGGGTGGGTTCGATCCTCTGGTCGAGTTATACCAAAGACTTACAAAAATGGTACCAACAGCTTCCTCGCTTGGCGCTCAGCATTAAGAGGATAGTGTTATGAATGGCCGGCCTGGTGTCAGGATAATGTGACTGGGTGGGACATGATGCTACATGTCTGCGGCATCATTCCCAATGCTAAACATCACTATAAACTGCCACACTGCAGACAAAGCAACGATATGACTGACAAATTGTTAAAACTACGTTAAAAATCAAAATAACATCACATTATTTATGTTGTTTAATTCATATTTAATATTTATGACGGACGTCATACCAATGTTATTGTTGTTGTTGTTCTAACTCTATGATTCAAAAGTACGGAAAGTACTTTTGGAAATGAACTGTAGTAAATAATATATGGAATGGTAAAACGAAGAAAGTTCGATTTATTCGAATTATGTTTTAAGAGTCTGATGTTTTTATATTAATATTCGGGTTGACCTTTAATGTAAGATAATACAATTTTAAATAAGTACAGTAAGAAATATCACAACAATACGTGATTATACAAAGCTTATGTGTTCTGCTAATAATATGAAATTATACTTACGTATGTATGTATGTATGTATGTATGTATGTATGTATGTATGTATGTATGTATGTATGTATGTATGTATGTATGTATGTATGTATGTATGTATGTATGTATGTATGTATGTATGTATGTATGTATGTATGTATGTATGTATGTATGTATGTATGTAGTGTGTGTGTGCGTGGTAACAAGTTAAAACTACAATGAATGAAATTATCAAAAGGACTTTGAAAAACATTTAAAAGTTTATAAGCTTTTGTGGGAAATAAGATTTAGTTCTAAGTACTACAATATCAATCAAAAATCAAATCTATATTTATTAACGAACTTATTATTTAAATATCTTATTATGATACAATTACTCTACATGCCGCCATTAATGCCCCAGGAAAATATGTAAGCACTGAAAAATAATGCAATTGTATTGACCATTTAATATTTGTGTGACACTATTATATTTTAAATTGTTTTACAATCAATATTATATATTATGATCGATATCGACCTGTGGAAAAGTTGCTAATATATGGAGAGAGAGAGAGAGAGAGAGAGAGAGAGAGAGAGAGAGAGAGAGAGAGAGAGAGAGAGAGAGAGAGAGAGAGAGAGAGAGAGAGAGAGAGAGAGAGAGAGAGAGAGAGAGAGAGAGAGAGAGAGAGAGAGAGAGATTATAACCTGCCACCAACATTAAATTTGGAGTGAGATTAAAATTAAAAGTAAAAGTAAAAAATAAAAAAAATAAAATAATAAATAATTGAAAATAGAAAACTAACAGAATTTTACAAGAAAGGTAAGAAATTGTTTTATTGGGAAGTTGCAGAACCATTACCTGAGCCAATCAAAACACTTGCTAAGCCGATTGCATTTTTTTTTTCTGAAAAGACATTTATAAAGAAAAACTGTCATCTATACACCCTAAGATAAGACATATTCATCCACATTTTGTTCCAATATTTGAAAGTCATAAAACCTAAAGAATTACAAGCAACACAAATTATGTTAGAATTTACCACACACCACACCACTCACATATATGCAGAGGGGCCCCGAGTGGCCGAGTGGTCTAAAGCACTGTCCGTTACGGATCACTGCCATCTCACCTCTGTCTGCGTGAGTTCGAGTCCAGACTCGGCTAACGTGGGTAAGTGAGAAAGCCTGCCGATAGCTTCTCGTGGGTCGGTGGTTCTTTCCGGGGTATAACAGGGTTTTTCCTCCACCATTATTACTGGCCGCCATGCATAGCCTATTTTGTGCTGAAAAATGACGTTAAACCCTATAAAAACAACAACATATATGCAAATATTTCCCTTACGCTTTAAGGGCAAGTTAGGGCTCCATATCAATTCTAAACTAAATAAATGGTAAGGACAATATTTAATCCTAAATTGTTTATGTTAATATGATATTTATTAGAAGACCATATTCTAATAGTCTTTTCATTACAATTATTGCCAGCCTCAACAATATTAAAATGTACTTTTTCCATTTTTCAAATAAGCAAAATTTTTCTTCGGCCATAAACATCCGTAGACACCAATACCAACCCCGATTGTAGAGATGGGATATGGTCACTAGAACGAGGCGTGTAAAACATTTGTTGATATTAGGTCGAGTTATGAGATATAACTGTTTAAGAAAAACTGCAAGAACTATATTTTGAATACATGCTAAAATATAATGCAGATGTTTTATCAAACACATGTAGGATAACTACGATTGCTTCCCATCAATTACTTCGTGTGTGTGTGTGTGTGTGTGTGTGTGTGTGTCTGTGTCTGTGTGTGTTTTCTATTCCAGTGTGTTTGCTGGAATTGGAGCACATATACAAAATAATATGAGCTTTGATAATGCCAATGCTAAACAAATATTTGTATGTATCGATTTAATTTAATATCCTAAAGGAGCATTAACTTAATTTACAGCAATAAACTTAAATATTATTCGAGCATATAAGATGTTGCTAGATGTAGTGAATAAATATAACAATACTGAAACCGGAGCTTTTATTTCAAAGCTGATCTCCAAACGTTATGTACAGTTTTCTATCTTGATGTTTCAAATCATTGCGAACAGTTGTTAATTCTCCACCTGATATCAAATTCTGGAAGAAACCTTGAATTTGCCAGTGTTGATGGAACATATTACGCATTTTTGTGTTTAGCTGAGTATTCGAAATATAAAACATAATGCAGTTAAGGAAAAGGAGATTATTATTATTATTATTATTATTATTATTATTATTATTATTATTATTATTATTATTATTATTATTATTATTATTATTATTATTATTATGTGATATGTTTTAGAATCATGAATAAAGTAACATTGTTACTAGAAAAGAAAATTTTTACGTTAAAAAAGGCAGTAAGTAAACTGGACACACATAACTCAGACACGACAGTATTGCCAAATGGTTTACTGACACTCCCTTCTTGGATATATTGTGGTCCAGGAAATTGTTTTGACGTCATATGAATGCGCTTTAAACACTGTTATGATGAAAATCCTACTAAATAAATTCAATGTACTAAAAATGGTTGGATGAATTAAATGTACATTAGGGTAGAGAATTGTTGGGTGAATTAAATGTACTTTGGAATAAAACATTCAAAAAATTAATTGGTTGCAAGGCCGATTTTTAGAGCGTAACAAAAGTTTATGGGGTGATCAGTGCAGGGAAATTTATACTAAAATATTTTAAAATGATTGCAGGGAAACCCTAAGTTCTGAATTACAAGCCAGACGCTGAAGGAAAAATAAAATTCAGAAACAGCAATCTATGAGAATAAATGTCGGTATGTTTAAATTGTGATTTCCGTTTTTCCTAATAAGGTCAAGCTTTCACAAATTTTTCAAGTTGGTTCACAAACCGAGGTCAAACTTCAGACTAATTTCAAGTTGGTATCTTTCCATATTACTAACTATGAAGACCACTATAAAGAAAACTGCAAAATGAAGTGGTATGGACATGTCTCAAGATCATCTAGGCTTGCAAAAACAATCTTGCAAGGCAGTCCTATGGTGCAGAAGAAGAGGCAGACAGAAAAAGAGGTGGGAAGACAACGTTACGGTGTGAACAGGCTTGGGATTTGGAGATTACCAAAGGGCGGTAGAGAACAGGGAAAGCTGGAGAGAATTAGTTGTAAAGTCAACTGTGGTGCCCCAACGACCTTTTATGATAATTGATTGATGACAACGACGACGACTATGATGATGATGATGATGATGATGATGATGATGAATTTTAAGTTCTTTTCCAAGTTGATGAAAGTAGTTTGAGGTAGAGGTGATGCGTATAGTATGAGAAGATGCAATTCACTTGTTGAATTGAAATCCGTGCCAAACAAAGAGCTGAAGCCATACATGAAAATGATAGCACTGATGCTGCTTCAGCTACCTTGAGTTCGACAATGACATTAAATATTCCTCAACAACCGTATCTAACTTGATGAATGCACATTTAATGAGAGCTTTCTTAGCTGCATGACAAAGTAAGACTGTTGATTTTCTTTGTTAAAAAAGTAATAAAGACGAACCGTCCTTGATTGAACTTAAACTATTCTGTACATAAGGGGATATTTTCAAGGCAATGAAAAACTGGTGCTTTCTCGTTTTGTAAACGGCGTATCTACATTTCTGTAAATAAGCACGCGTTCGCGCTATTTAAAATATTTTTTTTAAAGTAGGATCATAGTAACTTTTGTTACAAAAGTTAACTTTTGATTGTACCAATTAATATCCCTGTCCATTAAAGAGATATCTGTACCATTTCAAACAATTTCATTTTCTTGTCAGCGAAATAAATGCTGATTTGGTTAATGTTCATTTTGTGAAATGTTCGTCTTCCTAACACGTTGTGCAGTTTGTTCTGTTACATTGTTTAATTAAACTTTAATTTGTTTTTAGTGAACATTATAATTCAGGACAGTTTTGATGCGCCGATAAAACACGTACACACACATACATTCGTACGTAAGTAAGTACGTACGTACATACATACAAACATACACATATATATATATATATATATATATATATATATATATATATATATACATATATAGATATATATATATATATATATATATATATATATATATATATATATATATATATATATATATATATAAAGAATACAAATCATATGGCGAATAACAACCCTCTCAAGCGTACTGGATCCACCAAGGGATCACGTTTGTCAGGGATTAATTAAAATAGATGCAATAAACTGACGACGAACAGTACGAAACTAGTAACTAACTAGCCTAAGCGCTTTCGACTCTTAATGAGTCTTTTTCAAAGGCAAATACAAAACATAGTTACGACAAACAAATAAACACAAAAACGTTGCGTTTGTAAACCTCTACATTTCTATCTTCACATGTGCTAAAACTATAAATACAAACAGCTTGTATAGACTAGTTGCGGAAACTGAAAACGTTGTGAAAACTGAAAACTGAAAACTAGTCTATACAAGCTGTTTGTATTTATAGTTTTAGCACATGTGAAGATAGAAATGTAGAGGTTTACAAACGCAACGTTTTTGTGTTTATTTGTTTGTCGTAACTATGTTTTGTATTTGCCTTTGAAAAAGACTCATTAAGAGTCGAAAGCGCTTAGGCTAGTTAGTTACTAGTTTCGTACTGTTCGTCGTCAGTTTATTGCATCTATATATATATATATATATATATATATATATATATATATATATATATATATATATATATATATATATATATATAGGGTATAGGCCATAGCATTTATTCTCCTTTAAAGAATTTTTTAATTTTTTTTATCACTTGTTTAAATATGGGAAATCAGTGTTGGAGAAATATTCCATATCCCGAGTAATTAGCTAATTGCTAATAGCAAACGTCACAGAGTTCAGTGTTAATGAGATTTAATGATGACATGGTTTATTAAAGTAGTGAGGTCAGGTCAGAGCGGTATCAGTGGGCTTTTAGCCAAGAAGTTCCGATTAAAATCTAATGGTGTTGATTGTGTATATCCATGTGAAGCATTTGCGATATAAACTAATAATTTATACAATGTAATAATTGAGAAGGGATTGTTCCATATCTGGAGTAGCATTTTATTGATTATATGATGACAAATGCGGTGTAGTGTTACAGGCGAAATGAGGCTTAAAACCTCGATTTGACAGACCTAGGGATAGAGTAGGAAATACTTGCACTACGCTACGGAAAACTACCAAGAAGAAGCCATGCAGTTGAGAACTTGCCAAGCATTGTGAAGTTGTGATGCAGATGTGAAATTGCGATAATTGTGACCATGTATTGATTAGAGGTAAATTATTGGCAGTCTGTGTGCTTTAGAATTTTCAGTAGACAACGGTTGTCGAGAAGTCTTTAGAAATAAGGAAAACAAGTGATTCCTGGCAGATTTCAGAGTTAGATTCTTTAATAGATTAAAATACCTACAAACTGTCTTCATCGGCACAGTTACCTATGTCTAATCACATATTGTATCTAGGGTACAACTAAATCCCAGAAAATGTATTACTCAATTAGACAATATATTATGTGTATCGATCATTATTATATGCTCATTTTTTTCTTCGTTAACTTTACATTGTCAGAATCGTTTAGTATTTACCGATATTGCACACCTTCATGATGCACCCCTCGCGCTCAATTCAAAGGAACTATTTTCTAACGCAACCAATGTGTTATGAATGAACTAAAGCAGATATTTCATGGATTGCCATATACCAGCAAATGTTTCATAGACTGACACATACAAACTGCTTTGGCACATACCGCGTTTACTTTTTAATACAATGTTTTAGATTTAGCTAGGTATAGACGCTATACAGGTTCCTTCCAATAACACGCAAGTTATACATATAAACTGTCTTCTTTAGCGGGTAATAAAATGGCAAACATATACTTACAATTTTATATCCTGAATTTCCTCAAAAATATACTTTCGTAGGTCTGTAAATCTGAATTACATGAGCCATGTCTTAAGGTTTTTACACATTTTAAAATTGTAATGTCATTTTGAATATATTCCAAGTGCAGTTACATCCTCCTTACTGCACTCAAAATGAAATAAACAATAAATTCCACAGCATCTTTTCGATAAGTGCATTTTAAAGGCTTCATAATTTTTCTACATTATGATCTGAATCATTCAATGATAGAAAAGAAACACGCATGCCGATGTCAACACACTTCAAAACTATTTAATTGGCATACGCTGCTTGAATCCGATGCAAGTCATTTCATGTAGATAAACCAGACCATAATCAAAATATTGCGTTGAATCGACAAAAATGAAAAACTTATTCATTCCAGATCAAATGGAAAAGTTGTTGCAATGCGTATTCATTAACAATATTATTCCAAATTTCAATTTTAAGTAGACCAGTCGTCATTTTCTTTCGAAACTTACGTCTAGCGCGCGACCAACTTCAAATTTATCTGGGCGGAGTTATGCGCTCATTAATAATGTTGTGTAATGATCCATCAACGCCTATTTATTTTTAGTTTGGAATACGGCATACATTTAGTTACTTTGTTTCTTGTAGTGTATTTTTGTTTATATATTTAAGCCTTGGGAAGAATAAGAAATGAGCATATAATAAAAAGGTTACTGTATTTGAATGCGAGATATGAACTCATTTTGTCAGATGGATATACTGCACTCCCAAGGTCATGCAGTATATCCATCCGAAAAACTCGTTCATATTTTCCCATACAAATATGCAGTAGTCAATAAGTATTTAATACTGTCTCACTGTTGTATACATTACTTTGAAAAAGGCTATACTGTAATCAGAATTTCCTTAAAACTACACGACATGCCGGTAATATTACTGCTATCTTTTACACTTAGTTCACAAAAATATCACTAAGCTGGATTTCATCATCGTCGTCGTCGTCGCCACCACCACCATCATCATCGTCGTCATAGTCATCATCATCGTGTGTTTTATTACCGTTTTTAATTTTGGAAACATAATATATGTTGAAAAAAATGTGGATATTGTGTCTAAAACCTGTTTTGTTACACGACTCATCTTCATGGATTTGTTTTATTTTAAAAACAATGATACACGGCCTCTAATCAGTACAATTAAGAGAGGATTGTCTCCAACTAGGAGTAGAAAGGTGTTTTCCTTCTCTTCACGGATCATTACAGATATTCATTTTAACAAACCCGGTGAAGTACGTATCCCTTTCTGGTAATGTATACCCTTCTAGTACTAAATCCTATTCTAGTGATGTATCCCTTTCTAACGTAGTATCCTTTACTAGTGTTGTATCCCTTCTATTGTTGTATTCCCATATTCCCATGTACTCAATAATCATAAATCTTGTCACACTAAAACCAACCAAAAAAAGAGAAAAACCAATGGGAATAAAGCACCCAATCAGATGTTAAAACGACTCGGGTTAATTCTACAAGTAACTAAGAGTCATTGCTACGTGCTTCTTAAAACATGAGGGATGAAAAGTCAAAGAAACCAACTTTTTAGATAATTAAAAACAAAAATATGAGGTTCACATAAAAATATGTACATGTACCACAGTTGCAAGCAACACTGTGCAGTCTTCATCATTCATTAAGTACAAATTGGACCAAAGAAAGAGTTGAAAGACGTGCATAGATATACGAGAAAGAAACCATTTGTCAATTCATGGTGTACTGACTCAAAGAGCTGATGTAAACGTGACTGCACCAGTAAAACAAATAAAGACAAGATGTCTAAGTGAATCAGAAAACATGGGCCCATAAAGTTTCGGCCAGAAAAGTGGTAAGAGGGCGTCCTTGTCAAAGAAAGCTCAGACAGAAACAATGGCCAAGACAAGAATTTTTTTTAAAACGAGAATATCTTAATGAAGTAAAACGTAAACACATGAAGAGTCTGTAAACAGAAGATGACTGTGGGCCTGTGAGGGCACCTGAATATAACCTCAGAAACAAAAGTAATAACTACAAGGATTGAGACATGTAACGCAGGACCAGACACGTATGGCTATCAAGGTAAAAGCACGTGCACAAAATGTTGGTGTGCCACCATTGTGCAGACTGCGGATGAGCAAGAGTGAAACAGTGAATCACCTGATCAATGAGTGCGAAGGTTAGCCTAGAATTAGTACCATTTCATCACAACAAATTAGTCTTACTTTGGCAGCTGTCACTGTAAAATAGGCTTGACTGAACAAACAAGGCTGAGAAAATGACCGAGAACAGCTAGACAGAACCCGTGACCACAGAACAGAATGCTAAGCATAGAATGCTAAAATTCTGAAGAAAAAAAAAAGTACGTAACTATAGTGAGCCTGTCAAATAGAGTTTCTCAGTAAAGTTTATACTATTGGTTTGGTTAATAACCAAGACGTAATGTTCGTGTCTTTTCGCTAATTGCTGACATTAAGCTCATGTTGTGTATGTTTCCAGCAGGTTTAATGAAGAAGTACAATTCAACGAGAACGCCGGACATCAGAATATGTGATGTCAGGTCTTGAGTCAAACTTAGAGCCATAAGGAAAACGATTTACACTATGATTGAATGGAAGAAGCGGACTTGGCTTTAAATATGGTATATTTTTGTTAACAATCACTCACACTGCTTGGACAAATTTATGTGGTATAAGACAGATCAGACTTTATCACTAGACAAGCATGAAAAAGTAAACGAACCGCACTTTGTGTCACTAAAACAAACTGCTAAGTTTGAATCAATATTTTACCACAAAAACAAAATTTTTAAAATGAAAACAGAAACGAACTTCAAAGGATTCTTTTTTTACTCCAACATAGCGCACAAATTAATTTAGAGTATTCAGACATGTCTAGATGAAAGTTCCATTAATCATAAATGTTAAGCCATATTCTGTTTGGAGTGAGTGCACTGGAGAGAAATAATTTCCAGATAGAAATCATCATTATTATTATTATTATTATTATTATTATTATTATTATTATTATTATTATTATTATTATTATTATTATTATTATTATTATTACGAGATACAAAAATATTTAGAAGTGTCCTTTTCATATTAGTACATGTTTTAACTTCTACTTTATGTAAACTTTCGTTGGACAGACACCAACTACTCGAAGAATGTTGACCCCGAGTTCATGGTGAATCAATTAGTAAGAAAACTACGAAGAAACACAGAAAATTAGCATGTACACTATACATAACTTCCTTATGGAATCTATTTATTTGTTGGATGGTAGATTTCAAGGCATACATGCTGACAAACTTTCACTTCAGTTATATTTAAAGAATCCTAGCACACTATAATCTGTCTTGGTGATGCATTTTTTAAAGGTAAACTGATGTTAGGATATTTTACAAAAGAGACCTGGATGGTAGCACAATTATTGATGTTAAACTCCATCTACCATGTGTGGATCCTTTTAACAAATGTGTCGAAAACTTTCTATAGTAGCAGGTTGCTTTTGATTGGTCGGTACACTACTCTGTCATCAACGACTACAATGCGAACAACCGTTGATTTTTTTGTGTCAACTTGAGAAACAAACCTCGGATATGACATTAAAATTGTATCTTCAGAACTACTTTCGTTCACATGGAACAATCAGGCGGAAGGAGACAAAGTCACAATTGGAGCTATCATGGCCTTTGCTGTCGCAACAAGTATGGTGCACTTCTACAGAGATAAATCACCAAACATATCAAACTGATGTTTTACCATACCAACGTCCGTACTTATTTCACGATCTAACTGAAATGGCCTAGTTTTGTCCGACAGCAGCGATGAGACGGACAGTTGCCTGTCAATCGTCGGCAATATTATTTATGTAAACTAGGAACAGAACTGGACCGAATATTGTTCGCCTTGGAAGGCAATCTGGTATGGAAGTAATGTTTGGCTTGGCACAATCCAGTACAAACGATTGATCTCGGCCTTGTAGGAATGAATTAATCTACTCCAGGCTTCTCTTGAGATTTGCGTGGTAATCGTCGGCGTGGAACTTTGTCAAAGGCTTTGAACAAATTTATTAAAGCCATTTCGATCCGAGTGCATTCAATTAAGTGCCCGACAAAGCAATTACAACACATGATAACCATAGTTACCACAGCACATGGATAATAAACTCCACATTTACACTTCCACACAATGCCGTAAGGTGATTGTTGTGTTATATATATATATATATATATATATATATATATATATATATATATATATATATATATATATATATAACGTAATGTAAAATACGGAAGTAATACCATCCATCCTATTCATCTGTTATTTCATCTATCCATCAAACCATCTGTCTATCCTTTATAAATGTTTTAATCAATATAGTCCCTATAAAAATAATATACAATGAAATGTCATTCTTCTGTATTGTACCACACAATCACGTATGTATGTATTAGAGTGGAACGGTACGTCAGCACAATACTGGCTATATGGTGCTGATAAAAGGTAAATTCCAAAAAAATAAACATCAATGTAAATGTTTCAATGTCAATTAGAATCGCAAAAGGAAAGTTATGAAAATATATTTTTTCAAACTGATGTAAACATGACGTACTTAGAAGATAAGAAATAAAAAGTAAAGATGTTAAATTCTTTACAAGGCGTTAAAATATGATAAAGGTTAAAAGGGTATAGAAAAAATTAATTATATATTTTGAGGAGTTGGTTACCTCTAATTTACATCAAGATGTGTGATAGTCGAGAATCAGTCAGACTAGCACATCATGGGATCTGCATAAAAGTACAAAATCCTTATTTTCTATATTCATTACAGCAAGAGAACATTTTTCTTTAATATCTTGCTGACAAAATAATCAGCTATCGCAGTGTTTCTGATGTCCTACAGTAAATGTGTTTTGGAAATGTTTTACGACCTACCATTATCATCATGTCTTCTTCGTACTTGATTTGGTTTTGGAAAAATAGCAGGAAGTTTCATGAAGTAACTAGTTAAAAGTATCCTAAATTACTATTTTATGTTTACCTCCTGCTTGCTTAATGTTCGAAGTTTAGAACATCTATTGATTTATACCATATTCAGTGGTGATAAAGAAATAAAAATTTTAATTATTGATACGCCTGACATCGAAATATGGGATATCTGGTTTTGCAAAGTATATTGTATGACATAAAGAAGAGCACGACATTATTAAATATTTGGGAAAATGTTTCTTTTGCATTAAGTATGACGTGTTTGTGGTATCAATCAACTTTGACATTATTTACAGATTTAAAACAGCAAATAAAGAAAAAATTTCAAATAAACAAATATGCGATTAAAATAACCAGACACTTCAACCACAATTTTCATATTTATAATGAATATCGAAAATCACTGATATAATTACAAATGATTTATTTCTTCTAATATTTGGTATATGATGATCAGTGCGATAATGACATACCGAAATGAAAGTTTGACAAATTATAAAGGCTCATTGGTTTTATTGCGCTTTATAAAGGACAGAAAAATATAAGGGACATAAATGAATCTTAAAAGGAGGTAACGCCAATATAGACAGACCACCTCCTTCCACTTTTGGGAATAACCCCCCCACTCATGATAATTTATGTTACTAATTTGTATCCGCAACATACTTCTTGTATTAAGTTGTCAGCTCCACAAAGAACACTTACATACATATTGAATATTTATATATTTGCATCTTCGAGAGGAGAAATATTCAGGCTTAAAAAATTATCTTCTTCACATGTGATAATCAATCTTATTAATATCTGTCAATATTCGCAATAGCTTGCACATGAGATAACACCTAGAATTATTTTGGAATATCTGTGATAACCTCCACATTTTCACCTGCAGACATTGTCGACTCCAAATTAGCCAACACAGATGTTAAAAACGTATATTTAAAATTTGCATATTTACACTTGAATACGTAATGATTATAGGTTTATCCATCTGACAAAACGAGTTCGTATTTCCCATACAAATGCAGTAATCTATTTTATTATATGCTCATTTTCTTATTCTACCCAAGGTTTAATTATAGAAACAAAACTACACTGCAAGAAACAGAGGAACTGAATTTATGATGTATTCCAAACTAAATAAACAAGCGCAGATTCGTCATTACACAACAACATTTTTAATGTGCACATAACTCCGTCCAGATCAATTTGAATTCAGTAGCGCGCAAGACCTAACTTTCGAAATAAAATGACGTTTTTATCTACTTAAAATTGAAATTTGGAGTCATATTGTGAATGAATGCACATTGAAACAACTTTTCTATTTGATCTGGAATGTATAGATTATGGTATTGTTGTCGATTCGACAAAATTTCGTGATTATGGACTGGATTTACCTACATCGGATTTCAGCAGCGTCTGTGACATTTCTACATAAAATACATCGGATTAAAGCAGCGAGGGAGAAGCGTGTTGACATCTGCAAGTGTGTTTCTGTTTTGTCATCAAATATTTGAAATCATACTGAGAAAAAAAAATTGAAGTCTTTCAAACTGAATTATCGAAAAGACGTTGTGGAATTTAATATTTATTTCAGTTTTAGTACAGTAAGGAGGATGTAATTGCATTTAGAATATAGTCGAAATTACAGTACAATATAGCAATATAGACATGTGTAATCCAGCTTAAGAACCCATAACATGGTTCATAAAATTTTGATTTGCAGAACAAATGAAGTACATTTTGAGGAAATTCAGGATATATAACTGTAAGCATATTTTTGCCATTCTTATTATCAGCTAAAGAAGACAGTTTATGCCTTGTTACTTGCATGTTATTTGTAAGGACCCTGTCTGACGCCTATAGGTAGCCTAAATCTGAAACCTTGTATCAAAAAAGTTAGCGCAGAATGTGGCAAAACAGCAGTCCACGAAACATATCCTATAGTTCATTCAGAAACAAATTTAATCAACCATAAACTTAACGCGTCTACTACGAGAGTGTACATGATTTGTTTACAAAGTAATTCCTAATACCCTATTGTGCGCATGTGAGTTGACTATGAAGTCGCTTGCGAGTACAATAGCATAAAATACTGAACAATTCTGAGAATGCAAAGTTAACGGAGAAAAAAAATAGCATATAGTAATTATTGGTTGTTACATATGTATTGGAAAATATGAACGAGTATTTTTCTGATGGATGCTGCAAGACCTGTGAGAGCACTCTATCAGTCCGAGAAAACGAGTTAATATTTTCCCATGCAAGTGCAGTTCAGTCAACTTTTTGTTATATACTCGTCTTATTCTACCTAAGGCTTAATTATAAAAAATACACTACAAGAAACAAAGTAATTTAATTTATATTGTATTCCAAAATAGATACACAAGGGTAGATTCATCAATACACATCAACAATATTAATATGAACATTGCACCGCCCAGTTAAATTTGAACTCATTTGCAGGAAAAATAATCTTTTGAGACCTTATCCTAGTTGAATGTGAATAAAGACAGATACATTGTTTTATTAATAGAATTTCAGTTCTTTAATAGTATTGAGTTTGGCACAATCATTACTAAAATTAACACCAGACTTCAAGTGCGGAAATGAAAACACATGTTTCAAACATATGCAGCTCCAGAAAATGCCGCGGCTCATATCCTTTCCTCTGCACAGAAGCTGACTTCCAGGTTTCATCTATACTGATAAATATAAGTTTGGTCATGAGCACTCCAAAATTTTAAGTTATTGAATTTTTAATATCATGGTGTTTGCATAGGTTCACTATGGGAACTGAATTAGTACCGTGATTCCTTCACTGGTACGTCTCTGACAGATTTGCAATGGCCCTTGGCCTCAGCATGTTTGTCTATGTTATTTTTATATATGATATATTAGCCTTAGTTTCTGTTGAATTAAGATATGACAACAGCTGACATAATGAGAGAGAAGGTCATCTTCCACCCAGAAAAACCTCCTGACATATTTAGGTTGTCTATTATTATTTTCTAGAGGGGACATATCTCTAAATAAGTCGTATTCATAATTAATCAATGAGAGAGAGAGAGAGAGAGAGAGAGAGAGAGAGAGAGAGAGAGAGAGAGAGAGAGAGAGAGAGAGAGAGAGAGAGAGAGAGAGAGAGAGAGAGAGAGAGAGAACTAAATTTCATGATGAAATTTGTCTTATCGGTATAAACAGCACGGCTAATTGCAAATTTTAAAATATATTTTTTATTATATTTTTTGAGAAACAGTATCATTCAAATATTAAGTTTAATTTCATTTGGCTTATAACTGATTTAATTGTAATATTCTGCCTACAGGTGCTCGTATTGTTCTATTCTATATCTCTGCTCATATATCAGTACATTCCACACATTATTTTATATTTTATTGTATCATGTATTCGATCCTTTAGATAACAATAACCACAACCAATATTTACTTACTGGCTAGTGTATTGAAACCAATGTGGAAAGACGAGCCAACAAGAGGTAATTCAATCGTCTATTTTTTTGCTAAGTCATTATTATGCTTCCTTTAAATATTGCTACCGACCATGCATCTCTCTTTCTCCTTGCCATTGGTCAGTTAATTTGTAAATTTAATAGAAGTCACAAGTTAAAAGACATCGTTGCATGAGGTTTTCTGAACTTACCTTTCGGTCAATAGTGAAAGCTAAGACTATCCGAATGCTAACGGCGACTTCCAGGCCAGTAGTAGTCGTCGAAATGGGCCAACACGTGTCCCTTGATTTATAGTTTTACAGGATGGACCCACAGCCCTCTATCCATTGACGGATATTCTTAATTTTCTTTGCACCAAGCTTACGCACTTGACGGTGATTGAATGACTGCATCTTCATTGTTCAAGAAACAACCATTCTGAGTTTCTAGTGCTCTGCTGTCTTTATCTAAATAATTTTTCATTTTTATATCATCAGTGTATCTTATATATATATATATATATATATATATATATATATATATATATATATATATATATATATATATATATATATATATATATATGACTGAAATTCGAAGAACATAAATGAAAGGAAGCAACTTATCAATTTGTAGAGAGGATTCTGAATGGCCATAATAGCCGCCAGCACATTGACACATATTTGTACTGGCTCCCCTGATAGCCGGAAAACGTATATAAACTACATTTTGTAGATGACACAATGGGTAGGTTTGTGTGTTGTTTAGATTTTTAACGTAGCTTTAACAATTTTTCAGTCATATCGCTACAATGTCTGCAGTTTGACAGTTCATAGTGATGTATGGCACTGGGGCATCACTTCTACACGTATCTGACATCTTCCACGACGAATAACGGCATTCCTATCTCGCAGTGAACATACCCTATTTAATATTTTTTCTTACTAGCAATTATTAATTTGAACTAGCATGTAAACTACAATATCACAAAACACTCAAGCTACACTTGTTGTTGTCAACACCTGCGAATTTGAAATCACATGAAAGGGTATTAAAATCACATGGCCTGGTCAACGAATTAAGGTCAATGGAAGAAATCACCTGGTCTTATCAACCAATTATTGTCTGTGGTATAAATTAAACCAATCAATCTTAGACCGAAAATCACTTGCACAGTTTCCACCTTTCATGGTCAATTTTGTGCTGATACGCGTGACCTATTTAGGCGTTATCTACTTAGTCGCCGTCATCATTATCATCATAAACATGATCTTTGCTGATGCTTAGAAAACTTTTTACAAAGTGAACGAAAAATTTATAAAAGATACCATAAACATTAATTTTCAAGTAATTTAATGGAAAAGATCATCGTTGTCATTGTCCACATTGTCGCCTTCGTAGTCGTCAATATCAAACATAATGTGTTAACTTTGTTCAGGAGATTTTAGAGAGCATACGGTAATATAATAATAGTGTTCAGTTCTTTGCAATTAGACATCAGTGTAATTTACAGACTTCATTAACCAACTGATGCATTTTCCATCATATTGGTCCTGATACCTATATGGCCAGGAAATAATATCCTTGTATGCTGTCAAAAATGGTAAATGCTTAATGACGCACTTCAGAATTACCAGCTAGTAATCATTGTTCAGTATCGAGGCAGAGAAGG
>JAEAOA010000806.1:0-97500 GCA_016746295.1 Potamilus streckersoni | reverse complement strand
AGGAGGAACTAATGTATATATGTGTTCAAAATTCCAAAATTCATAGTTATTGAGATTATCAAAGACGATGAAATACATCATATTTGTTGCTTGAAAACCAAGACTCACCCATGCAGATATGGCGACCGTGTATCTAAAGAAACCCCCGTTTGATTCGAAATGCCAATAAGCTAACTGTTTGGGATCCTCTAGATGTAGTCAGGTTAGAACTCATAAATCTTTTGTCAGAAATACAGAATTAAAAAACAACAACAAAACAATCAATTATCAAGTTTTTAACATTCACGATTTTAATATGCATTATTTTGTCTGATATTAAAATTACATTAAAAAACATATTATTAAATCATAAAAGATTGATCTTTCCTTATAATATTTAAATTTATCGATAAATTGTTTTGCTAAGCGGAGAAGTAGATATAGTATATAATCAGGAAGAGTTTTCTCTTTGATCCAATTATTATATTTTTTGGGAGAAAACTAAACTGTTGGTGTGGATATACCTGCTCTTGATCTATTGTAGTGTCATTTGAAAATGTCCGTGATGTGTCGCAATCCCAGGACAATGCTTCAGCATGCAGCATACACAGAAAACAAAGATCATTCGTGACTTTTGTCTGTTTGAATCAAAGAATATATAGCCAAGCTTCTATGTAAAATCTTGAATTGCATCCCTTTAGGGCTGGATGCTTTGTAGTTTTATAAATATGGAGAACATATCGATGCCAAGTAGTTGCTTTTATATTACTGATAATCCTATTTCATCACATAAGTTGGTATGTCGTCATTGCGATGAATTTAACTTAAAATTTGTATATTATTTTTTTTTAGTGATAATGTGTGCCAAAAGATTTATAAAAGGTTGTTACAAATTACAAATTACAATCCCAAATAAAGTTACTTTTTTTAAAAAAAAATTTTTCTAGACATTTGCATATTTTGAATCTAGAAACTTAGTTCTAAGGAAGAATTTATTTTTGAAATTGTCAAATCATATCATGAATTTAGAACGTTAGTTCTAAGGCAGAATCAAATCATATCAGGGAACCATCTTCATTAATATAATCATTAACATAAATGATGCCTTTCTATATATATATTTTATAAAATACACTCTGACCTTCTATTTGTGTGGTTTGGATTAAACCATACATGTGTTTTCACAATTACATGAATTAATTGAGAGAGAGAGAGAGAGAGAGAGAGAGAGAGAGAGAGAGAGAGAGAGAGAGAGAGAGAGAGAGAGAGAGAGAGAGAGAGAGAGAGAGAGAGAGAGAGAGAGAGAGAGAGAGAGAGAGAGAGAGAGAGAGAGAGAGAGAGAGAGAGAGAGAGAGAGAGAGAGAGTGGTATTTCCTTCTAATTTGGTCCATCCTTCGTCCACGTATTGCCGATAAATTTTAGACCCATCTTTTTACAAAGGCATCAATTCAAACGAAATAAGATTCTTTCTTATGGACTAAACACAATCTATTCCAATAAAGAATGATATATGTTTGGAACAGAACGTTGCAATAAATTCTTCCATTAAGAATTGCCAGAAAATATTGTCCTCAGACATCTAAGTTTTAAAGTACATATAATTTTCGAAACATTTACCATCTTTATAATTCTCTCATTATACCTATTTAATGAAATTTTAGTATTATTTTATATTTTGCTCACTTCCATATAAACATATAAAGTTCATTGGATACCTATTCAGATGGATTTGGTAAAGTTAATAAAAGATGAGAAATGTCTAAGATCGCAAGACAAAAATTTTATTCAGCGCTCTTTCCAAATGGTGTAAGCACGCGCTCATTCCATTGTAGAAGATAATTATTCATTTCTCTGATTTTGGTGGGATAGTTCCAGGGTTTTCTCTAATGTAGTTGAAAAGAAATTCATTGTAGTCCTAATTAAGATTAAAATTCGAAAACATTTTCAGTTTGCTACCTGTTCTGGTTCTAAACAATATTAATGTTTGTATCTATTAAAACTAAGACCTGAAAATTTAAAATACTGACGCGAAAGATCTAAAAATAAAAAAAAGAAGTTTCGGGACCATGAAGAATGAGTAAATGTGTCGTATATGTATTAAGAATTACCATACGTCGTATCACCATCAGGATCAAATGTTTTCTCGAAATCAAGAGGCAAGCAAAGACTTTTTTTTCCAATGTACAACATTCAATCCTAAAAATTCTATATATCGCACCAGTAAATTTCCCTTTCAAAATCTCCACGTATAATTGCGTTTAGTACGGGTGAGATGTTATTTATAATAAAAGTAGAAAAAATGTTATTAGATATTCAAAAATGAAATAGGTCTCCAATTTCAAATATATTGCATTTTTGGAGTGTATTAATGACTTCTGGATCATTTGTTGAATCCTACTCAAAGTTATTTAGTTTCGGAATGTTAAAGTGAGCAAAACCTCATGATCTCCCGGTTGAACGTCACGTTTTTTGCTGTTGTCGCTTTCTTTTGTTGTTTTTTGTTGTTGTTGTTTGCAACAATATAGAAAAGTTTGGCTTTCTCCAAATGTCATCTTAAGTTTCTGTTACTGATCCATTTTACTAGTACAGGTACTGTATTTCATGATTAGTCAAATCTTTGGTTACTTTCTTACAAATCCATTTTGCTTTAGTACTAATGTCTATACCTTCCATTTTCTTCTTTCTAATCTATTCATTGTTCTAATGACTACATTTCTTTTAGCGACATATTCCCCTTGATTCTGATTATATTTCATTTCTTTTTGCTTGCTTAGATTTGATGATAAAAAATAAAAATTAAATTAACCTAATTTATATCGTATCTCAGAAAAGTATAGCACCATTACTAAATTTCAGATCAGCAAGTGAAATATTTATCAAACTATCAGATTTTTCTACACAAATATACCTGTATACTACTTAATGAATGGTCTCTTTTACGTTTAATGTAGTCTTTGACTAGGTAATTATTAATTTTGCAAAAGGATTTTCTTTTAGCTTCCTTTGGAAACATTATTTTTGCACTTTAGAGTAATCAATACTACATCTTGGTTCAATATTAATATTTTTTAACTACTGTAATTATATTGCTAGAGGATAAAATATTCAAGTATTGCTTGTAAAATGGGGTTACTTTGCTTCCACGTGTACCTAATAAACTAGTATTCTTCTTCTTAAAGGTTTACAGGAAGTGCCTTTTATTCTGGTTTCCAGTTTTTTCTTGTCGTACTAATGCGAGATAAAATGAAAGTCCACCCCCTCCAGTCCATTTAACTATCGTGCGTCTGCACAAACTGTGAGGTCTACCTAAAGTTTCCCAAGATGAATTCATACAATATCTTGCCTCTGCCGTAGGTTTTTCTTTGTCTCAGTCGAGTTCGAAATGGGATAATCTAGACGACCAGAAAAAGAGGCACCAATGAACCAGCAGTGCCAAATGGCGGCATAGAGGACACAAATCCACTGCCGAGTTTAGTAAACCGAGGAGTTGAACTGACTTTCTCATAGAAACCCACTTATTGCTGAAGATCCATATTGGTATTTGAATCATCCCTGCTCTTTGTATATGAAGGACATTAACAAAATTGAGATGGGTCAGAAAATTCTTGCGCCGATAGTTGAAGTGATTAGATGGGATAAGATCCAACTTCTCTCCGTTTACTAGAAAACCAGGAGGGTGAGATAAATCTGTTCATTTCCAGCAGTAAAAGTGAACTTATCATGTGTTTCTGAAAGATGCCGTTCAGGTATGCCGATGTTGTTGTAGACGAGGAGGTCCTGACTTCAAAAAATGACAGTTCATTGTCTTCTTAAACGTGCATGCCTTTTGAGGCCAAAAGGCAGGGCTTGAAATTGGTAAATTGTTAATTTGAAAGCCAATCAAAGGAACCCGATAGTAGCTGCATGGATACGGACATGAAAGTATGCGTGTGTCACACACTCCTCCTTCTGGATAGTGTTACGAGTATATGATCTTAAAATAAGTAGCAGCCAAAGACAACAAACTTTGTAAAATTTAACAAATAATTTATTTTACATGTATACAAAGTGAAAATGAGAAAAATAACTTCCAAAAAACTGAAGGCGATGACGTGTCAACAGTTTTTAGTTGAATCACAGAAATATAATGCCTAGTTTAAATATACAATAAATTCCAGCGAATGTCTCCAACCAATAATTTTATCAGAGAACTATTGTAATTTTTTTAGGGGGCCCCGAGTGGCCGAGTGGTCTAAAGCGCTGTCCGTTACGGATCACTGCCATCTCACCTCTGTCTGCGTGTGTTCGAGTCTAGGATTCGGCTAATGTAGATATGTGAGAAAGCTTGCCAGTAGCTTCTCGTGGGTCGGTGGTTCTTTCCGGTGATTTCCCGGTTTCTTCCTCCACCATTAATACTGGCCGCCATGAATAGCCTATCGTGTGCTGAAAATGGCGTTAAGCCCAACAACAAACAAACTATTGTATTTTTAGAGAAAATAATCACTTGAATTCAATAATTTGAAGCAAACTTTTTACCCCAAATACTGGTCACAACATATAATGCAATTTCAAGGTTATATATCTTAAAAGCAACTGATAAACCTTCTAAGTTACATTACATTAATTCTCTACTTAGCCACAAGTCAAAATTAACATTTTCTAAAAAAAAACAAACAAAAAAAAAAAACATTACCCAATGGAAAGTAACTTTCTAGAATTATCCTGATCTTTACAAAACAATAGTTTGGATTACGTGTAATTGACTTTGAATATTCCAAAACCTAGACCCAAATAAACATATGTACTTCTTCTATTAATAATAATACTTACTTTAAACCCAAATACATAGAGATTAATTTAGCTATGTGTTAGTTGTTAACAATGAATAAAATAATAAAAGTCAATTTGGGTCTAGCAGAAATGAACTCAGTTTTGGACAAGGTCAAGTCCAACATACAATGTTACATTACAATAGAATGTAATGAAATATTAAAAAATATAAACAAAAACTTACTAACAAACCAAACAAATTAAACATACTTACCAATAGAAACTATAATATCGACTTACCCATCTTGAACATTTATACTAATATGTATCCGTTCAGCAGTTAAAATCGACCACCAGTCTGAATTTGACGTCATATCAAACACCCAACAATCACCCTTGTTCTACCGCAATGATCTTATCGACACTCGGAACTTCGAAAATGTGTCGTAGAGTGTGCGATGCCAACGCACGTAATAAAATACCGGTAGCTTAAATTGCCTTAGAATTACCCATGTCCTGATTTTGTCTTAGAGATAAACGGAAATGTCGCCCTATTTAGCAGACTGAGGGAGGATACAAAAGAATGGATGTTTCGAGGATGTGGAACATGGACTTTGTGGTGGTGTCACGTTGACGGAGATGGTGGATAGTCTAATGGCATTAAAATCTAGTTTGATTCCTAAGTCACAGACAACAAAAAAAGTATCTTCCTCTTGAACCGAGACTAGTGGATATCTGTGCGGGGTTGCATATGAGAACCCTTACAACAGTAGCTGGCAAACATAACAATTAAAATAAGTCAATTCACCCTCCCCCGACTGATACAATACAATGTTACGATAGGAGTGTTGGTAAATGGCTTGTGCACATGGCCAAATTAGACCAAAATAACTACCTTCGCTCTAGTGTGCCAAAGATGGAAGCTAAACGGATGAAAGGTAGCACGAGGCAACCTTTGCACATGTTTTCATAACAAAATTCGACCAAAAAGAAGCGATTCAAGTAGGTCCAATATGCGGCAACAAAAAGAAATTCGTGAGGGACTATTAAGTAATATTGATAACGACGACAATCCACCAAACGGTGGCCAAATATCAGAAAATTCGGTGTTAGAGACGATTCCGACCATATGTTCTCCGATTAGACGAAGACAAATAAAACCATAAGGTATATCTTAGTAAAGGAGCCCATTTTGATGATTTCCATCATATATACGACAGAGACTGGGTACCCAAAATGGAAGATAGCCGATCTAAGCCAGAAACTAAGGTTGGCAAACAAGAGAAACCACATCCTAGTAACCACTTAACCGCAAACAATCCTTTTCCACTTACAAGTCAAGAAGCTAGCTTCTTCTCACTAACGCTGAGAGTAGAAAGACTGTTTTAAATGGAAGGTATTCGAAAGAAGTTTTATTCAAATGGACTTTAGATATACCAAAATGATACATGAAGGGTTTTATCTAAGTATTAATGAGCATGACACCGGTATCTGAAGCTCAAAATAAATTATGTGGTCAGAAATATGGAGATCTGATTCGTGTCGGAACCCCTAGAAAACTTGAGAGTGACATACTGTGCTGCCCTATTGTCTTTATATTAGAAACAGAACATTCTTTTTCCTAAAAAAAGAAAATAAAGTAAGCGACTGCATTTAAATGGAGGGATGCAGCTATGCGTTTCCTGCTGCACCAATTCTAAAAGTTTTACTGTGCATTCTAAAATTTGTATGTGGCTTGCCTCCTAGCCTTGGTGATGCGGCTAGTAACCTTATCGAAAAATGGTCTTGGTGGATCTTTAGTTTAAGATAAGCCAGAAATTTACGAGTTGTTGTGTTGGATATGCCTTCCCCATACCACGTGCTGCACCAGCAGGTCCCTCTGTGGTAATATCATAGGTTCGTATACTAACAAGTCAAGTTGTTTATTAACCCACGACCATGACCATTGGGTCAAAACGAGAGTTACCACGATGAACCGAGACGTAGAGATCCTGACTTGGTGGAGAACCCGCAGAAATATTTTGAAAGGTGGGAAGGAGTAAACGTACAGACGATCTCACTTCAGAAAGAGTCCACCAAAACCTCACTCTGATCTGGCACAGAAGATACTCTTGAAAAATTACAGACCTGTGAGAATTTAACTCATCACATCCAAACTGTTTGAGAAACCAACTGACACGCAGTTAGCGTGCTTTTCGTAAAAGGTCAAGGCGGCCAGACTACTCTGTGACGTTTGCTTGAAGATCGGAGGAGGGCTCTCGATAAAAACAAATATGTAATTTCAGTCATTGAGGACTTATCCAATGCTTTTGTCCGTCTCCATGCTGTTCTGATTTTCATTTCAAGGGCTTAAAGTTTGTCAGATGACTCAGAAGGGGTTTTATTAGGCTATCTGTCAAATTGTAAGCAGCAAATTAAGGTTGGTGTCTTTAAAAGCCCAAGTACGGAATGCATCAAATAAATGAAGGAAAAGATCAGTGGCTGGGACATATATGTGGTGAGAGACTGCCCTTTGTGCTTCCTGCCGGACTCTTGGCCCCAGGAAAGCTTCTGCGCAGGATATCAAGCCAGCGCAGAGTGCGGGAGCAGCATATCTGAAAAAGCGAGTGGTCAGAAAGTTTTTCCAAGATTGAGAATGAGTGTCCTCAGCCCAAGAAGGCTTTTGGTACAAACCTGGGGGAAAGGAGGCTGTAGATGAAGTTTATTGCCATATCAAGCATCCTGACCACCTTCTCCAACACCTGACCCAATAGGTGGGAAGGAAAAGGGGATCCAATTGGATGGGAAGAACCTGCCGTAACTCTTCTGAAACTCGTTTAAGCCCACCAGAATGGAAAGAGTATAATCCTCCTTAACCAGCTTCCATAGCGAGGAACGTCTTGCCTGATATCCCTCACCAGAGAGGAAGGCATCACATTAGAGATTTTGTCCTCCCTGAAGGGGGAAGGTTAATGGAAGTAACTATACTAGGTACAGCTTCCGTCTCCAACTACAACATGCCAAGTGGCATTAAAGAAGCATTCCAATTGTTTTATGGTGTAGGCCGGTATTTATCTACAGTCTTTAATAGTAGGTACTGTACTGTACCCCAAAGCATTGTCTGTTCCACCAGGCCAGCTGGTAGATACGAAACACAACAATGATGTAAGTAACATGCATCAGGTGATGGCGATTTTGGAATGAAAAAATGTTTTTGCCTGGTTCTGGCAAGGACAGGCACTGCAGCTTTTCATTTATGTCACAGGAGTATTTTGTGTGCGTTCCAATAAGCTTGCTTGGCTGAGGATGTGGAGGCACTGGCCTATTATGTTTGCATTTGTTTCACTTGTTAACAGAAATCTTAGGTCTCTTATCCATACACAGTGGCTTTATTCACCCTTTCTGAGCAGTAGTAGGTCCACAGTATGTGGCCTTACTTCTTTAGTTATTCATAGTAGGAAGAGGTCCTTTCCTTGACCAACGAAGTTAAATGGGAATTCCAGGTCACAGTACTCAAACTAGCCAATGTTATTCACCATCATTGGAAAGTCAATGCTTGAAATACTTGCCTTTACAGTTAACATTTCTATCATTTACTAGGCATAAAGCCAACAGAACAGCTCATTCAAAACAGCAATTCTGTGCTTTTTACACTGACAATGCATCATGGCAGTATGTCATTGAAATATAGCTCCAACCTTGAAATGGTTAGTGCTATGGCACATCTAACTCATGTGTCTCAAACCACACAAAATGCCATTAAAGACCCCTCCCGTGCATGGACTCTTCAATGTGCCATTGAATTATGATGATCTAGGCAACCAGTTGTTCAATCTAACAAATGCTCAATGTGATTGTCGAGCCTCCATGGAAAGAGGCCATTATTTTGTTGACACCAGCTTCTTCATCTTTCTGGTGCAGTTTTTATTTTTTTATCCAGCTGCTCTATTAAAATGAGGCCTAACTTCATCAAGAAATTGCCAATGCATCTGCTTCAAGCTTCTGCTTTTGTGGCACAGTGGTGCAGTAATCTTTTCAATATGCATCAGCCATATCTTAGCACTGCACAAATGCTGGCAATCATGGGGACCTGGATCAAGCAGCTCATCTACCTGGCTATCAACAATAGTTGAAAGCCAACATGGAATCAACCCTAAGCCTGGAAGCAGAAACAGCATTTGGCCAGAGGCTCTACTATAGGCAATGGGTCCAAAACTGGAGGTTCAAGCCTGTGCCTTAGCAATCGGCTTTCTGATGATCCTTAGGTGACAATAGTGCATCATCATATTAACTCAGAGTTACCCATCCAATTCAAAGCAGTTCCTTCAAGTAATTGATGTATTTGTCTTATGTTATATAAAGCAATAACAATTCTTTAAAATAAAATATTATATAAGAAGTCCCTTTTATGCTTGTAGTTTAAATATCACTTTATTAAAATGTCACTTTGCTCTTTTGCCTTTTAATTTCTCTCACCACATTATTACCACTACACCTACATATATCCTGTAACAGATCCATGTTTCAGTACCACACCTTAAGCATAGCATGCCCTACATCCTCTTCTAAACTCCATCATATTCAAGCCATAAAATCACCAACAGATTTTCCCACACACCACTTTACTTACAAGTTTAAGCCAAGTTCACTTGTTTTTACCACTCAACAACATCCTCAAAATTTACAGTCTTTTGCCTATGTCACATGCAGTTCATATTGGTCACGAAACCATGACAGGACAGTGTCAAAGAAACTAAGGTTCTCAAATGGTCAGCCATTTCAAGGATTTGCACCCTGCTTATAAAATCATAAATGAAATGGACAAAACATGTCACCTGGATGTCAGAAGATCAATTATCAAAGATCTTTAATGGTAGGCTAAAGGAAAGAAAATGATCACAGCACAGTCAGAAGAAATGTTTCAAAGATTACCCTTTAGTCAACCTTTAAACACTGCAACAATGACTCTCGAGTCATGGAAGCATCTTGGATAGCTCGGCCTGGTGCAGTCTCATTCATACTGGAGCTACAGACTTTGTACTGAGAAAAATTACAAAGTCAGTGCAGAAGTGTGAGCAGCATAAATCTAAAAAATGCAACATGTCTACTATTGATAAAGTAAACCAAGTAGTACCTCTTGTCAAGTGTTGCTCCAGTCTGAGCAAAATTGGCATGATCAGTCACTGGTGCTCTCTTAGTGATATCAGTCATCTTCAAACCTGAAGGATGAAAAACACATTAAATAATTTGGACTGGCTGGACAACTGAGCAACCCTCTGTATCATATACCAACTCTAGCTTGCTTGGGGAAGGGGGGTAGCTTGGGGCAGCCCAATATTTGTCCATGAAAGCTCTCAAGTGGTGGGTGGGTGGCACTGAGACAAAACGCTTTTTTCAACTTGAAGCAATTTCCCTCATACTCACTATGTTGATATGACATTCCATTTTGGAGAGGTGATAACTGTATTTTCAAGGTGACCATATCAGATATCCAACTGACACAACTTTCATTTAGGACCAACTAGTCTTGGGATGAATGTGTGTGTAAAGCTTCTTAATAATCGTTCATGTAGTTTGGGAGGTATAGTGATGACAGACTTCTACTAACAGATGTCAACAGACCATTTCAAAAGCTCTGTTCCTTAAAGCTTAAAGCACCAATTATAAGTCATTTTGGTGACAGACATCCATGAGACACTAATTCTCTTATTTTAAAATATAACATGTCTTTATTTGATGTCCTCGGTAGGTTGCAATAATTACATATATATGAAATGATGCAAGCAAGACTGCAATAACTACATGTGTGTGTATATATATATATATATATATATATATATATATATATATATATATATATATATATATATATATATGCATTTAAGCCTTCTAGACTGCAATAATTACTTATACAGTATATTCCTTTAAGCCAGCTGGGTTACAATAATTATATGCATATTAATTATATGTATATACATTTAAGCCAGCTACACTACAATAATTACATGTATATGCATTTAAGCCAGTTAGACTACTATACTTGCAGATATACTAGTATGCCAAATATTAAGGCAATATCTGTGCAGTGAATCATTCTAAAATGTATATTTTCTTTTCACAGCATGCTGCTTAGAATTGGCTGTTCAACAAACTGAACATAATGTTCAAGCTGTGATTTTTGGATTCAGCAGGCTCATTCTTAAGGCTCAAAAGAAAACAGGGTTCTGTATCAAACATTGAAAAGCACATCTGGTAAAGTGAAAAAATAAAGAAATCTCACAAAAACAAATTCTTGTTCAATTATAGCAATTATTTAATTTTTCAGGGGATATACACAACAATACATGAAATTAATTTTAAAAAATATTGCACAATACAATGACAATGTTATGTTATTAAATTCAAACACAAAGAATCCAACAATAAAGCAAAAGTTATGGTGCTTTCTTTAAATAATACCATGCTTATTTACATGTATGAATTTTGTTTGTCCACCTGTTTATTAGAAAATTCAGTCAAATATGTCTATAAGGGTCACAAAAGATTTTGATGGAAAACTGGCCTTGACAAGCAAGTTAAATATGTTCTAATTTATGAATAGATCAGAAAAATTGTAAATGACCTTTACAGGTAGTTGCTGTGCAAAGGTGGCCATTTGGGGAGATTTGAGTGTAAATAATTCCACAAGGAAATGTGAAGAAAAGAAAACAAAACTAATCAGAGGTAATTGACAGCAACTAAGTAACAATATTTATTATTAATGTTATAAAATTACATTGATTACTTATCAACCCTGATGCTACAGGGTCTGTATCTGCATGTTGTCAAATCTAATGCTGCTCTCTCATGAGATATACTGCATAAGCAAATGTAATGTAGTTCCAATTAGGGACTGTCCTAATTTAAGAGGTTGTTAAAAGGAAAGGGTTTTACTGCATTTCAATTTAATGTGACAAAAGTAGAGGTCCCTCTTTATTATGCAATGTGGTATAATACATTTCTGTGATATGTAACCATAAAAATGTTTCCCCCTTTACAATACTGTTCAAGGAATCTATAAAACTTACATTTACAGCATATAAAACAGCCATTAGTAGAATGATTGAATCCCATGACTGTCTGAAGCTATGTTACAAATGTAAAATATAATTTTACCTCTAATGACCTTTGCCTGTAATGAAATGGTGTGTGTGTTTGTGTGTGTGTGAAATTGCAATTTCATAGCCAGTAATTTTTACTTTAGGCCTATCAGCCCTAAGAATTTATTAGGAGCTGTTACTGTCCAAGTGTAGTATTACCATGAGAGTTTAAGAAAATTGATTGAAGAAAACTGATTTCATGTAAGTCAAGTTATTATGCAGAATCAAGAATGTAATTTCACATCTAGTGATCTTAAGCTGTCGACTGTTAACCACAGTCAACACTGGGTTGCACTGCATCAAGTACAACATTATGAAGTTGATAAAAGCTTTGTACAGTAAAGCTGAAGAAAGTGGAATGCTGTAATTATTATGTGAAAGCCGTAATTAAAATTTCAGCGCCATTGACCTTGACCTTTGTCTTGTAGATGGAAGAAAAAATAAGGAAATACCTTTGCTCAGAGCAGACTAATTCCAAGAAATTTAACTTATTCAGCTTAAATCAGCCTATATATATATATATATATATATATATATATATATATATATATATATATATATATATATATATATATATACACACACACATACCTAAAAATTGATAATGAACTGCCCATCCAA
The DNA here is from genome assembly GCA_016746295.1 of Potamilus streckersoni. Taxonomy (NCBI): domain Eukaryota; kingdom Metazoa; phylum Mollusca; class Bivalvia; order Unionida; family Unionidae; genus Potamilus; species Potamilus streckersoni. The sequence continues at coordinate 85,033 of JAEAOA010000806.1, read as the reverse complement.
ATTTAGTCAACCTATGAAGCTTGGTAAAAAAATTAGTCAAACAAAACTTTACTTGTTAAGCAGAAAAAAAATCACATCTTCCACTTCTATGACCTTCAACTTGAACATAGCATTCTAAAATCAATTAGTTTCTGCCTGTCCCCATGGATAAGGCACATACAAGCCTTCACAAAAAAAGACCACAGCAAACTAAACTTATGATGTGGAAACAGTCTGAAATTATTCAACTTGCTTCATCAATGTCAATGGATATAAGCACACACGTATAATTGCATTTATCACAACCAACACATTCAAACTTGCAAACAATGATACTATATTTAAAACATCAAATAAACTGCAAGTATCAGAGACCCAGATCTGATGTTGCATATGATTTTAAAATGAACACAGCCGGATCTGCTGCTTGCTGCACATCATTGTCTACAATGATCACTTGAATTCATATAATAACACTGCCTCAGATCTGCCTCAAACATCAATGTCTACAATGTTTGTTAATACTCATAATAAAACTGGCAGTATTGATCAAAATCTTCCAGCACATTATGGCACCAATGTTTAGTCTTATACACAAGTAACAATGGTGGCAATCTGGACCTCAAATTACTGTCAACCTGTATGAAGCAGTCACCTACATCAGAAGGCCACTCTTATGCACACTCATTCACAGAGGGAAAATTAAAATGGATAAATATAGGAAGACCAATAAAAAGGTACATATGTAAATAATATAATTACTGCTAAAGCTAATGATGATACACTGTGATCAGGATGGGTAAGTTGAAACATTTTGATAAAATATAAACTCACCAATTTTGAAGTTTCAATTATACTGGGTTTAAAAATACATTTTGAAAAAAATAATTTGATTTCTTAGTTGCTTTGTTAAATACTAAATTTTGTACAATGAGGGAAATGTACATTGGTAAAGTTGATAAATGTTTATTGCTAAGCAGTTGGAGTTAAATCATATCATCTCTGACCACCACTCAAATTGAATCTCATTTAACTCATACTGTGTAAACAGTCTTATGCTAATTTTATGGTAATTACTTCAGTCATGATATCAACTTTTATTAATTGCTCATTTTTTTCTGTTAACTTTACATTGTGAGAATTGTTAAGTATTTAATGATATTGCACTCGTGTGTGCCAGTAGGGTATTAGGAACTACCCTGTAAACAAATCATGTACACTCACATAGATGCTTTATGTTTTGGTTGATTAAATTTGTTTCTGAATGAACTAAAGCAGATGTTTCATAGAATGCCACATACAAGCTGCTTTGGCAAATTCTGCATTAACATTTTTGATACAATGTTTTGGATTTAGGTTAGCTATAGATGCCAGACAGGTCTGGGTCCTTACAAATAGCATCCAAGTGACAAGGCATAAACATGTCTATTTTAGCTGGTAATTAGAATGGCAAAAAATATATTTACAGTTTTACATCCTGAATTTTCTCAAAATACACTTAGTTCTGCAAATCTAAATTACATGAGCCATGTAATAGGTTCTTAAGCTTGATTTCACATTTTGAAATTGTGCTGTAATTTTGACTACATTCCAAGTATAATTACATCCTCCTTACTGCACTCAGAATTAAAAAAAAAACATTATATTCCATAGCACCTTTTTGATAATAACAATTGAAAAACTTTATATTTTTCCTACATTATGAATCGAAACATTCAATGACAGAACAGAAAAACTAGCAGACATTAACACGCTGCTCCCTTGCTGCTGAAATCAGACATACTTCATCAGAATTGACACAGATAAATAGTCATTATCAAAACATTTAATAGACTAAATGGAAAAGTTGTTGCAATGCAAGGCATGACACAAGGAGGACCTGGATTTGATCCAGTCATTATGGGCATGGCACAAGGAGGACCTGGATTTGAACCCTTCATTATGGGCATGGCAGAAGAGGACCTGGATTTGAACCCTTCATTAAGGGCATGGCAGAAGGAGGACCTGGATTTGAACCCTTCATTCTTGGCATTACACAAGGAGGACCTTCTTTTTTAACCCTTCATTATGGGCATGGCAGAAAGAGGGCCTGGATTTGAACCCTTCATTAAGGGGATGGCAGAAGTAGGACCTGGATTTGAACCCTTCATTAAGGGCATGGCAGAAGTAGGACCTGGATTTGAACCCTTCATTCTGGGCATGGCAGAAGGAGGACCTGGATTTGAACCCTTCATTATGGGTATGACAGGAGGACCTGGCTCTGACACTAATGACCCTCCACAAAATGTGTATACTTTTGATGACAAACTTTATCCCTGTGAAGCAATTAAAAAAATTTATATAGATGTTCTTCATACACAGAAACACAGATTTCTTTCAAATAAACAAGTTGCTGTAAAACACTGCACTTTTAAGATAGTACTTTTCAGCATTTATAGCTTAAACTGACAAATTGTAAAAGTCATTGCAGTTTGAAATTATTAATATTATAATACAAGATCAGGGCCTGCATGCTGAGCCAAGAAACGAAGCATTGTTGTGAAATATGTGACCTTGACCCCAAAGGTCAAAAGGTTTAGCAAGCACATTGGAGAGTGATTTGCCATAGCTTCATAATCATTCTTTCAAAATGTACAGAAAAGCCATTGACTGGTTTATGAAATATAAACAATTTTTAAAAATTTAAAACGATAACGCAAATTTCCTAAAATGGCCGTTGACAACCATGGTCAGTGATGTGTTCATGTTACTGAATAAATTGTCTTTGATTCATAATGATTCATCCCTACTATGAGGACAGTATATAATTGGGTTTAGAAGATATAAGCATTTAACAACCTTTAATGAAAACCTTAGCAAAGCATTAATGCAGCCACCACCAGTTAGAAAAGTAACAGATATGCATCATTTCCCACTAAGGTATTATCAACAATAAAAGCTCCCAATGTTGGCAAGCTTAATCTATCATAATAACCTTGAGAAAAAAGTAATGATACATTTTATTATCTGATTATTCCAATGCAGCTTATGACATGATTTGTCAGTAGTCCAATTGGATAATCAATAGTGATAAATAACTGACAAGCGCTTGATAGGTAGATTTGTCAGTTGTCCAATTGGATAATCAATAGTGATAAATAACTGACAAGCACTTGATAGGTTAATTTGTCAGTAGTCCAATTGGATAATCAATAGTGATAAATAACTGACAAGCTCTGGATAGGTTGATTTGTCAGTAGTCCAATTGGATAATCAATAGTGATAAATAACTGACAAGCGCTTGATAGGTTGATTTGTCAGTTGTCCAATTGGATAATCAATAGTGATAAATAACTGACAAGCGCTTGATAGGTAGATTTGTCAGTTGTCCAATTGGATAATCAATAGTGATAAATAACTGACAAGCACTTGATAGGTTAATTTGTCAGTAGTCCAGTTGGATAATCAATAGTGATAAATAACTGACAAGCTCTGGATAGGTTGATTTGTCAGTAGTCCAATTGGATAATCAATAGTGATAAATAACTGACAAGCGCTTGATAGGTTGATTTGTCAGTTGTCCAATTGGATAATCAATAGTGATAAATAACTGACAAGCGCTTGATAGGTAGATTTGTCAGTTGTCCAATTGGATAATCAATAGTGATAAATAACTGACAAGCGCTTGATAGGTTAATTTGTCAGTAGTCCAGTTGGATAATCAATAGTGATAAATAACTGACAAGCTCTGGATAGGTTGATTTGTCATTTGTCCAATTGGATAATCAATAGTGATAAATAACTGACAAGCACTTGATAGGTTGATTTGTCATTTGTCCAATTGGATAATCAATAGTGATAAATAACTGACAAGCGCTTGATAGGTTGATTTGTCATTTGTCCAATTGGATAATCAATAGTGATAAATAACTGACAAGCGCTTGATAGGTAGATTTGTCAGTTGTCCAATTGGATAATCAATAGTGATAAATAACTGACAAGCGCTTGATAGGTTGATTTGTCAGTAGTCCAGTTGGATAATCAATAGTGATAAATAACTGACAAGCGCTTGATAGGTAGATTTGTCAGTTGTCCAATTGGATAATCAATAGTGATAAATAACTGACAAGCGCTTGATAGGTTGGTTTGTCAGTAGTCCAGTTGGATAATCAATAGTGATAAATAACTGACAAGCTCTGGATAGGTTGATTTGTCATTTGTCCAATTGGATAATCAATAGTGATAAATAACTGACAAGCACTTGATAGGTTGATTTGTCATTTGTCCAATTGGATAATCAATAGTGATAAATAACTGACAAGCGCTTGATAGGTTGATTTGTCATTTGTCCAATTGGATAATCAATAGTGATAAATAACTGACAAGCGCTTGATAGGTTGATTTGTCAGTTGTCCAATTGGATAATCAAAAGTGATAAATAACTGACAAGCGCTTGATAGGTTGATTTGTCAGTAGTCCAACTGGATAATCAATAGTGATAAATAACTGACAAGCTCTGGATAGGTTGATTTGTCAGTAGTCCAGTTGGATAATCAATAGTGATAAATAACTGACAAGCGCTTGATAGGTTGATATGTCATTTGTCCAATTGGATAATCAATAGTGATAAATAACTGACAAGCGCTTGATAGGTAGATTTGTCAGTTGTCCAATTGGATAATCAATAGTGATAAATAACTGACAAGCGCTTGATAGGTTGATTTGTCATTTGTCCAATTGGATAATCAATAGTGATAAATAACTAACAAGCGCTTGATAGGTAGATTTGTCAGTTGTCCAATTGGATAATCAATAGTGATAAATAACTGACAAGCACTTGATAGGTTGATTTGTCATTTGTCCAATTGGATAATCAATAATTATAAATAACTGACAAGCGCTTGATAGGTTGATTTGTCATTTGTCCAATTGGATAATCAATAGTGATAAATAACTGACAAGCGCTTGATAGGGTGATTTGTCAGTTGTCCAATTGGATAATCAATAGTGATAAATAATTGACAAGCGCTTGATAGGTAGATTTGTCAGTTGTCCAATTGGATAATCAATAGTGATAAATAACTGACAAGCTCTGGATAGGTTGATTTGTCATTTGTCCAATTGGATAATCAATAGTGATAAATAACTGACAAGCGCTTGATAGGTAGATTTGTCAGTTGTCCAATTGGATAATCAATAGTGATAAATAACTGACAAGCGCTTGATAGGTTGATTTGTCATTTGTCCAATTGGATAATCAATAGTGATAAATAACTAACAAGCGCTTGATAGGTAGATTTGTCAGTTGTCCAATTGGATAATCAATAGTGATAAATAACTGACAAGCACTTGATAGGTTGATTTGTCATTTGTCCAATTGGATAATCAATAATTATAAATAACTGACAAGCGCTTGATAGGTTGATTTGTCATTTGTCCAATTGGATAATCAATAGTGATAAATAACTGACAAGCTCTGGATAGGTTGATTTGTCAGTTGTCCAATTGAATAATCAATAGTGATAAATAACTGACAAGCGCTTGATAGGTTGATTTGTCATTTGTCCAATTGGATAATCAATAGTGATAAATAACTGACAAGCACTTGATAGGTTGATTTGTCAGTTGTCCAATTGGATAATCAATAATTGATAAACGATTGATAAGGGCTTGATAGATCAATTTATCATTGGTACAACAGTTAAATGCACCTTATTTATTTCACATTTAATATGTGAATGCATGAGATACTGACAAAGTTTAAGCAACAAACCATCAACACATTTTATACTTATGATAAATGACATTTGCTCCTTTAGTTCGTACCTTCACTTAAATACTGTTTGAATACCACAATAAGTACAAAAAAGTTTGAAACTTAATTGTGAGGATAGTTCTAACTGAGCCATCAAAGGACAATGAAAGTATCAATTTGGTTTGGATCATTATATTATACCAAGAATGATAAGATTTACTATATACATACTTTGATATAATAATAACTTGGCTGACTCAGATCTGCCATCATACAATGCCCTGACAAATCTGGTTTGATGAAGTATGTTAGGACTAATAAGTAGAATAAACCACACAGGTCCAGATCTATCAGTGCATTATGCAATAGAAAATTATTATGTTGTTTGCATTTGGACCCAACTTATATGGAAGTATTTACAGTATAAGTCTTAAAGCCATTTTCTTCTACTCCATTTTTTTCTCCTTCTTTTTCATTTTATGAAAACATTCAATTAGAATTAAAATAAGGATGCCACATTTTATGCATCATCATGTATTTTACTACATCATGAAGCCTTATTTGAATTTTAATGCTTGGACAGCTCAATTACTGCGATGAAAGCAAGACTCATTAATTACTAACAATTTTCCAGTGCATGGTTATGAAAACTTACATGCACGCTCATACAAACATAAAGCACATGCTAAGAAGCTACATTTAAGGAATCTCTATATCCTTTTTTTTAATTCTTCAATATGTTTCAAAATTGTACCCATGAAGAATAGCATATAAACATCCAGCACGAGGTCCATGGTGCACCTAAACGTTTGAGACTCCTTGTTTATGTAAATAAGTATGTGGAGAGTAGCAAACAGACAGGACACTGATTACTATCCTTTAGTTGTAGTTCTACTGAAGTCCTTATTTCAGCACTGTAAGTCCTTACTTCAGCACTGTAAGTCCTTATTTCAGCATTGTGGAAAGCTTTGCAGTCTTGTAATCTGTTCTAAGCTGAATAAATGACAACAATACACTCTTGTCCAATCCAGCCTGGAAATAAAAGGAAATAATAAAATGCACTTCTGTACAAATTTGCTATAAATTGTACATACCCTATATACTTGCTTATAAGATCAGTCCAACTGTAAACTGCACTGACTTTATCTACTGTCAGATATTGTGCTGGCATATCTATGTCTGTGCAGTTTGTTAGGAGTAATATAAATAGAACTAGATTGACACTAATCTGTAGGTTTATTATGCTATGATAAAGATCATTGCTACTATACAATATTTCATTTATTGAGATGAATATATTTATCAGTGTGTGTGTTTGTGTGTGTATATATATATATATATATATATATATATATATATATATATATATATATATATATATATATAAAAATATAAAACCAAATTTAATTCAGAATGATGATGTTGTTGTCATATTAAAGGGAGGTAAGTGAAACTTATATAAAAGTTAATGTCCCTCCCACCTCATGTAAGAACATGATGTCATGAAGATTGACTAGTACACTATCTTGGGAGTGAAACATTCAATAGAAATTACTGCACAGTACTATCCATTTATCAAGACATCCTATGGACCAATATAATATTGTCAAAATGAGTGGATGTTGAGAAAAGTGTTGGGTGGTGGGTCTGACAAAAAAATAAAATTTTGCATAAAGTAGAATTTGTAAGAGGTGACCTGTTGTCAGTGGGTGGGATTTATACTGAAAAAAAAAAGCAGAAATTTTTTTTTTAAATTAATGAAGGCAAAACTAGTCTGAAAAACATTTGTATATTGACAACCTTATATCTGTATAGTTCAATATATAAATGCATTAAGTACATGTATATAAAAGAATCCATGAATTCAAATATAGGTCATATGTTAGAAAATTCACATATCAGTCACATCCATACAAATAACATATTAAAAAATGGTAGTCCTCATTTGATCTATATCCCATTGTCAACAAACTTGTGTTACTAAACAATTTACTCTGTTATTCACTGTCACTGGTAGAATGTGGCTGTAGTTTTTGTTTACATGCTACATGCACTTAAACTGGATTTTGGTCTTCCAGAGACAACTATCATCTTGCTAAGGCCACCATGGGTATGAGGCTATCCACAGTAAAATGAAAACATGTGAACAAAATGAAAATTTTCACAAACTTGTGAGATGTCACAACAGCCAGATATTTATGGTTTCAAAAGATTGGAAATTTAATTCACATTTAATTGGAAGCTATTGTCAAGTTACCTTGATTCCTCTGAAGAAAGGAAACTTTCATGTTACAATAGACATGTTCCAACTTTCTTGGAAAATTCAACAATCATTCAGATTCCATTGCTTTTATCAAGTTTGGTGCTGAATGTAGAGGATCATACAAATATCCATTTGTTATGGCAGCAACATCGAATAATTATAGAACTAAGTATTGGTTGGAACTGACAGCTTGTCGACATGAATTATTAGAAAACAATATATTTTTTTATTAAATTTGGGACCTTGGGCTTCTGTTGACATAAACATTTTTTCTATCTCAATGCCAACATAAACATTGACAAATTTGATATTAACAATAAACCATGGACCTATTACTTTGCAGTTTTTCGAAATGGGCAGCTTACTGACATAAATGATGTTGATTTAAGTGGGTAGGACAATATAAAAAATTCAAATGCAATTAAATTACAATTAGTATTGTACTTTTAATTTAATTACTGTTACAGCCAGATACATAAAGTTAAAAGGAGTATGCACTTGGTGAACATTAGCCTGTATTGTTTTATCAGGAGTGAAAAATAACATCACAACAAGAAGACTAGATTTCATTAATAATGTTTCAATAAATATATTTTGCTTTATAAATTTCTCAATACTGATCTTTATACTGGATTTAAAGTTTCAAGTTGTTGCAAGCCATGAGAAGTGATGAATTATATACCAAAAAAACCCAAACAATCTGTTTCTCACCAATTGTTCTCCACTGCAAACTTGCTTGAGATTTTCAGGAACAACAACTAACAGGTTACACAGGGCATGAAGTTTTTCAAAAAGCTGGTTGACAAGAGGTATCTTAAATTCCTTCACACACTTCCTGTATTCATTTACATCACAGATAACTAGCATGGCCCCTGAAAGATAATAAATAATAGACTTGTACTAATGATATAATAATAACTTTTCAATTTCATAGTCTTGCTTTCTGTCTCTCTCATTCCTTAGTCATGTAAAACTTGAACTCTCCTGTCTTAACTGTTGTTCTTCTTGTGGGCTTTCAAAAAATATAATAGGCTATACATGGTGGCCAGTATAAATGGGAGTGAGAATCACTGACCCACAGGAAGCTACTTGTAAGTTTTCTCACATACCCACATTGGCTAAGCTATAGAACTGAACTAGAGTGACAGAGGTAAGATGGCAGTGATTGGTAAAGGCAAAGCACTTTAGACCACTCGGCAACTCAGGGCCCCTCCTGATTGTTAACACCTATAATACTTAAATAACAGGGGGCCCAGAGTGGCCATGTGGTCTAAAGCGCTCTCTGTTATCAATCACTGCCATCTCACCTCTGTCTGCGTGGGTACAAGTCTAAGATTCGGTGAATGTGGATATGTGATATAGCTAGCCAGTAGCTTCTCGCGGGTTGGTGGTTCCTTCAAAGGATTTGCTGGTTTCTTCCTCCACCATTAATACTGGCTGCCATATATAGCCTATCGTGTGCTAAAAAATGGCATTAAACCTCAGAACAACAACAACAATTTAACTGACAAGTTGCTGATCTTAAAACAAAACTCTAAGCCAGAACTCGATACAAGACAGATACATACTTCTAAACATTGTCATTACCAAGGCTGTATATTCTGCAGAGACAAAAGCACGACTTATGCCATCCATTTCCAAAATTTAGTTATATGTAATGGAATCACTGTTATTCTGTAAAGCTGTAATCATTAGTAGAAGTATATTCTGGAATGAAGATGCCTCACCAAAATGCCTTAAAACTGACTAAAATGCAAATTATAACCAATTGTGACGGATGGATAGTGGGAAAATGCATAACAATGATGACAGATGGATGGTGGGAAAAAATGTATAACAATTGTGACAGATGGATAGTGGGGAAAAATGTATAACAATTGTGGGAAAAATGTATGCTTTCAAAATTTAAAACATGAAATCTTCCAAAATCTGAATGCCAACAACAACAATGTCTCTGTTGTCAGAAAGTGATGACTATGTCTCACTATCTTCCATCAAATGTGATATCAAAATAAGGTCATATTTAAAAGGTGATGCCAACCTGAAATTGGTCATGTCTAAAGATAATGCCTATGTAACACTGTCTAGTACATTATATGATACCATAAAGCAGTCTTATGTGATTCTTACGTTTTATCATTTGTTATGACAGGTGATACCATCAAAAATTAATACCTGTTTATGAATCAACATACCAAGAGAGTTGTACATGAACTGCAGAAGGTGTTCATAAATCACCCGGTGTAGCCTTGTCCCTATTTCAAACAGAACTACTTCCACGTTCTTCCCATCAAGGTTAGTTCTAATCGAGAGATGCTGTTCTGTCAGAAACTTCACCACCTTGGCACTAGCCTGAAAAGTTTTAAGCTTAACTTTATCCATATTCATATCAATATGAAACCGACATGCAGTAAAGTACAAATAACATTTAACTGCATGTGAAAAGTTAATATAATATAATAAATAGGTATAGAGGCTGATGATATATGAAGTTGATTCTGACATAGTAAATGTGGTTAGATGCAAGATAATGACCACAATTCTAAATGAATCGTTGATACAGTCATATTTCTTATATCCTTAAATACTAAATCATTTTCTTTGTTTATTGTTTTTAATGAAAGTCAAGAAACATTACAAATTTTATTTTGTATTAGTGGTTGTTAGTAGATCTATCTTACATTAGTTCCTGAAGGTATGAAGGTATTACTTTCTTCTGGCTTAAAGTCAGTCTTCTTCTGTTCGTTAGCCAAGATGTTCTTCACCCAGCCAGTTATGGAAGTAATTACTCTGAGGAGAAAAAGTTTAAACATGAATAGAAATACAGTGCAAAGTTTATGGCTGAATTACTGACCAGACTTGTAGCTTATTAAATTAAAAATAATTTTATAATTTTTTACTACAATCATGATTACTTACATTTGGGAAAAATAATTCAATTATATTGTAGAATGTAATAAATTAGTTTTTGCTCACTATGGCTAATACCCATCATCAAAAGGAGGAATAATGAGAAATTTGCTCACACAAATATACTTGTGCTGCACTCCACTCCTATCCAAAGACAGAGATGAGTCTAAAGTTTAAAAAAGGACATAACTCTCAACAATCCACAAATAAACTGCAAGAGAGGATGTATTCACAAAATTCTATCTTACGCTGTAAGTCAAAAGAGCAATATCATTTAAAAATGTTAGGCAAGTTGTGTTCATAATATTCTGTCTAATAATGAATTCAAGCGAAGGGCAAAATGGGCCATAACTTCAGCAATAATTGTAGTAGCAAAGTAATTTGTTAACACGCGCATCTTTATGTAATATTGTTCAAGTTTCATGGAAATCCACAAAAAACTGGGACTATTTGCTCAAAAGATATAGTGTTATACACTGCATTAAGATACAAGACAAGGGAAACAACTCTAACTAAAACTATAAGAGTAAAGTGATTTCTTTTGTTATGCACATAACCATAATATTGACCAAGTTTCAGGGAAATCCACCAGAAACTGGGACTATTTGCCCAAAAGATATAGTGTTATATACTGCATTAAGATACAAGACAAGGGCAACAAATCTAACTAAAACTGTAAGAGTAACGTGATTTCTTTATATGCACATAACCATAATATTGACCAAGTTTCAAGGGATTTTGTGCAATGTATTAAATTAAGCTAAAAAATACAAAAGGCAGATAATGGTAGGAGTCATGGTTATTTGACAATATGCTTAACTACTGGTCCATAATATTTATTTTTCATGGTAATCCATCAAAAAGGCAATCTATCAGAAACTGGGATTGGTTGCACTAATGACACAATGTAATACTGTCATAAGCTACAACACAAAGATGTCAAACACTCAATAAAAAATTGCATGAATAAATACTATTTGTCAACTTTCACAACTTCAGGTGATGATATATAATTTACCAAGTTTCATGTTAATCATTCAAAAACTAGTTAACAAGATTGTGCTGCACACGAAATTAAGATACAAGACAAAAAGAACTATATTTCTATCAAAAAAAAATTCTGGTTTTGCTGAAAATACTTACCAGATCAAGTTAAATGTGGAATAATGCTCCACTACATCTCAAATCCAAAAGTCACAAAAAATAAATATTGTAGCTTTCCCATCTATATTATCTCAAATTCTGGTTTGAATTTATCCAGATACTAAACTCGATTTTAAATACCCTTTAAAATGCTTTGTTTATCAATGTTATAAGTTATGCACTGTATGCTTTGTCAAAATGTATCTAAATATTTTGTTTGTATGCCTTGCAAATCATGCTTGTTTTTCATATAACATCGTAAAATGCTGAATTTAGTGCTTAAGTTGCATTGTCATTTTAAATCATGCTGACCTTAAATAAATCTTACCTTATTCCATATAGACAAAGTGAAGAAAATCTTTTAAACTTTTCCTTATATCACCCTCCACCACTAGATGACTATAATTATTGACCAAATTTTGTTTGAACAATACCTTGATTAATATGCTCACCTTTGCTGGGATGCATGGGAGGATTTAATATTAATGTAATCAAGTATTGTGGAGAAACACAATTTATGAAAAAATTTAATTTCTCCTTTGAATACATTTCCCAATCACACCAACATTAGATGAGGTAAATAAAGGAGGTAATACTTCGCATCTTACCTATATCATGGCAACCCAGGATTAAATAAGAACTCTTCCCTCTGTATAAGGGTAAACCACATACCTCTCACCCTGGAGAGAATAAGGATTCCTCCCTGTATAAGGGTGAACCACATACCTCTCACCCTGGAGAGAATAAGGATTTTTCCCTGTATAAGGGTGAACCACATACCTCTCACCCTGGAGAGAATAAGGATTCCTCCCTGTATAAGGGTAAACCACATACCCCTCAACCTGGAGAGAATAAGGATTCCTCCATGTATGAGGGAGGGTAAACCACACACTTCTCACCCTGGAGAGAATAAGGATTGCTCCCTATATGAAGGTAAACCACAAACCTCTCACCCTTGTCGGAATAAGGATTCTTCCCTGTATGAGGGTAAACTACAAACCTCTCACCCTTAAAGGATTAAAGATTCTTCCCTTTATGAGGGCAAACCACACACCTTACCCTCAAAGGATTAAAGATTCTTCCCTTTATGAGGCAAACCACACACCTCTCACTCTAGAGGGAATAAGGTTTCTTCCCTGTATGAGGGTAAACTACAAACCTCTCACCCTCAAAGGATTAAAGATTCTTCCCTTTATGAGGGCAAACCACACACCTCTCACCCTAGAGGGAATAAGGTTTCTTCCCTGTATGAGGGTAAACTGTACAGCTTTCACCCTCGAGGTAATATGGATTCTTCTGTGTATGAGAGTAAACTGCACTCCTCATAACCAAACAGCACTAATGATGACCACCTAATCCAAAATGACAGTAACTGGGCAAGAGGAATGGATGCAAATGACTTTTTCTGACAAAGCAACATCAATGGATGAATCCATCCAAAGTGCTGTTTTATGCCCATGGTTGTACTGACATTAAACTGGTCTGATGATGGTCTGGGCTGCAGCCACTGGACCTACCAGACTAAATTCTTGTCTCTGCAAAGCTAGCTGTAGGTAGAAGCTTGAAAAGGTTGACTGTGTATATCTAACAATTACATCTATTATGTTTCAATTCAAATGCAAGGATTGCTGAGATGGCTACGATCTCAAGAGCTGAAACAATATGCATATCTTCTGATGATGACCATAATATTTACCAACTTTGCTGCAATCCATCAAAACTACAGGATTAGTGATAATGAAAATGTCAAATACATTGCATTTCATTTACACAATAAAAAAGGGCAATAACAAACAATTATGTCTAGATGAAGGTGATGTTGTTGATATGGACATCTTCTGGTGATTATCATGATATTTACCACATTTCACCTCAGTCAATCAAACCCCATAAGGCATGTGTCAGATGGAAGAATGTAAGGATGACTGGACAAGACATTAGGGTTGCTACAGTGTCTGGAGTATACAAATGTATTTCTGTTCATTATATATTTTAGAAGTAAAACCTATTTTCACAATTGATCTAGTCTTTTAACATTTTTAATGGAAAACAAGAAATACATAAAAATAAACCCTTCAAGTTTATTTGCCATTCTGTTGATGATTATGTTTAAGAAAATATTTTAAAAATAAAGTTCATGTTTTAAATATGTAAGGACAAACCATCGTTTCAATTATAATTTTTTTCCACCATAATTGTTTTAAAGTACAATTTAATGATTCTGAAACATTAATAACAACCAGCAATCAAATACAGTTGATTATATTTACTAATTATAATTATGCAATGTATGCTACTAGTAACTGTACAAAAAATATTGTTAAGAAAGATTGTGTGGTCTGGTAACCAATCATATTCCAAACATAGAAGAATCACATCATAATCATAAATGTGTTGGGTGTAAGATCCCTGATAAAGTCAAATCAGACACATAGATAGTTTTCACCTCACAAAATGGACAAATTCATATTATTGATAAGTTGCAGTAAAGTAGAACAAAAAAAAACCCAGTGTTTGAAAATTATTGCATAGACCACTTAGTTAAAAAAATTTTGTTTATGTTTAGACTGGCCCCATTTATAATAAATAATATATTTTAAACAAATAAAAATGGCACAATTAGATCCACAACTGGAGCCAGCAGTAGCAAATTACAAATTATATGAGAGACAAGCAATATATCAACCATGAATTAAAAACCTTATTAATTCACCTTTGTTCATAGATTTACCATTTTTAAATTTATTGCATGATTGCTATAAATCATGAACTGAAAAATATTCAATGTAAAATATCTTTGCATTAATTCTGTTATAGACATATTAATAAATTCAAGTCCCATCAAAAATACATTATTCTACAACAACAACTTAAAGACAGCCATGGAAAACAGTGAAATAGAGAACATTTAATTCACACTTTCAAGATACTGAAGGGATCTAACAAAAGGGAAGTTGTGTGCAAAATCAAGTACAATAAATAATCAGGGGATATAAATTTAAATCTAGAACCAAAACTGTAAGACTTACTCGAGAGTAAACTTGTATCCATATCTAAACAAAACCGAATAAAAATGTACATTCCAGTTTTAATGTGTGGCAAAAAGTGAAAAGACATAAAAACTGGTTGATTTGATTTGGACCTGTATACATATTATAAAAAAGGGCCTGTGTGTACCCTTTATGTCTATGGATTACAGATGATTCAAGGTAAAATCTGCATAAAATTCAATGTGAATTATCATAATAAACCATATCTTTCAAGTCTAGCAACAATCTTAATACCATACCTTCTGATTTCAGCATCAATCTTAAAATCATAACTTTTAAGTCCACATCAATTTTAAAGCTGTACTTTCAAGTTCTCTATGAATTTTAAAACTGTACCTTTCAAGTCATGTATCAATCTTTAAACAATAACTTTCCAGTCCTGTATCAATCTTAAAATCATACCTTTCAAGTCCTGTATCAATCTTACAACCATACCTTTCAAGTCCAGTATCAATCTTAAAACCATACCATTCAAGTCCAGTATCAATCTTAAAATCATACCTTGCAAGTCCAGTATCAATCTTAAAACCATACCATTCAAGTCCAGTATCAATCTTAAAACCATACCTTTAAAGTCCTGTATTAATCTCTAAACCATAACTTTTAAATCCTGTATCAATCTTAAAACCATACCTTTCAAGTCCAGTATCAATCTTAAAACCATACCTTTCAAGTCCTGTATCAATCTTTAAACCATAACTTTTAAGTCCTGTATCAATCTTAAAACCATACCTTTCAAGTCCAGTATCAATCTTAAAACCATACCTTTCAAGTCCTGTATAAATCTTTAAACCATAACTTTTAAGTCCTGTATCAATCTTAAAACCATACCTTTCAAGTCCTGTATCAATCTTAATAACATACCTTTCAAGTCCTGTATCAATCTTAAAACCATGCCTTTCAAGTTCAAGTCCTGTATCAATCTTATCTTAAAACCATGCCTTTCAAGTCCTGTATCAATCTTAAAGCCATACCTTTCAAGTCCTGTATCAATCTTAAAACCATACCTTTCAAGTCCAGTATCAATCTTAAAACCATACCTTTCAAGTCCAGTATCAACCTTAAAACCATACCTTATAAGTCCAGTATCAATCTTAAAACCATACCTTTAAAGTCCAGTATCAATCTTAAAACCATACCATTCAAGTCCAGTATAATCTTAAAACCATACCTTTCAAGTCCATTATCTTAAGACCATACCTTTCGAGTCCAGTACCAATCTTAAAACAATACCATTTAAGTCCAGTATCAATCTTAAAACCATACCTTTCAAGTCCAGTATCAATCTTAAAACAATACCTTTCAAGTCCTGTATCAATCTTAAAACCATACCTTATAAGTCCAGTATCAATCTTATTACCATACCTTTCAAGTCCTGTATCAATCTTAATACCATACTTTTCAAGTCCTGTATCAATCTTAAAACCATACCTTTCAAATCCAGTATCAATCTTAATACCATACCTTTAAAGTCCTGTATCAATCTTAATGCCATACCTTTCAAGTCCAGTATCAATCTTAATACCATACCTTTAAAGTCCTGTATCAATCTTAATGCCATACCTTTCAAGTCCAGTATCAATCTTAATACCATACCTTTCAAGTCCAGTATCAATCTTAAAACCATACCTTGTAAGTCCAGTATCAATCTTAATGCCATACCTTTCAAGTCCTGTATCAATCTTAAAACCATACCTTGTAAGTCCAGTATCAATCTTAATACCATACCTTTTAAGTCCTGTATCAATCTTAAAACCATAACTGTCAAGTCCAGTATCAATCTTAATACCATACCTTTCAAGTCCAGTATCAATCTTAAAACCATACCTTGTAAGTCCTGTATCAATCTTAATACCATACCTTTCAAGTCCTGTATCAATTTTAAAACCATACCTTGTAAGTCCAGTATCAATCTTAATACCATACCTTTTAAGTCCTGTATCAATCTTAATACCATACCTTTTAAGTCCAGTATCAATCTTACTACCATACCTTTCAAGTCCTGTATCAATCTTAAAACCATACCTTTGAAGTCCTGTATCAATCTTAATACCATACCTTTCAAGTCCTGTATCAATCTTAATACCATACCTTTTAAGTCCAGTATCAATCTTAATACCATACCTTTGAAGTCCTGTATCAATCTTAAAACCATACCTTTGAAGTCCTGTATCAATCTTAATACCATACCTTTCAAGTCCTGTATCAATCTTAATACCATACCTTTTAAGTCCAGTATCAATCTTAATACCATACCTTTGAAGTCCTGTATCAATCTTAAAACCATACCTTTGAAGTCCTGTATCAATCTTAATACCATACCTTTCAAGTCCTGTATCAATCTTAATACCATACCTTTTAAGTCCAGTATCAATCTTAATACCATACCTTTCAAGTCCTGTATCAATCTTAATACCATACCTTTGAAGTCCTGTATCAATCTTAATACCATACCTTTCAAGTCCTGTATCAATCTTACTCTCCATTTGTTCGCGCAGTTCCCTCTTCCTATGCAGACAATCACTGTACTTTGGAGTTGACCTGAGAGTAAAACCACATAATCTAAAATTATTCTAATTTGACAATAATGTGATAAACAATATGTGAAAGATGCCTTATCATGCTAAAATAAGTGGAAATAAATTGATTTTAACAATTATATTGTTTTATGCACTTAGTCACTAATTTCTGTGAACTTAAACCTTGATTATCAAAAATAGCTGAGCACAAAACGAAGACTCAAAACTCCACAATTAAATATCAAAGAGTCAATTAATCTTGCTGAAATTTGGTGTGTATGTAGAGATAAAAACACATATAAAAATCTGAACTTTTTGTGATTCTAACCCTTCTTAGAGCAAAGCTATAGAAGATCAAAATTTCTGAAGTTTTAGCAAAAGTTGTATTCAGACTGTACTGAGGTTATCTAGCATAGTCCTGTATTCACAAAACTCCAGAGCCTGTCTTTGTAGTCCAACTAAATAATACTGTTTTTATAATAATCATTAAAGTAGCTCATATTTAATAAAATCAATCACTAATTTTAACAGTGGTTTTCAAATCAATCAGTACCAACATATTCATGTATTACACCTTAATCAATTAGCTCATTAAAATGTCTCAAAGACTCTCAAGACAGTAAGTTTCATGAACATGGGGCCTGGCCTGAAATTCACCAACAGAACTTAGTCCAGATTTAAAAATTTAAGTATTGAATCTAGTAATATAATTTTATAAAATTTAAGTCTCATTTAAGTCACCATATATCTCAAGTCTAGTCCTAACATAAGACTTCTGTTTGTGAAACTGAATCATGGTGTCTCACATGCATTCATGCAATGACATATTTCCAAGCATTTGACACACAAAATCAGTCACAAAACTTCAACAGCAATGCTGAAAAAAATGAAACCTACTGCATAAATTCATGTTTGTTGGAGTTCACTGCAAACAATAGAGACCCTAATGTGGCACTGCATAATGTGCCATACATACATACATACATACATACATACATACATACATACATACATACATACATACATACATACATACATACATACATACATACATACATACATACATACATACATACATACATACATACATACATACATACATACATACATACATACATACATACATACATACATACATACATACATACATACATACATACATACATACATACATACATACATACATACATACATACATACATACATACATACATACATACATACATACATACATACATACATACATACATACATACATACATACATACATACATACATACATACATACATACATACATACATACATACATACATATATGGTATCTCCCACAATGATTATACTGGGGAGAAAAAAATGCTTATCCTAACCACTTTTTTAATAAAGTTCATAAGGCTGGGGTTGGGTAAAACCCAAACAAACCATTTGTCATGTGAATGAGCCTTGATCTACACATATGCAAATGTCTGGGATATAAAGCTCTGATCAGATTACTGTAAAATATATGACCATGACACAAGGTCAAAATGTAAGAATGTGCATGTAGCAGGATGAAGTGTAAGCTTTGTTATGACTCAACCAATGTATGAACAAATTCCATCAAAGGTTTAGGAAATATAAGCAAACAAAAACTTGAATCAAAACTTAATGACCCTCAAGGTCAAAGGAGCAATTGTGCATGTCACCAAATAAATTGTCTTAGCTTCATACTAATTCATCCCAAGTTTAAATCAAATCCATCAAGGAGTTTAGAAAATATAAACAAATAAAAAACTTAGTTGAATCTTTCAAGCAAATTTCATGTGGCCTTGACCACAAGGTAAAAAGGCCTGATTGAAAATGCACAGAATGAATTATCTTAGCATAATAATGATTCATTCCAATTCCAATAAACATCTATCAACGGGTTTTAGAAATAAATGCAAATGAAAAAGTTCAAAACCTCAAACTGTTGTTACCGCTGCTGCTTCTATTGCTGTAACCTTCAGAAAAGTTTTATGTCTTGTATCCCAACAAAGTTGGCTTTGTAAAATAATTACCAGAACAGCAGTGAAATTTATATAAGTTCTCCTATGTTAAGATATTGGTAAAATTTTGAAAAAAAGCATTATCCATGTTGATGGCTTGGTGAAACATGGAAAAACTTTTACTTGCCTATAACATCAAGACCAAGGTGTATTTTGGGTTGGTTTGATTGGTAAATACAATAACATTCAATTAATACTACTGTCAAAAGAACTGCAAGGAATGTATGAGACTTAAACTGAGCCTATACCATTTCCTGAACACAAAGTGCACTTAGGTTGAGAATTCTTTGATCACACTGTTTTACTGGCTTCCAGAATGCAACCAAGTTTGTGTTGACAGATCTCTCTCTCTCTTCTCTCTCTCTCTCTCTCTCTCTCTCTCTCTCTCTCTCTCTCTCTCTCTCTCTCTCTCTCTCTCTCTCTCTCTCTCTCTCTCTCGTTATGAAAATCCCACAAGTGTTGAGAAATCAAACCCACTCTTTCACACTTCATGCAAATGTCCATGCCACTTACATGATGAGTGGTACAGCACAGTCCATAAACTGCTTCTCAAATAAGTGGAACAGAGTGTTGGCCTGGGACACCACATCAAAGAAATATATCTTGGGTTGACTTTTAGGATCTGAGAGTGGAATGCCTGGAACAGGAAAATAAAATTGTATTAAACATTGATGAAAGTTACAGCTGAATAGTATGTAATAATGTATTTTATTATGTAGTGCAGACATCTGTCACACCTAAACAAGAATTGAGGAAAGTGATGTTTCTGAGATTTGTACTGTGTTTGTTATCCAATCTCTCTTCTCCACGCAGACCCTGTCCATTAATGGAGTTGAGGATAGACCTGTTAAATGCATATATGAAAACTGCATTTAAAAAAATATTACTTACCATGCAGTCCAATTTCTATGGCATAGTCAATATGTTCTACCACAAGGTACTGTATCAAAACATCCAAAACTCTCACAGCATTTTCTGCTACATCAGATGTCCCTGATAACTGAAATGAGAAACTAAGCATATAAGCAAGAAAAAAAAAATTTATGTCATAAAAGAAAGCCAATAACTGAAAATATTTATGACATTTCCATTCACATTCTTCTTTGAAACAGCATTTTTTTCCAGTAAAATGTTTCTTTGATAATACTTACCTGATCATAATACCTACGGAGTAATGCTACCTTGCAAATCCAGCTTTCTCAGATGAAATATTCAGCTACTTGAGCTAAAACTGTCTGGTCACATGTGGCAGTCAGAGTGATCTCCCGCATCAAACCACATTTGTACCTTATTTACTACTGGAGGAGAATGCATGCTCTCATTGTAGGTTGTAGCTGTGGAGTAACTAGGAGAGTTGTTGTTATACGGTTTAAAGCCATTTTTTAGCACAGGATAGGCTATATATGGTGGCCAGTATTAATGGTAGATGAAGAACCCTGGAAAAATCCGGAAAGAACCACCGACCCACGATAAGATGCTGGTAGGCTTACTCACTTACCCATGTTAGCCGAGTCTGGACTAGAAATCATTCAGACTGAGGTGAGATGGCAGTGATCCATAACAGGCAGCGCTTTAGACCACTCAGCCAATCAGGGCCCCTCTGATTAGGAGAGTAAAACTGTACTGAATTACTGAAGAAACATTTTATTAGATAAATTGGTTTCTTCAAATAAGTTACCTGATTATAATACTTTGGGAGAATAGGTAAGAGGTGAATGGAGCAACATCCCTTTACTCTAGAAAGTCCATCTCCAGTCCCATAAGGTATGTGAAGCAGCGTCTAGACTGTGAGTCTGTCAGGTATACTGACTCAGTTACAAAGAGATGCGGCTTTAGAAAAATGGAAACTTTTTCCAGTCCCATAAGTGGAAGTCATGCCGCATTTTTTTCTAAGCTGTCAAATGTCCAGAAAAAGTAACCTATTGTACTGTAACCCTAAGTCCCACCTGGTCTAACTGAGTCTTCTGGAATGACAGATCCCTGAGGTAGAAACAAGAGAAAGCTGACTTCAACCCACAGCTTGTATCATATCAGCAAGGGAACTGTTTTCCTTGAATGCAATACTTGTTGTGACTACCCAAACTTTATAAGCCAAAATGTGTAACAAGTTCATTTATAATGTTGGGTAAATTCTCTGTATGCAAAATGGATAATCCATCTTATCCAGGAAAAAAGGGACTACACTGAGATACCATCCTTTCACTCTCTGAAAGATAAGAATAGACAGGATCTCCATTTTCACACTGGCCGAGTTTTTTCCAGACACAATTCCAAAGTTTTGACTTTGTTCAGTTTCACCACAAAATACTGATTGCTCAAGAGCAGGAGCTGTTTTTGACCATGAAAGAAGGGGTCATCATAAGTGTCAATGACCCAACCAGTCAGAACTGTGAGTGGTTCTGGTCAACCAATAAAACATAGTTTGCTGATTTTGCCTTTTGTACCAAAAATGATTTAGAACCAGGTTTTATATGAGTGGTGAACCAATGAAGCTGCTGAAAGTAATTTGAACAATACTTTTTTCAGCCAGATTTGCACACAAGATGGATTCCACTTTGGGCATGAGTCAACACTATTAGGTGTGTGAAATAAAAAATCAAAAACAAATCAGAAAGGTCTTTGTTTTGTCTATAACCTCTGTTCCATGATGATGCATTGTCAGAGACTGTAACAAGGTAGCATTTGGAACCATTTCTCTTCAAAGGGAACTAACTGTTTCTCTTCAAAGGGAACTAACTGTTTATCTTCACAGTGACAATGTAGGAAGTTGGCTATTTAGAAAGTGATGCTTTAAGTGGAGAAATAAGTTCAAGCTCACACCACTGTGAGAAAATTCTCCACATTTCCCTTCATATGCTTTCAAAGCAGGGCCTTCCCACTTGAATGATTATCTCCACCACTTTCCCTCATGCTTTCAGAGCAGGGCCTTTCCACTTGAATGATTATCTCCACCACTTTCCATCATATGCTTTCAAAGCAGGGCCTTTCCACTTGAATGATTATCTCCACCACTTTCCCTCATATGCTTTCAAAGCAGGGCCTTTCCACTTGAATGATTATCTCCACCACTTTCCCTCATATGCTTTCAAAGCAGGGCCTTCCCACTTGAATGATTATCTCCACCACTTTCCCTCATATGCTTTCAAAGCAGGGCCTTCCCACTTGAATGATTATTTCCACCACTTTCCCTCATATGCTTTCAAAGCACTTGAGTGATTATCTCCACCATTTGTTGTGAGAACTGTTTGCTACTGAGGGTTTGTTTAATATGATCCAGATGTGCAGATTCAACAGCTCTTAATTTGGCTGAAATGTTTGCTGCTGTAGTTGCTTGAGAAGATGAGGAAATATGCCTTCTTTATTTTTAATTGTGCTGATAGATTTATTAAGTCATTTTTCCATTCCATGATTTTGTCCATCTGAGTGTATCAATCAGGATGATGTGATACTCTGATTCTCATGTCTTTTGTAGCATTTTAGTAATTAGAGTGTTGAAAGCCTATGTGTCCAAACCAATCCAATCTATGAATAAGAGTTGACTGCTGAGGACTTCAGATCCAGGATTGGTAAAACAAAGTTTGGGAGTTTTGCATTCCACCTTGCCTCAATCGGATACGTAATGTTTATGTCAAAGTTGCAATTCTACAAAAGACAGAAAGACTCTATCTGCAAAGGAAAGTAGCAAACACTTTTTGGAAACATGGAGTATATTTCCCTGAGAATCTCCTCCAACTTGCTCAAATGTTGAATAACTTTCAAAATTCTTGAAGATGGCTTGCAAGAACTATGGATAGGATAGAGAGCATGCTACTTGGCATGAGTGGAAGTAACACATACAGATCTGGTGTCAATCTGTACATCAAGGATAGAACACTCTGTCTGCCTAAAACATATATGGCCAGGCAGCATTTAGCTCTTATAGATAAAAACTATAGTTGTGAAGGCTGGATTTTGCAAGGTAGTGGTATTTTTCCACCTAAAGTATTATAATCAAATAATGTGTTTAAAGAAGAAACTGCAGGAAAGCATGTCAGAGAACTAAGCATACAACTTGCTTCAAATCAATGGAAAATGAAAAATTTACCACATTCACCTGGTTGCATCTAAGCTCTTTGTGCTCCTCCTGACACATTCATTTATTAAGTTACGACTCACAGGCAGTAGTGTCTATGACATTAACCATAAGGTAAATCTTAATAAAAACCACTGGTTCATAAAACAAAGGTACTGTGAATTATTTTTTATCTGATTTGTGGTAATGACTCATGGTATATAACAATATTTTTGAAAGGCCATTTACAAAAGAAAGGCAATTTTTATTTTGATTTGATTCCCTCAATTTCTTCCTTATTGACTTCTATTTAATGTCTCTTACCACTTTGCACCTCTTTAAGGCCAGTTTTGTTTCCTGCAGTATGTTGATGGCAACCTCCTGTGAGAGAAATGTCTCACCCCCATAGTTTTCTATTGTAGGACCTATGTTGATATTTGCCTGTGTCACATTTACTATTTTGGCCTGGATGTCTCTCCTCAGCTCTGATAAACTGCAGCATACATAATAATGAATTTTAGTAATAAAACTCATGCACTTATAATTTTAAAGTATTACAAAACATTACTGATAAACCTTTTCTCATCTCAAGTAATACAAAATTATTGAATTCTTCCTTATTCAGGACACTATTACATTAAAATCTCTGAAGAAATATAGTAATTTCTTTCTTATTTAAGCAAACCATTCCATAGAATTTTCTCTAAACTGATTTTAAAACAGTTTATAAATCTTCCTAGCCAAAAATGTAAAAGACAACTTTTTTCATAGCTTTCATTTCTGAAACAAGGAAATGTTATGGGTCTGATACTGCTCACATGGCATTTAAAGACAAATGTAACAAGGCAGCTGCCTTTGCTTGAAAACATACCCACATCAGAATAATCTCCAGTTCTCTGGTAGAAACATTTAAGTATCTGACATGTCTTTAACTGTGTTTCTAATTTGAATAGTGTCAGCTGGACTAGATGCTGCATTGACATCTTGTGTATGAAAGCAAAACATGCTAAGACACTAGTTCTCACAATTAGTCTGGTATGGTGCGGCAGATTTCAAGAGAAATTTGTTCAGCTGTTATGGAAAAACTTGAAAATATATTTTCCATGATTTTCTTTGTTAGCAAAATATTGCATATCACTCAATACACAATTTTAACAGAGGATCTTGCACACTGAACATAAATCTCTCTCTCTCTCTCTCTCTCTCTCTCTCTCTCTCTCTCTCTCTCTCTCTCTCTCTCTCTCTCATATTCACTAATAACAAAAGTACTTTGATTTAAAAGACAGAAATATATGTTTACTTTGTACATTGGTAACGTTAGGTTGTCAAGTAGTGTGTGTGTACTGTAAAACTTGTTTTGGTACGATCCCTTTATTTTTCGTTCACGGTCAACATCACCAAACGATAATTATTATTTTACATATAATTTATTGTACACTGAAAAATTCACAATTATTTTTTGAGTATTGTTTATTTTTTGGTGTACAAAAAATTACATAAAATTTGGTAATGTCAAGTCACCCATGATGTCTGAATGTGTCAAAAATCAAGAATGTGCACCAAATGGTAGAGTGTTCTAAAGCACTCACCTTTACCAATCTGTCATCTCATGTGGGTTCAAGTCTCAGGTTTGACCTATGCAGGTCCATGAAAAAGACTCTAAGTGGCTTCCCATGGGACAGTTGTTTCTCATAGAGTTTTACCAGGATCATCAGTTATACTGGCTGCCACCTATAACCTATCATGTGCTGAAAATGGCATTAAGCCCACAGCAAAAATCATGGAGAAATATACCTTAATTGCTATTAGTGATAGCTTTGTTGTTTTCAAAGAAAAAGAAGTTAGCCAGCTTGAGAATGGAGGCTGACAGTGGTGGAAATGATACTAGTCACAAAAAACAAGCCATTTCCCCTGATATCCCTTTAGAGTGGAGGGGCACCTAGCTCATCATGAGATCCTTTTCACAACTGAAGATTGGAAGTTTTTCCTGTGCAAGGTATACCAGAAAAGAGCCATGCTTTAAGTAAGTTTCTCCAGACAATAATGAAATAAAGTGCAGCTGTGGCTCCATAACAAGCTTTAGGGTTTTTCCTGGGCATGTCTCTCACCAAGTCAAGCAGATGAGTGACCCATGACATGTCCCTTTGGAGAGGGGCAATCAGAATCAACTTGTAATTGCCTTGTAAATGCCTTGTAATTGCCTTAACTTGTAATATGTGCCCCTAATTATTTGGATTAACTTTGGAATCAGAACTGCTGGGAGGAAGATATATGCCAAATTCCCTCCCAATCGATTGAAAGGGCATATACAGTACATGTGTTCAGGTTTGCAGAATGTGGAGATAATTATAATATATGAACTCTGTATTTCACATGTTGTGTATGCATTCATATTATAGCATGCATCACTTATACCATATAACACACAACACACAACAAATCATGTTTGGCTGTACTGAGGTTTGAATATGTTATCATGACTAAAAAATGGATCCAAGAAAATCACAAATAAGAGAGAGAGAGTGAGAGAGAAATGTCAACAGAATGCTTTCAGGCACCAGCCATTCACAAATAACATGGTGTTAGGTGCAAAATAACCAGATTGTATTTTATCCAGGTTTATATATGACAGTATCTTGTAAATAAAGATCAATACATGTTTTTGAAAATACATGTATATGTACATTCACTGTGAATGCAAATGACAATCCTTTCGCTAGCATGGGTTTCAAAGAGTATTATTAAAGCAAGTTGATGTTGAGTATACTACTTACCCTGCAGGCATCAATGTAAGTTTGTAACAATTATGATTACAGATGACAAACAAATAGATGCCTGAGTGGTGAAGAAACATATCCAGTAACTAGTAGTAAATCATTCTTTGAACTTACCGGCAGGATATTAAATACCAAGGTTATTTTATTGCAAAGCAAACCTGCCCTGGAAACTGACTTTTGATTCTTTTAAGTGTGCCAATTCTTTTATTCTTTTTGGTGTTTTTCTCTAGCCATCTGTGGTTCCCTTTTACAGGTATTCATGGGAATTTTGAAAAATTAAAACAATGGAAGCCAATTTTTCTGCCAGACCAAAAGAAGAGATATTACAAATAAGAAAACAAACAATTAAGAAGAGCTCAAGCCTAAAAACTAAATTATGGGGCCTTAACTGCCGTTTTATAGAAGCCAAGTGCCTGAGATTATCCATTCCCATGCATATATACCAACGTGTGTGTGTGTGTGTGTGTGTGTGTAGATAGATAGATAGATAGATAGATAGATAGATAGATAGATAGATAGATAGATAGATAGATAGATAGATAGATAGATATTTAGATAGATAGATAGATAGATAGATAGATAGATAGATAGATAGATAGATAGATAGATAGATAGATAGATAGATAGATAGATAGATAGATAGATAGATAGATAGATAGATAGATAGATAGATAGATAGATAGATAGATAGATAGATAGATAGATAGATAGATAGATAGATAGATAGATAGATAGATAGATAGATAGATAGATAGATAGATAGATAGATAGATAGATAGATAGATAGATAGATAGATAGATAGATAGATAGATAGATAGATAGATAGATAGATAGATAGATAGATAGATAGATAGATAGATAGATAGATAGATAGATAGATAGATAGATAGATAGATAGATAGATAGATAGATAGATAGATAGATAGATAGATAGATAGATAGATAGATAGATAGATAGATAGATAGATAGATAGATAGATAGATAGATAGATAGATAGATAGATAGATAGATAGATAGATAGATAGATAGATAGATAGATAGATAGATAGATAGATAGATAGATAGATAGATAGATAGATAGATAGATAGATAGATAGATAGATAGATAGATAGATAGATAGATAGATAGATAGATAGATAGATAGATAGATAGATAGATAGATAGATAGATAGGTAGATAGGTAGTTAGGTAGGTAGGTAGGTAGGTAGGTAGGTAGGTAGGTAGGTAGGTAGGTAGGTAGATAGATAGGTAGATAGATAGATAGATAGATAGATAGATAGATAGATAGATAGATAGATAGATAGATAAATAGATAGATAGATAGATAGAAAGATAGATATTCTGCCTAGTAAGAAATTTCTTTTGTTTATTTTCTGTTAATAAGTACATGTATATGCTGTTTCATGAAATGGCTGAATGCATTAAAAAATGAAATTGTTTGTGGCAAGTGTCACCTGTGCTGAGGATATGTAAGAAAACATGAGTGCTTTTGTATTGTTCGTTACAAATCAGCTTTGGATTTAACAAAAGCAGATTGATATTACTTCATATTTGCTAAAACATATAATGCAGTGCAGATCATAATATTAATAATTTCTAGATATTTTAAAAATACTGCTGACATGTTTTGATATTATGTTATAAAATGTTATAAAAATGTTGTCATTAAATGCTATAAAATAAATCGTCATGATATTACGTGCATATGGAACAATTTTATTACTTTTGAATATTCAGGAATTAGCAATTTTCCACCTGCAGATTGATTATTAATTTAATTACTTGTATCTCTTCAATCATTGTTTCTTTTATACATGTATATCCGAACATAATTCTGATCTGACATACACCTTAAGAAGTAAAAGGGAAATATATAGCTGACATGTAGCTGACATTCTATGATTCTGTGTTTTCATAAAATAAAGTAACATTATAATTTTTGCACTTTCTTGTCTTTGTAAACTCTTGAATATTTCATGTAGTGTACATGATATATTTTTTTTAAACTAATCGATTAAGCTATTCTTAGGAATCAATAATACAAAGAATGCTAAATAAACATGTGACTTACCAAAATTGTGTGTGAAAATAGATCGCTTTCACTGACCACTTCTTGTATAATTTCTGTGAGATTGATGTTAAAAGGTTGCATTTTGTTGAATTAAGCGGGTTCACATGTCACTTCGGACCGAAACGTATACCCGACATAACCAGGTAATCAACTTAACAGAGGTTGAGATAAGTGGACAAAAAATAGCATAATAAAGAATTTTTTTCGGGACCAGACCAAAACAAATGACATATGCAGGTTGTTGAAATAACCGAGGTCAAGATAGATGGGTGTGACTGTATGTATTTATTGTGTCATACAGACAAACCCACAGACCTTGCTGTTTCAATTTTGAACTTTGGGGCTTTTATGAACTTGTTGAGTTTATTTAAATCTATAACTGAACACAACTTCCCATTGGATTTCTTGATAAATAACAGACCTGAGTAGAAACCTGAGGAAATGCTGGTGAACAATGCGAAATGCGTGCTAAATGCAGAACCATACCATAAACAGACTTGACTTTAGAGCCAGGTGAGCTAAAATCTATAATTCTAACAGATCCAATACAGTGATTTTCTTTACAAATCAAATAAAACATTATTAATAATACATCTCATATTACATTAACATTAGCAACTTTATGTTTCCTATTATGGAATCAAATGCATAACATAAATGTACTTGTAAATGGCATATATATGTTTATAGAGTTCTCTGTTTAATACAAGTAGGGTAATTTTGCTAACAAAGATTATTGATCAATGGGTACCAATGACTAACAAGTTGGTAATGGTATTTAGACTTTAACAAAACTTACTGTTCTTATTTTCTTCTTAGACCTACCATAACTTCTCACTGTTAGACCTCATATTCCACAAGTCATCTAGAACAAAAGTTATTCTGCAAAACCCCATTTTTCTTTGGGCCACAATGACCTAACCTTTAACCTTTTCACTCCAAAAATTAATAGGGGTCTTTCATACCTTTAGTACTCATGCTTTACAAACTGTGGTCAACATACATGGGCTAGAACTATTAAGAAAGATAAAACATTTTGCCTCCTTCAGCCAAAATGACTCTGCCATCGCAAAATCAACTAGTTTCTTTTGTACTAAATATGTATATCATTTACAAATTTTGGTGAAGATACATAGTTAAAAATTGAAATTTTGTGCAGAAAAATATTTTCTTCTTTGAGTGACCTTTCATCCAAAATCCATAGAATTCTTCCTTACCCAAGTGCAAGCAATCAGGAATGTTTGGCCAAAGTCTGTCATGTAGAATTAATGTAATTGTGCCCAAAGTCTGTCATGTAGAATTACTGTAATTGTGCCCAAAGAATTTTTCTTCTTTCAGTCACATAGACATCGATTTTTGACATATTAAACACTAACTTGGCAAATTTCTATTTTATACTTCAAGTACAAGTCATCACAAAATTTGGTTTAGATATGTTATACAGAACTAATTCTATTGTGTTGATACCATTTTTTCTTCAAGTGACATTGACTTTTAACATTTTAACCCAAAAATTAATAGGCTATTTCGTTACACAATTTTGAAGCTATCCAACAAGTTTGGTCCAGGTTTTTGATGTAGAACTAATGTTATTATGCATATAACCATTTTTGTTTCTTCAGTCAGTGACCTTGACCTTTATTTAACCTTTTGATCCAAAAATCACAAGGGTTCTTCCATGACCAGATACTAAGTTTGGTAATTGCAGATGTTGGAAAACGTGTGTGTGTGTGTGTGATTTGGATTTTTAACAGTTTTGAAAAAATTTTCAGTCATATCTCTATGTCTGCAGTGTGGCAGTTTATAGTGATATCTAGCACTGTGGCACCTTGCTGCAGACATGTAGTATGATATCCCACTGAGTCACATTATCCTGACATCAGGCCGACCAGTCCTAACACTAGCCTCTTAATGCTGAATGTCAAGCGAGGCAGCTGTAATTACCATTTTTATTAAGTCTTTGGTATGATTCGGTTGGGGTTTGAACACGCAACTTCCCGCATCCGAGGAAGACAGAAGTGAAAATGGTAACAGATAGATGGACAGACAATATGATAATATATGCTCTGCCCAATGACAGACATATAAACAGAGTTTGAAGAGTTCATGGAGAGCAAAAACCTACCCTCCTGACTGCATCTGTTTCTTCTGATGTTCTCGTTCATCATAATATCGTTGCAGCAATGCAGAGCATCGTTCTTTTAAATAAGCTGTCTCAACACTGAAAAAAAAAAATAAAACTTGAAAATTCTGGATTTTAGTCACAAGGAAAAAGTGACATTAAGAAGAATGAAACACAAAGAAAGAATCATTATGCACATATATTTTTCTTTTCTTTTGTTTGTTGGTTGGGGGTAATAACAAAACAGTAGCTGATTCAAATGATTTTCCAACCATTATCAAGGAATGTCAAATATTATTGAATGTATGAAATGAAATGATAATACATGGACTACAATTGGTTCATGCCTATTTTGTAAATATAGCAAGTCATACAGAGCACTCACTTATGCAAAATTTTGAAAATTTCACAAAAATGTAGGATAATTTTGATTATGCATGTATGTCTGATGATGCAGAAATGAAACCAAGGTGTGAGTGAGTGAGTAAGTGAGATGAAATACACATTGACACTGTTGGTGTGTGTGTGTATGTGTGTGTGTGTGAGAGATAGAGTAGAGACACACAGACAGACAGAGATTGAGAGACACAGAGACAGAGATTACCTGCTGTAGTTATCTAGATGTTTGAGAAACACAACTTTAGTAAGTTTAGCCAGAAGGGAGCTGTCATTTCCCAGCTTATAAACACTCAAATCACTTGATAACTGTGTGGTTCTACAGAAAAAGATAATACACATGTACTTACAATACATCAAGAACAATGTCTTCAAACAGATCTTTATTATTTTTGATACAAGAATGGAAAGTTTTTTTCCTAGCAGTCATTACAGAGCCTCAACAGTATATCTTTACTCATGAACTGACTTTCTGACTTCATTAATGAACAGTTCCTTTTACTATTTCAAATTTGACTGGGATCAATTAAAACATTTGATAAAGACACTATTATGTTGTAACTTTATAAGAAAAAAGCGATAAAAAAAAGATGTTGCACTTATTAATTTCTACTTGTTGCAAGTTAAGATGTATGCTCATTATGACCTTTATCAAGAATACACGGAGCTTCCTACATGATGCAAAATACTTATCCAAAACAGATGTTCTGGAAAAATGCTGACATTGAGAGATCTTCTAAGTTGTTATTGTTGTTGCTGTTGTTGTTGTTGTTGTTGTAGGGTTTAGGTCATTTTTCAGCACAAGATAGGCTATACATGGTGGCCAGTATTAATGATTGGAGGAAGAACCCAAAAAAAACCCGGAAAGAACTAAAAACCCATGACAAGGTAATGGTAAGCTTTCTCACATATTCACATTGGTGGAACATAAGACTCGAACCCATACAGAGAAGTGAGATGGCAGTGATCCATAATGGTGAGTGCTTTAGACCACTCAGCCACACAAGGCCCTTCTTCTGATATGAGACATACAGATCTCTGTTGTCTTTGCGATGAAACAATTATACCTTATGCACCTAACAATTAATTTAATAAACTCCTTTCAAAACATGAATTATATTTCATTTCCAAAATTAGTGGAACCCAAGATTCAAACCCATACAGAGAGGTGAGATGGCAGTGATCCATAATGGTGAGCTCTTTAGACCACTCAGCCACACAAGGCCATTCTTCTGATATGAGATGTACAGATCTCTGTCGTCTTTGCAATGAAACAATTATACCATATGCACCTAAAAATTAATTTAATAAACTCCTTTTAAAACATGAATTACATTTCATCTCCAAAATTAGAAATGTGTCCAAAGCCCTTGGATATAACATCTAAAAGCACTTCATGCTGGAAATGGGATCAAACTCTGAAAAAATAAATTCTGGCCAAACAGTTGAATGAAGTTCACACTGAATATCTTTGTGATATCATCTACTTAGTTTTCCAGTTCATTATCAAATAGGAAAAGAGTATTTGAGAACAAAAGAAATTTTATACACATCCCATACTTACCAAAGTTGTGCGGGGTATTTACTATCAAGATGAATAAGTGAATGACAACACAGCTGTAGGCTGAAATTATAATGCCCACAAACTTTCAAGTAAATCTATTAAAAATTATTTCGAGTAATTTCCAAAACTATTTGTCATATAATATACACTGCATACATCATTACTTCATTAAGAGATGACATACAATAAAATCTTGTCAAATGGCAATGAATCAAGGATACAAAATCACAAGGTAACAATGAGAATGTCTCTGAAATTTCAAATCGATCTAGTAGCCCTGATGGTCTACGGTACTTGCCTTTACTGATTACTGACATCTCACCTCTGTCCATGTGTGTTCAAGTCTCAGGCTTGGCCAATGTGGGAATGTGAGAATGCTTGCCAATAGCTTCTCATGAGTTTGTGGATCTTACTGGGTTTTCCTGGGATCTTCTGCCAATAGACATACTGGTTGCAATTATAGTCTATTGTGTGTTGAAAGATGGCATTAAGCCCACAACAACAATCAAATCAATCTATCAAAAGTTAGGAGATTTTGTATACACAAGACTTTGTCATAGACAGATGTATATATCAACAAAGCACTTTATCAACATACAAATGGAGGTATGGATATAGCTAATACTTTGTCAACAGACAGATGGATGTATGGATGTGACATTAAACAGATGCATGTATGGACATGACCAACACTTTGATGTTAGACAGATGACTGCATGGACATGACTAGCTCTTCTGTCACAAAGAGATGGATACATGGACATAAAGAATACTTGATCATTAGACAGATGTATGTATGAATAAATCGAATTGTCATAGAGAGATGAAGGTATGGACAAGACTAACACTTTATGATAGACAGAAGGATATATGAACTTAGTGAATACTTGATCACTAGACAGATGCATGTATGGACAAGACTAACTTTTTGTTTTTCCAGATATATACACATGCATGCGGTTAAATTGGAGTACCTTGTATAGAGTTCATACAGATCATTCATATATACACATGCATGTGGTTAAATTGGAGTACCTTGTATAGAGTTCATACAGATCCTTCATATATACACATGCATGCGGTTAAAATGGAGTACCTTGTATAGAGTTCATACATATCCTTCATATATACACATGCATGCGGTTAAATTGGAGTACCTTGTATAGAGTTCATACAGATCCTTCATATATACACATGCATGCGGTTAAATTGGAGTACCTGGTATAGAGTTCATACAGATCATTCATATATACACATGCATGCGGTTAAATTGGAGTACCTTGTATAGAGTTCATACAGATCATTCATATATATACACATGTATGCGGTTAAATTGGAGTACCTTGTATAGAGTTCATACAGATCCTTCATATATACACATGCATGCATTTTACATTGGAGTACCTTGTATAGAGTTCATACAGATCATTCATATATACACATGCATGCGGTTAAATTGGAGTACCTTGTATAGAGTTCATACAGATCCTTCATATATACACATGCATGCAGTTAAATTGGAGTACCTGGTATAGAATTCATACAGATCATTCATATATACACATGCATGCAGTTAAATTGGAGTACCTTGTATAGAGTTCATACAGATCCTTCATATATACACATGCATGCGGTTAAATTGGAGTACCTTGTATAGAGTTCATACAGATCCTTCATATATACACATGCATGCAGTTAAATCGGAGTACCTTATATAGAGTTCATACAGATCATTCATATATACACATGCATGTGGTTAAATTGGAGTACCTTGTATAGAGTTCATACAGATCCTTCATATATACACATGCATGCGGTTAAATTGGAGTACCTTGTATAGAGTTCATACAGATCATTCATATATACACATGCATGCGGTCAAATTGGAGTACCTTGTATAGAGTTCATACAGATCCTTCAGATACTGTTCCTGATCTTGCTGGTTATCTAGCTTGCTCTTCACAAAAGCCTACAATAAAAAAATCGTAATGATTTATATACACAAACTTCAATTCCACACACATATTGAAAATCCTAATTGAAAATAATACCTCAACAAAAAAATAACCAAAAGCTAATAAAACATTAGAATTTCTACAGCATACCATCAGTTAGGGCTCACAGGTGGAGTGTGTAGCCTATAATTATACCTGGCAACTAAGTAAGTCATGTGGAGTGTGTAGCCTAAAATTATACCTGGTAACTAAGTAAGTCATGTGGAGTGTGTAACCTAAAATTATACCTGGCAACTAAGTAAGTCATGTGGAGTGTGTAGCCTAAAATTATACCTGGTAACTAAGTAAGTCATGTGGAGTCTGTAGCCTAAAATTATACCTGGTAACTAAGTAAGTCATGTGGAGTTTGTAGCCTAACATTATACCTAGTAACTAAGTAAGTCATGTGGATTGTGTAGCCAAACATAATACCTAATGATTCAATAAGCCATGTGGAGTGTGTAGCCTAACATAATACCTAATGATTCAAAAAGCCATGTGCAGTGTGTTGCCTTACATAATACCTAGTGATTCAATAGGCCATGTGGATTGTGCAACCTAACATTATACCTGATGACTCAATAGGTCATATGGAGTGTGCAGCCTAACATAATACCTAGTGATCCAATAGGCCATGTGGATTGTGCAACCTAACATTATACCTGGTGACTCAATATGCCATATGGAGTGTGCAGCCTAACATAATACCTAGTGATGCAATAGGCCATGTGGATTGTGCAACCTAACATTATACCTGGTGACTCAATATGCCATATGGAGTGTGCAGCCTAACATAATACCTAGTGATTCAATTGGCCATGTGCAGTGTGTTGCCTTATATTATACCTGATGACTGAATAAGACAGATAGAGTGCATAGCCTAACATAATACCTGGTGACTCAGACATTCCTAGTGATCTTGGATAAGGAAATGTGCAGAGAGCTTCATTGTTGGCAAATGTTAAATATATGGATACAGAACTGATTAAGGAACCCAAAACTCTGATTTGTGTCATCCAGACATCCTTTAGAACAGCATCAAATTAACTTTTTTTTTCATGAATTTATTTGGAAAATGCAGTATTCTGATAATGTTATCTAGCTAGACATATGATTATTGTTTTATTACAGATTTAATGACAATAGATAACAAATGTTGTTTGGTCTTGTTTAATGTATGTCTAGCCAATTTTTAAGCTGAAATATATTTTATGTAATCCCAGACTCTCCACATTTTTATTTAATGCATTAAGTTGTATGTAAACTTAATCCCATTCTGTCCACAATTTGTTTCCCTGTAAACCTTAACAATCAGTATAATACACACCATCTTCAGTCCAGTATCCTGTAATATGTCATTGATGTTATTAAAAAAAGAAAACACTCGTGAGTTTCAGCATTTTTGGGGTTAAAAGTCTTTCTATGACAGCCTGAATGAGTAATCCATCCAACTTGAAAAATGCTTTCTCCTTATGGTGTAAATACCAATAATGAAACTTGCTCCTTTAGGATAATTATAAATACTGACTGTTATTAAGACCAACAGTCAAATAAGAAGGTACACAAAGAAAAAGCAAAATCATCTGTGCACACACAGACAGATACACAAAGTGAGTATAATTATACTTTGTCATTTATTTTCATTTTGCTGGTTGAATATATCAGCATAGCCAGAACAAAAATTTTAGTTTTGATAAGCAATTTTTGCAAAGTTAATTTATAATTGAAAACACTGATTTTTGGGGTCTGACATTACACTAAATTAGGAAATAATGATACTGTCAAAAGATGTTCATTGGCAATGTTTTGAAATGCATTAAGTATACATCATAACATAATCTGAATTGTTTGTAATTTACAAAGTGTTTTATAAGTGACTATTTACTGGTCTTGTTTTAGCTATCAAACACATCTGAATGGTCAAATGTGGGTTTTTTTATAATAATAATTTTACAAGCATTTATACAGTAATTCTTAGGGTTCAAACAAAATGAGCCTTAAGAAACTGCCTCAAAATCTACTTGTTGGTTCAAGTTTATCTGTACTGCAGAACCAGTTAACACCACCTTCTAGTATGATATGAGAACTTTTGTTTAAAATGAAACTGTCACTAAATGAAATGCCATTTCCTACCCGAACATGAAAATATAGGGGTAAATATAGGGATTGACATCAATTGGTAAAGCACAAAACCACCAAATTATACTGCAAACTCATGCTTTTCTGAACAAGCCAATGCATGTGGCTGTCCAAATAAATTTATAGTAATTTGAAACAGATACCTGAATCTGAATGTGGTTATATGCTGACTGCTAAATGGCAGGTGGAAACAGACTACAGAATCTGTCAGTGTGATTATCTGCTGGTTGCTGATTGGCAGCTTGAAAAAGATAACTGAATCTGTCAGTTTAGTTACCTGCTGGCTGCTGAATGGCTGCTTCAAACAGACAACTAAATCTGTCAGTGTAGTTATCTGCTGATTGGCAGCTTGAAAAAGACAACTGAATCTGTCAGTTTCTTTACCTGCTGGCTGCTGAATGGCTGCTTCAAACAAACAACTAAATCTGTCAGTGAGGTTATCTGCTGATTGGCAGCTTGAAAAAGACAACTGAATATATCAGTGAAGATTTTTATTGGCCCCTGACCTGATGACTCAGGATTTCAAACTATTAGGTACATAATATTACTGGAATAAGAAAAAATGTATCATATTGTTTTCCATAATTTTTTTTACCCATAATACTATGTGAAACTTCAAAAAATTAAATTCCACATGTTTGTTCAAAGAATATATTGGTGAAACCATTTTAAAGAGGACACTCAAGAGTCAACATATTTTGTCTTTTGTGGAAGGCTGTCCAACAGAAAAAGGATGAACATGTAAGTAAAATTAATAAATAAAATGGGCTCTTAAAGATGCAGTCCTTTATTTGAGTAAAGCACTGTTCATCATCTGTAACAATCTTATTTGAACATCTCTGGATCCATCTTGCACAAAAATTTTGAGCTTTAACTGATTCTTCAATGCATTAAAAACAGCCGATGAATAAATGCCCATGGATAACATAAATATCTTCCACTACATATTCAGTATCTTCATCTCTTATCAGCTTCATAGAATTCGCTTCCCTCTCACCAATCATACAAAATGGTTTTACAAAATATAATCATCTTCCAAAGATTTGGATCCATCTTTAAAATCAAAATACCTAAAAATTGTAGGTTGATAGAGAATCACATCTGTAAATGTCATCCACATTGGTCTTAATATCAGTGAGAGAATTCCCTATGAGTGCTGGATTTTACAGTATGCTCACAATTGTTCTTTTTTCTGACATGTTTTTGTCGATGTTACTTGCCTTACATGCCTATGTTATGTAACAGGCTTATATCTCCAATTGTCCAGTGAGAAGAATGTGCTGCCACAAATCATTTTAAAGAACATTATTCTGTCTATTGAATGGTGTCTAATTTAATGGCAGTTTCAAAAAAACTAAAAGGTTATGAGAAAATATTCTTAAGTTTTCAATCATCCCTCTTATGTATTGACACAGTAGTCTTAAGAGCTATGCATTATACAATTTACAACAACCATTAAAAATTGATTTATAATTTGCTTTAATTGGGGAATATTCAGTACAAAGAATGACCTGTAGTTTGCCCATGTAGATGTTCTGCACTAGTTTGCCCATCACCGTCTCTGGACTACTGAATACTGCTTGGGCCAAGTCATTGGTCTTTTGACACAGTGGGAGAACTGCATCAAAAGGATCTTGTTTCATGAAGGCATGCTGAAACAAAGAAAAGCATTTTCCATGATATCAATTTATAAATGGCCCTTAAAGGATCACAAAGGTGTTCTATATGTTTAGGTGTCCTATATATGTACAGAGTAAACTGATATTTTATTAAGAAACATCGTCATTGATGTGGATATGTTTGCAAAAGCAATTTTCAATAAAATTACAACTGGTCTAAATACATTTATGCAGATCAATACAATTCTGTTTGCACTTATAAAAATATACACTTTGGCATGAAAGTGTTACAGCCAACAATCTGTAAACACCTACAATTATTAATAAATGCAATTGTACTTTAAATTCATAACATACACATTATAAAATTAATGAATTTACAGCAAATGCTTTTCCTTCAGATTCATAAATGTAGAGATTACATATGCGCAAATACAAATGAGGATTTATTACCTATGTTTTTGTGTTATTGTTGCCAGCTCTGTTGCTTTGCATTATTATGGTCGTTCCACATAAAATAAAGTTGTTTTGCATTATTACAGTTGTTCCACACAGAATGAAGTTGTTTTGCATTATTATGGTTGTCCCACATAGAATGAAGTTGTTCTTTATTATGATAGTTGTTCAACATGAATTTGTTTTGCATTATTATGGTTGTTCGACAATGAAGTTCTGTATTATAATAGTTGTTCCACTTGAAGTTGTTTTGATTATGGTTGTTCCACATACAATGAAGTTGTTTTGCATTGTTATGGTTGTTTACTGCATTGCTTTACAACATTATAGAGATGTGCATTCAATATTAATTTTGACATTTTCATAAATACTTGTATATGACAATATTCTCTAATAATTGTGAAAAAAAAAGTGAAGAATGTATCTGGTTCATTTGCAGAACATTAAAACTGCTGCAAAGCTGTGTGAGAAAGTTTTCTATGGAGTAAAACTAATTTTAAAAATATGATATTAAGCTGCCACTATTGCACTGCTTACCTTCCAGGACACTAAGTCTGATTACCTAATTTCAACCTCCCTTTATATGGAACATTCTAGAACATAGAGAACCTTGAACCAGTCTGATTACCACATCATCAACCAGTCATACTGGATAATCTTCCTCTTTTACTTTGGCACAGACAACACATGGACCACCAGTGCAGGCTGGGAAGAAGGAATCTTGCAATAATGACTGGTAAATATTACATTATTAAAATCAACCCCCACCAAACCACATTTTACTACTACTAACACATCACATGTTACTCCAAGTTTGCTAAATTTGCCAGTCGGAGGGAGGCTAAAAAAACTGGTATAAAATTAATACAATTATCTTTTGGTAGGGATGTCCATTACTATATTTTGGCACCATACTGGGCCACTTGTCTGTGCCATAATTATTTGGTCCAAGGATAAAAATGCAGAAGGGCTTTGGAGACACCATGCACTGTTACGGCAGGTAATGTCTTGGCTAACATGCCCTTGTTGGGTTAAAACTACTACCATT
Organism: Potamilus streckersoni; assembly: GCA_016746295.1. Classification (NCBI taxonomy): domain Eukaryota; kingdom Metazoa; phylum Mollusca; class Bivalvia; order Unionida; family Unionidae; genus Potamilus; species Potamilus streckersoni. Next base: position 45,170 of record JAEAOA010000806.1, on the reverse strand, counting down.
ATTATTTATGTGAAGTGTAGCTTCTTTTCAATACCATGAACCCTGATGAACCAGCAATTCTGGCTCCAAATGAGTGACCCAACTGAGTCTAATGTGTTCCTGTACAGATAGGAATCAGGTTTGGAAGCATGCAATGTGATTCTTGTCAAAACCTAATCCTGACTGGGTCACCAACTCAATTAGCAAGTAGAGATGGTATTCTGACCCAAGAGAAATCCAAGCTGATAGGATCCTTGAATGGTTTCTTGTTCATCAGAAGGAGAAACTGGAGAGGTTGCAAGTACAGTTTTACTAGGGGAACCAGGTCCATTACGAATATTAAGGTTTCTAAGGGGTATATAATTAGAGAGCAAATAATGAAGACTTGGCATGGAGAGCTGCCAAAAGATCCAGGTTTCTGTTTACCCTATCTATTGAAATATGGACTTGCCCATTGTTGGTGAGGAATTTCTTCACCACATAAACAAAATCCCAAAATAGTTTATGTCTTTTTGCAGTCTGAAATAACATTTTAGAAATGTTTGCTAATGTCTGCTACATATTGAGAGAAAATAAAAAAGGACCTCTTTTTCCTCAATTATCTTGTTCCAAATCCATGTTCTGAAATTAAATATTCATATTTTGATAATTTTTAAATAATTTTACCTTTTTTGGTCATTTCTGTATTTTGGTTTGTATTTTCAAGTATGTTTCTCAGCTATGAGTACAATCATGACAACCATTAAGGAAGCAGTTAAACAGATAAAGAACATCTCAGCAGTGACTGGCTTTACTGGTCACTACTGGCTATTTCCGATAAAAAATGTCCAGTGTCATTTTACTGAAATTTAGCTAGTGGGACTTTTGAAAATTCTTATGTGCATGTGTTTAGCTAGTGGGACTTTTGAGAATTCTTATGTGCATGTGTTTAGCTAGTAGGACTTTTGAGAATTCTTATGTGCATGTGTTTAGCTAGTAGGACTTTTGAGAATTCTTATGTGCATGTGTGTTAGGATTTGTATATGATCCACACTATAAAAACACAATTTACTTTAAAAATTTGCTCTCTTCTTTAAATATGTTCCCCAAACATATGTTTGAATGATAGGTAATAGGAGGAAGGCATGCTGAGCATCCAACTTCTACTTCTGGTATCCTTCTAGAAAATGATGGCTGGATTCCCCATGGTAACAAAAACCTGTTCTCCTAATTACATAAGTAACACAGCCTAGGGTCACTTGATCTGAAACCCATACACATGGTTACGAAGATAATTACTAAAATCTTCTTACCTACAAAATTTAACTGGCAAATCCAGCAAAGCTGACAGGATGTGTTGATTGCTTTAATTGGGTCTGGTGGTCATCTGGGCATCCACCATCAGAAATAACAGATTCAAGATCGGTCTCTGCTTTGAAGCAAAATCATGGAGATAAAAACTTGAGAAGGTTGACTCTGCATACTAGCAAACAGCTTCTATCTTGGATTGAAATGTTATGTCTGAACATGAGGCTTGTAGAGATCACTCATCTCATGAACAGTAAGTACCTTGTGAGTCTTCCAAGTATGTTGAGTGTATAACCCATTTCAATCACAAGGGTTTGCTGGGTGATATCCTGTTTCCCATCATTCAATGGAAGAAAGAGGTGCTTGCACATGCCATGACTTATCTGTGTATTTCAATTAGAGCTTGAGTGAATGAACAGGATGGCCCTTGCTCTAGACATGTTTATGGAAGACAGTGAGCGAATGACAACCTTTTGATTGCCAATATGATAACCAAAGCCTGGTTGTGTCAGGAGGACTACCAAACCATCTGATCTGAAATGAAGATAGTTCAGGTCATCAGAAGTTAAAGCTATCAGGAAACATAATTTTGAATGATAGTAACTTTAGTAAAGTGTGACTAAAGGCTCAAATTAATCTGAACTCAACCCATGACAGATTCCATTATGGAAACATTGAAGCATTTTGGTCAATTGAGATCAAAATTAGCTACAAGATCCAATATATCTTTATCATGCCCAATATCATGTCTACCATGATGTCAGAAAGTATCTGATATCACGGAGAAGTAACCTTTGATAGCAATTATGGCCAACTCCTCAAAGAGTCAGAGAAAAAAAATCTGCCTATCTGGGGGACTACAGGCACTCAGAGGGACAATGTTATTGATGTTGCACAGTCCCTGAAAACATGCCACTTACCTCATAAGCCTAAAGAGTGGAAGGCCTTCTTGTTCTCAAGATTCTCTCCAAAACTGAAGGTTTAAACTGTTTGTCTCACAAGACTATCTAGACAAGAGCCAAGCATAAAGAAGAAGATGGTCCAGGCAGGTATGGAACACCCATGACCATTGTAGCTTGAGAGGTTAGCTGGAATCTTCCTGGGTAGATCTATCGTTAGATCAGTATATCACTAACCCATGACTTCTACCAACTGAGATGGGCTATCAGAATCATCTTGCATTTCTGATCTCATAACTGCTGGATTCTTTTTGGTACCAAGACTGTGGAAGGGTAGACAAACACCCACAACCGCTCCCAATTGATTGACATAGCATCCATGACCCAAGCTTCTGGCTCTGTAACTGGAGACAAAGGCGGAAAACTTCTAATTCCATCGTGTCACATAAAGGTCAATCATTAGATGCCCTGGAAGTGAGAAGATCTGAGTAAAGACTGATTGATAGAGAGACCATTTCTTGTGAATGATTTAACCTTTCCAGAATAGTGTCAGCCACGATATCAAGTCTGCTGGGAATTGGTCTGATTTGCAGGCTGATATGGAGTCTGTTGCACCAAAGTAGAAACTACCAAATCAGAATATACAGGTCACATGATTTAGTGCCCATTATTTGAAGAGGTAGTTTACCACCACAGGGTTATTGGATAATAAAGACCCTTTTGCCTGAGAGTAGATCATTCTGGACGTGAAAGGTATCGATGACAGCCTTCATTTCTAAAAGACTTATGTGGAGAGGGTGCTCCCCTGGCTTCCAAGTGCCACCAATGGCAGTGAAGTCTGGCAACATGTGGGGAGGTAATCGGCAAGAGTTAATGCCTTTTGTCCATGTCAGATAGACAAAAAAAGATGATTTTCATCCTTTAGCTGGATTTGTGAGGTAGCAAGCCCTAACATTATGTCATTGGGGAACATATCTGAAGGAGCTGTTGCATGTGTATGCTTTCATTCTTCCGTACGCAAAAGGTTAATAAGTAGGGAAGGTTAAATGCAGTACTCCTATTCTCAAAGGAAACATTTTCAATAATCTACTACTGACATGCATAAAGCAAAGGCAAAGAATTTACATCCTACCTTCTGTGTTGCCTCGATAAAAGCATCAATGCATCTTCCATAGCCCTGAAAAAAAAGAAAACTAGACATGTATAACAAAATAAAATTCTCCTGACAAGAAAACAATGTATCAGAGAAAAAAATTAGCATTTATTTATGTAAAACACTGATAGAATATGAGCAAATTATACAAGCAAAATGGAAGTTCATGACAGGAGAATGTGTAAAATTTCTGTATGCTTGGAAGACTTGCATTGCTTGACAAAAGGGTAGTGCCAAAGAACTTTTTGGGATTCTTAAGATCTAGGGTTTGATTTTCAACAATGTGTCAATGACAACAGCTATTTCCATGGCAAACCCTCATGTTTATTAATTTATATTCCTCACTGTAATCCAAGGGATGTAATTCTAAATCCATAATAAATAACCTCCAGTTGTTACATCATGTACAAGGTCTGGTCAAAGATTACCATATTTTGGTGTGTATAATACAAGTTTTATCTTGTGTTTTTTAAATTTTCAGGATGGAGTGGTATTTTACAGTAGAATTTTTTTATGTTGATCTAACGAAAGGATGGGTCACTCATTATGAAATATTAAATCCATTACATTGTAACTAAATGTTTGCTAGCTTTAATAAAATAAAATTAAAAAAACACTGTTGTTAAAAAATTCATTCCACATCATTCCCAGGCTTTTTGTTCTACATCTCAACTAGAAATACATTCAGTTAATAAATTGTCCTTCTCCCCAACACATTTATGTTAAAGCTCTACAAGGAACTGCACTGCAGAGGAATAAATATGATTACAAGATTCACAAAAGTTCAAAATTTGATAACTGGCGATCTAATAATGAATTTTTTCTTTACCTATTAATCTCTTTATTCTTGATTATATATATATATATATATATATATATATATATATATATATATATATATATATATATATATATATATATATACACATTTGGATGACTACATGAGTCTGTGACCAGGGCCTATGAACTTCTGTCACATGGTTTATCAATTCAGTGACAAACACACTTAGCCCGGAAGCTACCAGAAGGTTATGTGGACAAATTAATAAATTCCAGTGATTCATCAATAAACAACTCAAAAGATACAACTATGAGATGACCCAGATGTGAAATTCTAACCAGATGCTCTTGACCTTTGACCTTACATCCAGATGCACAGGCCATATTTAAATGACAAGCAACGTCAGTAAAACAACAACTGGCAAAAGGGAAAATCATTCTACAGTTCTGTGATGCTTGCTGGTACTATAGATGGAAAACTTTCTCCCTATGGTATGTTCATGTGCAAGATGTGGTGTGTCCAAAAGAGGGACCTTTGACAGGGGAATGAATGGATGAATAAAAGACTGGATAAAAAATGTCTAGGGAATACAACCAGCCAGTTACACCAGGAAAAACATTGGTTCTGGATGCCTTCAAAGAAAACAAGTGAAATGATGTTAAAGACCTGATAAAGACAAACTATCAGGCCACTTTGAGAATTCCTGATGGCATGACATTATTGCTTCCCTTTGAGAACAACATCAAGCCCATGAAAACAATATTCAGAACACTCATTTATTTTCTCTGGAAGAATGAGGAAACTCAAGCAGACTTACCAATGGATGATGGAGGCATTGGCTGAGCTGGATCAAAACATCATAATTCATGTCTTCAAAAATAGCTGCATTGAAAACACAATGGATGGCACAGACGATCATTAGTTTTGTGGGTTTAATGGCATTTTTTGTACATGTTAGACTATACACTGTGGCCAGTGTATTTGGTGGAGGAAGAACCTGGGAAAACCATTGAGCCACCAAAAGCTATAGCAAACTTTCTCACATACCCACATTGGTCAAGCCAAGACTCTAACACACACAGAAGTGAAATGTAAGTGATCTGTAATGGTAAGGGCCTTATACCACTCAACCACCTAGTGGATGTAAGTAATCTGTAATGGTAAGGGCCTTTAACCACTCAACCACCTAGTGGATGTAAGTAATCTGTAATGGTAAGGGCCTTTTACCACTCAACCACCTGGTGGATGTAAGTGATCTGTAATGGGAAGGGCCTTACACCACTCAACCACCTAGTGGATGTAAGTAATCTGTAATGGGAAGGGCCTTACACCACTCAACCACCTAGTGGATGTAAGTAATCTGTAATGGTAAGGGCCTTACATCACTCAACCACCTAGTGGATGTAAGTAATCTGTAATGGTAAGGGCCTTACACCACTCAACCACCTAGTGGATGTAAGTGATTTGTAATGGGAAGGGCCTTACACCACTCAACCACCTAGTGTGCCACAAAGAAATATTGTGGGAGGATGATGTTAAGCATCAACACCACCCAGAAATGAGAATGAAGAAAAAGTTGAGAATTATTCCAGTAATGCCTGGAATGATAACAGATGAGTACAAACAATGACTTTGCAAGAGAGATGACAACAAACGGGAATTTGAGGGTTTTGATAGAACAAACCAAACTTCATCTAAAAGGTGAACCTTAAAATGGCCCTTTTAAAGCCAACCATAAAATCAGATAGATGTCACTTTTTCTTTCTTTAATATTTTTTTTTAAAAAAATATTGGGCATGATTGGGTGATGTGTACTGACAAGAAAGACCATAGAAGCAGTCAAATGTTTATTTTAAGCCAATCAAACATCATGTAATAAATATGATCAATGGACTATCCAAATGTTTGACTTTTGTCCCATTATGAAAATGGGGTGAAATTATAACATTTTTAAAATGTATCATATCACATGCATATGTCAGAACAAAGTTTTTCACCTCTTTCTGGGTCAAAAATCAGGGTGGGCATTATACATTAGTGCATATTATACACATCAAATTACAATATTAAAAATTTAACAGCAATTAAAAATTGTGTAAGTTTGACCTTTTACCCCTCCCAGTGATGCCAAGTGAGGGACCAAAGACCTATAATGAAAAATTTCATTACCTTAAAGTTCGACAAAACACTTGCACATCTTCTCATCTTCTTTTGATCATTCTCGCTATGAGCGATCTTGAATTCTTCAATTAGTTCATTTTCTATCTGGTCATATTTATCTAAAAATAAAAAGGAACTGCAGCTATTATTTTATTTTGACTTTTAAAAAAATGCAAAGTAATAGTAAATTACTTTTCTGCATGTATACATCATCAACAGATACTTGATGCTATTCTCTTTTGAGATTTTAAAAAAGAAACTGTCAGATAATTGTAGGAGATAAACTGACATACAAAGAGCAAAAACTAAGCAACAATTAAACTGTTCATCTCTCAATAAAAAAAAGTTTACAACAATGATGATGGATGTAACTCCTCTGAACATAAAGAAATCCTCAGAAAATTAATTTATAGATTTACAGTAAAACTGACTCAAAGTTACTGTCTTACAATGGCAAAAGCCTGATTAGAACAGTTCTTACTTTGCAAAACTCTATAACTACATTTCATAATTATTAATAGTGATACAATCTATGACTTCTCAGTATTTAACTATTTATGTCAGCATGAAATTTTTATATATTCTGACCAATGAGAAATTTTTATATATTCTGACCAATGAGAAATTTTTATATATTCTGACCAATGAGAAATTTTTATATATTCTGACCAATGAGAAATTTTTATATATTCTGACCAATGAGAAATTTTTATATATTCTGACCAATGAGAAATTTTTATATATTCTGACCAATGACTCCCCTGAGGTATACTAAGATCAAAGCAATGGTGACTACAAGTGGGTGTTTTATACAAGTTTTGATTCAAAGGAGTCATGTGCACATATTAAGGCCTAAGATGGTATCTGATACAAGTTCTGACTCAAAGGAGGCATGTGCACATTTTAAGGCCCAAGTGGGTCTTTTATACAAGTTTAACTCAAAGGGAGCATGTGCATATTTTAAAGCCCAATCTGATATTTTATACAAGTTTTGACTCAAAAGGGACATGTGCACATTTTAAGGCCCAAGTGGGTCTTTTATAAGCTTTGACTCAAAGGAGCATGTACATATTTTATGGTCCAAATTGATATTTTATACAAATTTTGACTCAAAGGGGGCATGTGCACATTTTAAGGCAAGTTGGTCTTGTATAAGTTTTGACTCAAAGGAGCATGTACATATTTTATGGTCCAAATTGATATTTTATACAAATTTTGACTCAAATGGGCATGTGCACATTTTAAGGCCCAAGTTGATCTTTTATAAGTTTTGACTCAAAGGAGCATGTACATATTTTATGGTCCAAATTGATATTTTATACAAATTTTGAATCAAAGAGGGGCATGTGCACATTTTAAGGCTCAAGTGGGTCTTTTATACAATTTTTCCCTTGAAGGGGGTATGTGCACATTTTAAAGGCCCAAATTGATGTTTTATACAAGTTTTGACTCAAAGGGGGCATGTACATATTTTAAGACCCAAACATGTTTTATACAAGTTTTGACTCAAATGGGTCATGTGCATATTTTAAGGCACAAATTGATATTTTATAACAGTTTTGACTCAAAGGGGGCATGTGCATATTTTAAGGCCCAAGTGGGTCTTTTATACAAGTTTTGACTCAAATGGGGTATGTGTACATTTTAAGGCCCAAATTGATGTTTTATACAAGTTTTGACTCAAAGGGGGCATGTACATATTTTAAGACCCAAATTTATGTTTTATACAAGTTTTGATTCAAATGGGGCATGTGCATATTTTAAGGCACAAATTGATATTTTATACAAGTTTTGACTCAAAGAGAGCATGTGCACATTTTAAGGCCCAAGTGGGTTTTTTATACAAGTTTTGACTCAAAGGGGGTATGTGCAGATTTTAAGACCCAAATTGATGTTTTATACAAGTTTTGACTCAAAGGGGGCATGGGGGCATGTGCATATTTTAAGGCATAAGTGGGTCTTTTATACAAGTTTTGACTCAAATGGGGCATGTGAACATTTTAAGGCCCAAGTGGGTGTTATACTGAATGTGGCATATCTCACCTGCAATTTTTCTTCTTGCTTTTGCAAACCTTCAATAAAATTAAAATTATCAATAAAACAATGATCTATTTAGTACAGTAGATCTCATTCTTACTTTCTTACTATTCAAAGGACATTTGTACTTACATATTGCCATTCAATGAAAATATCTAAACAAATATCATTGAGGAAAATGCGATTTCTGTTATCTCAAACCTTGAATCATCTGGTATATAATGAACAAGAAAAGTGTATTGTACATGGGATTTGGAATTTTATGGCATCAGCAATTCAAACAATCAAGGCTCCTTACATACAGGTAACTAATGTATAAAATCCCCTGAAAAAAGGATATTCAATTTTATGACTTTTTTGCCTCTTGTCTTAATGACACTATTAATAAAAGGACTTTTATAATGCTGTATGCTGATAAAAACTACATTAAAATTAGTCTGTGTCATTATGAATTTAATTAAACAACTGTTTTTTATTTTAATTTCACTGACATCAACATGCTTATACAATACAAAATATAACTTGCTAATATTTATAAAATATGAAATATGACATTGTTAAGTACTCACTTATCTGTCAAGTACTCACTTCTGTGAGCTTGGTACCAATTAGATATACATCTGTCAAATACTCACTTTTCTGAGCTTGGTAACATTTAGATTTGTAACCTCTGTCAAGTACTCACTTTTCTGAGCTTGGTAACATTTAGATGTACAACATCTGTCAAGAGTTTGGTAACATTTAGATCTATAACATCTGTCAAGTGCTCACTTTTCTGAGCTTGATAACATTTAGATGTACAACATCTGTCAAGTACTCACTTTTCTGAGCTTGGTAACATTTAGATCTTTAACATCTGTCAAGTACTCACTTTTCTGAGCTTGGTAACATTTAGATCTATAACATCTGTCAAGTACTCACTTTTCTGAGCTTGATAACATTTAGATGTACAACATCTGTCAAGTACTCACTTTTCTGAGCTTGGTAACATTTAGATCTTTAACATCTGTCAAGTACTCACTTTTCTGAGCTTGGTAACTCTAGTGCTATGAGATGCAACTTCTGGATTATATCTGCAGCGAGTTGTAACTGAAATAAAATAATCCTTCGGGTTATGACACAAGGCATACAAAATTTTACTTAAGTGATTTGAGGAAAATGCGATATTATAGCAAATAATGCGATATTATAGCAAATAATGTTAGTTCTAAGGGGATTGCTCTGACAATCAATGAACTAAAATAAAATGCAGATAAGAGTTAACAGGAATATTTCTAACATAAAGATGCACACTGTTACAACTGTATGTTCTTACAGGAGACCAGAAATAAAAAAAATTCTTTTTTATATGTAATTCTCTACAAATTTTAATTTGACTGTAATGTTAATAAATTTGATATTGTAGGCGGGTAGTGATTACATTGCATGGATGATACAATGTTTCCATACATTGCTGAGTTTTTCCGAGTTCTGATGAGATGATAGATTAAATGGTCCCATGACGAAACACTAGTCAGTCCTTGAATTCAAACAGAAACATGGTGAGTAATACAGACATGATGAGACCAGATTTGGGTTGCACATTCAAAAGTTCATTCTCCTTCCGAGATATGCTTATAACTATATCTGTTTAATTGTGTGTTAACAATGTGTTTAAGACCTGAAAGCATAAAAGTACAACAGTAAGAAGGTGCACATATTTTGTATTTTGGAAGTTAAAAAAGCAATGTAATTTTAAAATAAATACTTAAACATCATGTGCTGTGCAAAAATGTGATAACGATTAAGTGATGGTGCCCAACATAAAAATTAAAAATTTATCACAATACAATAAATTCATTTAAGAAGGATGAGATTCAATCGTATTATATGTAAATGACATATTTATTACCTAACCCCAACATACACACATGCATGCACGTATGCACACACGCATGCACACACACACTAAGGACTAATAATTTAAAACTATACATCCAACACTGAAACAATGAGAGATAATACTGAATTCTGGGCGAAGAGACTAGAACAGGAACTGACTTGTGTGTGAAACAATATCCATTACCAGGGAGGTGTAAAAGGCATTGAGAACGTTTTTCATCAGTCATGACTTAAGCATTAGTTTTTTTTAAAAAAAAAACAACACAAATCTGCAAAGCAGAAATTGTAAGTAATTAATTTAAACATTAAGAAGCTTCCTTCTTATGATTCAATTACATTGTATTTTACATCCTTGCTACAGTTAGGGTATTGACAGATTTGATAATATATACATGTCATGTATAACAGTTGATGTACTGTACTGGTGAGTACTCAAAGAAAAATTTTTAGGCACAGGCCCCAGGCTAGTGACTTAAATGGACTCACAAACCCTGACTAAAATTCCACAAGACAGGATAGTTCATACCTGTCAACTCTCAAGTTGGGAGAAAAACATCCTGATTTTGGGCTTATTTCTACACCTACCTCCCAATCTAGTAATATCTCCAGATTTTTTGCAGAGAACTTTCAAGTATTCCATTATGTCTTTCAATTTTCATTTCTCAGAAGAAAAAATCCCATACAAAAACAGATATAATTTATGCAATCCACAGAAGCCATATTCTATGTTATCACTTGTGAATACTGCAGTAACGAAATCAGTGCTGGATTTAGGCATAAGCTAAACAAGCTACAGCTTAGAGCCTCATAGTATGAAATGGCCTCTCATCTATTTTACACCAAATAGGGTGTTCTAAAGCTTCCCATACCTTAAAGCCTCGCTATGTCTAAAATAATTAATATCACAAGACAGTTCTTTTCTTCAGTAAATATAATGTTAAAATTAAACATTATTCACATAAATTTCAGATTTTTTAAAACCACTACAAAAGTATTATGGTAAAAAAAAATAAAAAATAAAATTGTCACCAATTAGCTTAAATCCAATGAATAATGGTTGTGAATATTGTGTAATTTTCTCTGTAAACAAAACTGCATCTCCATTTCTGCCAAAGAAACTCAGCCAGTTAACACCTGATATTCCTGTACTGTATATGTAATGTTTAATTACCATGAGTAAATTAAAGAGGCAATAAATCAAAATATACCATGCAGCATATGTACCCCCACAAAACTAATTCAAAATAAATATTTTTTTTCAGTAAACAGTGTTACATGCCTTAAGACTTAAACCTAAGGAAATAAGGTGGGACATAAAAGGTAGGAAAAAAGTTGCCACATGTACAGTAACTTGTGACTGCAGATTTGAAGTTACAACAAAATAGGGCATTGTTTGTTTGCCAATCAATTGCTGGTGCTTGCATACACACACTGTTGAACTTGGTTTCTTTGAAGTATGTTGGAAGGGCAGTCCTTTTCACAAGATAAATACCAGGATAAGGATTAACTGTTAATTAGTCACACTGTTTGTTGCTGGTGAAGGCCTACTTAAGTCAAAAGTTTAGCTCTTTTGCAGTTTAGCCACAGCCGGTTCCATTTGATGATCCATTCATAAGGTGCAAGAGTACAACATGCTTATACTCAGACACAGGCTGTTTACAGGAGCCTTTTCCACACTTTGTTTTATCAATCAGTATCGGTTGTGGAATTTTTTTACTGACATGTTTTCATACTAGCACACAATTAATCATTTGTGATTTTTCTTTCTAGGAAAAGTGCAAAATAAATCACCAACAACACTAGCAACTGAAACAGGAAGGTTCATTTCTAGAAGAAATTAATAGAATGAACTTCCAATCAAATTACATCAAGGTTCTCTCTGGTATTTATAAATGTTGTAAATTCAGGCTATGTTGTTGATAATGAAACAGCAAAATAATGTTTATTAGCTTTTTCATGCTGTTTTATGTCATGGGTGCCTCATTGCCCAATAGCAAAATCACAATTACACAATTTGCAAAATGCAAGCTTTCCTCATTTAATAGATGATTTCACAACAAGATGGAACAATTGGCTTTCCAATTGTTTTATTTTCTTTGCTGAAGAAAATTCTCAATCTTTTTTCGACATGACTAGAAGCTGAATATTACGAAAATAAGATACAGTGATAGCAGTAATTGATTGTACAATCCAATATTGTGGTTAAAGACTGGCATGGTAGCCTCAATGTTGAATGAACCAATCATGTTTTAGAACTCTCTATCCCTATATACATGCAATATGTTTACTCTCTGATTGATACTGAAAGCCCATTCTAAGAAGAAAATTGCAATAAAATTTTTAATTTAATTTTTTTCAAATTAAAAAAATTACAGCCGTATTTTCATCCAAATTAAAATAAAATAAGGAAATAAAATGAGACAATTTGCAGATATGTAGATTTTAAAATAGAAATGGGTAATTCTAATTTTTTTTTTAAAAAAGACCCTAATATAAAAACTTAAGACACAATAAGAGGACCAGGATGAGTGTCATCTTAATGGAAATTTCTATGAAACAAAACAAAAATTAATTTTTGGAACCTTCTAGAGTCAGAATCAAGGCTGTATGATCTAGGACACAAAACTGAGTAAGCATGTCTATCTACATATAATAATAATAATTTTAAAATATAATCTACTATGATAGACAAAAATTAGCTATGTAATATTCTATTAATGAAAAAGACATTAGTCAGGTAGGCCCAATCTCCTACCCTCAATTATGAACAAAGGTAAATCACACAATACAAATTAACTATACATAACATTACTGATTAAATTTAACTTGTCCAATAACAACTTTTAGTTTTCCAGGCCATTTAGGAACCATCCACCTCTACTATGTCATATCACTGCTGATCAAATCCCATAGCCCAATATCCAGAACTATGCATTTTCAAAGTTGGACAATTAAATGTTTCCAAGGCACTAAACCAGGATAAGTGCTTTTTACTATTTTAAAACAAGTCAAGCAAGTGCTAATTTTCATAATTTAATTATTTTATCTACCTTTATTATGTTGCATTTCCTGCACTTTGGGCATAGTGAATGCTTGAATTTACTTAAATTTATTCATTCATCTCCTGTGTTTGTGGTCATTCCACATGTGTAAGTTATATTATTGTTTGACTGCATGTTGGGCTAAGTGACCAAATTATCCATCAAAGTAGTTCAAACAAAATAAGTGCTTTAAATGATCTCATTATATTGTGTTTATTCGACTAAGATGCTCATCATAGGAACATCCTTTGATTTCTATCAACTATGTCAACATAGCGAAATTAATGAAAGGTACTTTATCAACACAAGTATCCATTTCCTTTATGAGATGAAATGACACTAAGGAGTCTTTAATAATTTTAACTGATTATACAGACTTCAACATCTGGTATTTTGCTACCAATCAAACAATAACACCAAAGGAGTGGTCTGTTTTTGCATTTAAACAATAAATTGTTCGTTTTTAATCAAAGTAGTTGAAGTTCTTTTCAAATGTGGCATGTGTGTGTGATTTGGATTTTTAACATAGCTTTAACAATTTTTCAGTCATATCACTAAGATGTCTGCAGTGTGGCAGTTTATAGTGATCTCTAGCACTGGGGCATCATGTCGCAGACATGTAATATCATGTCCTATCCAGTCACATTATCCTGACACCAGGCCGACCAGTTCTAACACTAACTTCTTAATGCTGAGTGCTAAGCGAAGCAGCTGTTAGTACCATTTTTGTAAGGTTTTGGTATGACAGCCAGAGAACCACTAGGCCACCAGAGCAGTATTATATATATATATATATATATATATATATATATATATATATATATATACTCAGGTGTGTATGTATATGTATGTATATCTATATCTGCAAGTAGTGCTTGCAAGCTGCATCTTATGAACGAGAACACTTTTTAGTATCAATCGTTGTGAGCTTCGCCTCGCCTTACACATTTTGTTCCGACATTCACTACAGTTCTATTAATTGTTAACACATAATCAAGCTTGTGTGATCGTATTTTCCTTGCATTAAATGACAAATAATATAGAAATTGAAGGATGAATTATGTCCATGTCAAAAACACATTCGCTGATGGAGTATATCTTAGCAGAGTATATGTATGTTTTGAAGACATTCATCCTGTCAGCAGGCCTACCAAGTAACCAGTCCTAACACTGACCTCTTAATGCTGACCAAGGAAGCTGTTTTTATAAGTCTTTGGTACAACTTGGCTGCTTGTTTGAAAATTCAACCTCCAAGACAGATGTTCTAGCCGCTAAATCACCAAAGCAGTCAATCAAATGTGGCAATAGAAAAGATTGTCAAATGTGGCAATCATTTCTATGTGGATAAAATGAGTTTAGTAAATAACCTTCATTTGTGGTTGCTACCAATCCATAAATTTAAAAGACAGTGAATAACAATTTTTAAATGGAAGCTGTTGGATTCCCTTCTGTACAAAGAGTGGGAACACCCTCTACTGAAAGAGAAGGATTACTCCTTCCAAATACCTTTTTAATTTTAACACAACCATGAAAAATGATACCTGTGAAAATAAAAAAAATTTAAAGTATCATATTAATGGATAGTGAAATCAATGAGACTGATGTAGATAATTTTTTTATTATTATAGATAACTTGCACAACTTCCCCCTCCCACATAACAAAAACAAAACAATCAGCAATCACAAATACCCTTTTAATGCCCATTCCAGCTTCGTATAAATACAGAAAACATTTGCAATCTCATGAGGTTAATACATCACAACCTGTAAAATTTGTGTACAAAACATTAAAATTTTTACAAAGCTTGTACAATATTACCTGGAATGGATCAGTGAAGACAGCAGATTTGGGTGGTCCATCTGTTAGAAACTCTGAAAGAAAGCTCATCAATTTCTGTGCCTCAAAAGCCCGAGCTCGTGGCGTGTTGACACCTTCAAGCTGGTCCCCAAGGTGCACCACTTTTGTTGCAACCAAATTGATTCTTTCATCCAAATTTTGAAAGCCAGCATAAGAAGTCTGAAATGAATGAAAACTAAATTGTATTAATAAAATGCAAATGTCCCAGCTGCAGACAGAAAACAAATCCTAAATACAAAAGAATTAAAAAATTTTAAAACTAGTTGAAAATATAACAGCATGAAAGCCATATACATATGCATTCCAACAAGAATAGCCAGCAGAGCTATGAAATTTTAGAAAACATCTACTGGGTGCCCACTGATCTTCATAATCAGTTACCCAGGTACCCAATCAAAGGGAAATTTGTATTAAATGGGAACAAACTTGAACTGCTTTGTTGTAGGCTGATGCGTGCATAAGTGGCATGCAAAAGTGTATTATTTCAGCAGTCAAATTGTACAAATTGTGGGTGTATTTTGCAAGTCGGGTCTATCTAACAAGGGATGCATTGTCATCAGTGATACAGTGTTGTATTTTGGAGAAAAATGGCCCAAATGAATCAACTGATAGACAAAAAGACAGAAAAATTAACCAAAAAAAACTACGTAAAATATGCTTGTATTATTAGTGAAACATGTCACAAATAAATTTGCTTACAATGTTTTAATTAAATAGACTCAAATCCACTATGCTTGACATTTTCAATCCATTTATATGATAAATCCACGACTTCAAATATAGGCCACAATGCAGTATGAAAAAAATTCTGAATGATTTGATCCACAATATCCGGTTAATATGTTAATTCCATGTGACTTACAAAATAAACAAGAAAGTTAAGTCTGTATTTTCTTAAGTTAACAGTATTCTATAAATGTCGCTACTTAATGTAATTGGATATAAAGTCCAAGAACTCATCCTCATTGGTAAATTCTGAAATCCTCCATCATTGTCTGGGAAATAGTCTAGTCATCGTAAATACTGACTGCTTTACCTTAGCCTCACTGTCATATGCAGGTGCTTTTGTAGAGACTGAGCTTGGGCTCCGTAAGTAACACTTTGCTCATACAGTTTGTGAAGTATATTAAAGGCTTCAACAGAACACGTGTACATTGTGCAGCATGATCAAAAAACACCCTCAATTACTTGCCATTGAGCAAGTATCACTTGTGGTTCAATCAAAAGGTTGTCACGAGGGAAAACCTGCTAAGAGATTAAGGTCAAATATTTTTACTCTTTTTTTATTTATTATTTTTAAATATTTTTTTGCCGAGTGCATAGCGAGCAACTGCTAGTACCATTTTTATATGTAATTTGGTATTACTTGGCTCAGGTTCGAATACGCAACCTCCTGCATCCAAGGTGGATGCTCTATAAACAGGCCACCAGAATAGTCAGGTTATTAGCAACATTATGTACCCAAATAACTGGGTACCCATTCACTGCTCTAATAGTCAGTTTAATCTGTTTACTTCAAGTGTCTTTTGCTCAATCATGCAAAAATGTATGTGAACAAAAATTCAAAATTGTTGTAGTAGTCTGAAAATTTAATCATTTTATCCATATTTGAATACAAAAATTAATTCCAAATTCCAATGTTTACCTCAAATGGTTTTGCTTACTCAGGTTAAATATTATATCCAAATGTGATTTTAATATATAGGCTTACAAAGTATATTAAAGAATGGTATAGCATAGTTACTCCCCTCATACTTGTCTAATGCAATATGGAACATTCCAAAGTACTATTAAGAATTATGAATTGAAGAATGAATTCATTGATGAGGATACGTTTACAGGATAAATGACCACATATTGAATTTCTGGAAGTGATTTCATACTGAGAATGGTTGGAAAGAGTTGTTTTATTTTGTAAATAACTGATTCATAATAAACAAGGTTCAGTCACAGATGTTATGATTTTTCAGTTATTTTACACTAAAATAAAGATCAATCACCAGTTTGTCTCTGGGTAATCACTTTGCTGTACTTGCTTTGACATAATATGACCTTTCATATGCTGATGTGCCATTAAATACAGATCAACCAATTAGTCAACCAATCAATCAATCAATTAGCCAATCAATTAATCAAGTTACATTAAAATATATACAACTGGTAAACTTTTAGTTTCATGGCATACTTCATAAACTCATCAAGTTTGTTACCTTCCTAAAAAATATTTGTTTTTATTTTTAAATACCTTAAACTGGGTAATTTTACCAAAATTACATTTGTGTTTTAGTTGCATCTGAAATGCTTTTGGAGTTTATTTTGCTCGTGTTCTATTTGAATTCCAGCCAAGTTTACATTTCAGCTATTATCTCATCCTTTTCTTTTGAGGTCATAGAAAATGACATGCTGGCTTAGCATTTATTGCTTAAATCCAATCCTTTATTCATCTGAATCAAATATCTTTTTTAAGATTTTTTTTTTCTTTTTGATTCTTAAGAGTGCTTAATGGAGAGAACAACTGCTTAAGAATTCTGTCATCTCTAAAGTGTACTTTAACCAAACAAAAAAATTATAAAATGCCAAAGACAACACTAAATTTACAATAATTAAATACAAGAACTAAGCAAAACAAATGTAACATACAGTTGTGAAGTATTTCATTTCAAACTTTATTGAATTAAAATATTAATTGCACATATACAAACATCTGTGGCAGTTGTTATGTCTGCTTTGATAAACAACAATGGCAAAACTAGTAAAGAGTGAAAACTTAAAAGTCACTGTAATGAATTGGGTCCTGGATTATCTTGAGAAAGTGTTTTTAGTAGCAGCCTTGAAATAAATCTTTTTCAAATTCATTCAAGAATTTCATTTGTGATGCATTTATTCTGAATTTGTGTTTTCCATTTTCTTACAAATACTTTCATTATTTAATTTGCATTTCACTGATAAAATGACCCATTCCTTGTTCAGGGTGTTTGCAGGAGGACAAATCAAAACAATTTACTAAATAACTACATAAAACAACTTAGTTCAAGCTAATAATTTAGAATAAATGTTTAAATTTAAATCCTGGTATTGGATTAATATAACAAAGCCACCAATAGCAGAATGACCAGAATGAAAATCATTAATACTTATGATTAATTTTTATTCATGAGATAACAAACTGAAGATTGTTTAGTTCAGCTTGAACTATAGACTGACACATGTTAATACCAGCTTATGTGACACTACAAACAACTGTGTAAGAGAAAATGATTTAAACACAAACCATATCCTAGAAAACTGAGCTCAAACAAAACAAAAATCACTGAATCACAAAATATTCATAACCTAGGTGTTGATGTCAGATGGATAAGCATATATGTGGACTGAAATCATCAATTCATAAATCAGAATACTTTGTAATCAGGCCAAAATTATTTCCCATATGAAAAGGCAAGAAATAGAACCCTCAATCATGGACAAAAAAATTGTGCCAAGGACAAGACATGCAGAACCCATGCCCATACAATTTTACCAAAGGGTTTGATTTCTCTTACTGTGTCCATGTACATGCCAAACCTAGACAGCCAGTGTATAACAAACTTTAGAAAAGACACCATATTCCAATTTAAACATCATCTTAAATAAAGAACTAAAATATTCTACATCATGGGTTCTCAAACTATGGCTTGATGCCTACATGTGGGCTGCAAGCTTGCTGCAGATAATATGCAGTGGAACCTGTCTTAAAAGACCACCCCTTCAGCCAAAACATAATGGTCTCTCATGACAAGTGGTCTCTCACAACAGGTCATAACCCTATATAATCAATAAATCTACATGGAAAACCTGGTCTCTCTTAAGACTGGTGGTCTCTGATAGTAGTGGTCTCAGAAAGACAGATTTTACTGTATTAACCTTAATAGAAAACCCAAAAGCAGAATGTGTGTGCAAAGTGTTTGAGAATCATTGCTCTACATGATAATTCTATGGAGGTAACTCTGTAAATTTACCTGGTTTTTCTTTTGGAGATCAGCAACTCTCTGCCAGTGTTTCTTCTCTTCCTCTTTACATATTTCTTCCAGTTTCTCCACCTTTCTCTGCACCTGAACATTTTTATCCTTCAGGTCCTGAATCATCTTCTCAAATGCAGTATGTAGCAGCATGGGATCAAACTCAGTATGTGAGCTCTTAGCCTTTGTGCCCATTGTTCGCCATGCCAATCGCTCCACAAATTCATGGGTGTCAAATGGATCCTGAAATAAAGAGCTACTTTACTTACAAGAGTAATATTGAATAAACAGACTGCTGGAATTTAAGAGATATTGTCACCTTGTGCAATTACTTCAAATCAATTTTTTTAAATAACTGACATAATATGCACTGCAGTTGAAAAAAATACCATAAATACCCAAATATACTGTATGAATCATTAAAATCTCATTAAATCTGATGTAGTATTATTAATATGTGCTTTCCACCTTTTAACAAGAAATTAACAAAAATATATGCATGATGTTGAGGCAACGTGGTTTATGGACAAGAACAAAAGACTCTCAGCATCATGTTTGTTATGCATTATAATTAATAATGGTAATCCATATGGGCAATCAACACAATCCATGTAGAATGCCAAGCTATGCTGTGGTTTGGTAAACTAGGAAATGATGCAGATGTCTGTGGAAAGGCACATGATGTGTATACAAAAATGAATCAGTGTCACAAAGGACTGGCATTGTAAAATAAACTGCAATATCTAGTGCATAATTTTGAAACAATGTTATGCATGTTTTGAGCTTAATGGCCCAGTCACATTATCCTGACACTTGGCCAACCCATCTATAAACTAACCTATTAATGCTGGGACCAAACGAAGCTTACTGTGGCTCCTGGAATTAACACTTGACACCAATAAAATGGGGGTAATTCATATTTGTCCTCAGAGATTAACTCTGATATAAAAGATTAAGATTTCAAAACCCCAGTGTCATAAAAAAACCAACTCCCCATTCTGTCATGGCTATATGACTATATTTCCCATTTTTCGACTAATAACTTGCTTTGACACACTCTAAAATAAAACACTGCCTTGCTTTCAAATTTTCCACGGGTGGCTGTAATTGACAGGGTTTACTATATATTAAACAATGATTTATATAATATCTCAAGGCAGTATTAATAGAATCTTCCATTTGGAAACGTGTGAAAGCAAGGAAGATTTGGCTGCTTTATCTGTTTATCTGTTTTTACAATATCAAAGTTATATGGCAGCCAACAGTACAAAATATTTTTTATGAGCAAATCATTTCTCTGTAAGATCGCAAAAGAATCTTAAATTTGACATTTTACTGGTCAGCTACTCAGCAATTAATTATGCAATAAACAAAAATGTATCCAGGTATTTGTGTGTAATGTGTATATCTGCTTATATATATATATATATATATATATATATATATATATATATATATATATATATATATATATATATATATATATATATATTACCAATATGCCAGTATTTATGTGTGCAATGCATATATCGGCTTATATAGGTATTCATAATATAAAAGAAAATTATCACTATTTGTGTATGTGTATACATCAAATAATTGTACAATATTGGAGACAGAATTTTTTTTCATTTGCTTAGTATATATACAGAATGATGGATGGTTATAATGTAATAAGTTATCTAAGAAGTTTCAGTAAATCTTTTTCTTTCTGGAAAAAAATTGTCATTGTCTGGTATATTGTAGTTTTTCCTGTTCCAGCCTTCAGAGGAGGTCGATTTTATGTAGTTAAGGTAGCATGACTATTTGGATTATCTTACAGCATGGAATACTAAGGCCAAACATCAGCATATGCTGATTATGATATAACAATCAATATCATGTTTGGGTGATTTGTCAATATGAACAAAGGATTTATGTAACAATAGATTCTGGTGCAATTTTAAATCAAAGTTAGTGGATTTCTGTCATGGTGCCTTTGAATTTCTCAACTCCAAACGTAAACTTTTAACAGCCAAAACTGTTGTCACCAAAAAGATTGCCAGATGGTAAATTTTGTTGCCAATAAGAGAAAAAATCGCAATTTGCAACAATTTACCAAGCCCAGTGCAATCCCTGCACTTATACAGAAGCTGTAGCATTTGGATTGAAGCAAACAAAAATAAAATGGTTGCTCATATATACCATCTGTACTTCTATCTCCCAATATTAGTTTTTGCGCTTGACACAATATATTTGATCACTTTATTCCATACCCAGTGGAACACATCCACAGCCTGTTTATTACATTACATTGCCAAAACAAATGCACCATTGTTCCTGAAATTTTTACAAAAGGAACATTCATCAGTATAAGAATTTTATTTTATACAAAAATGATTTCATCAGTAAAATTCTGTAACAAGAAATTTAAATCATTGCAATTTATTGTAAAAACTTCAGCATATATGTTAGGCCACATGTCCATATTCAAACTGAATATAGAAGTTTTGACAAAAGTTTCCAATTATTGTAAAGCTTATAAATTTTGAACTTTCTACGCTAATTGTTTCCTCTTTGCAAGTGAAGCAAATTTTACCAAATTTTATATTTCATCATGGCCTTTCAACTCGGTGTGGTTTACCACAAAAGTATTTGTCAGGCATAAGCAACACCTGGCATACTTAGTCTCAGCTTGAGCATTCCCTTTATCTGGTAGCTTAAGAAAACTGTGTGTGTGTGTGTGTGTATGTATGTATGTATGTATGTATGTATGTATGTATGCATGCATGCATGCATGGATGTGTGTGTGTGTATGTATGTATGTATGTATGTACACACACACACACACACACACACACACGAATATAATCACAACAGTCGCGTTTCACAGTACTCTCAAAAACACGTAATACCACAACATGAGACACGGCTCCCAAGATCAGTACCACTGTGGTAAAAGTCTTTTGCCTCCTTTGGTTTAAAACTATTTAGAAAAATGCATCTATATGGTATACTTAATGCATACTTATGCGTTTGAGAAAAAAAAATACTTTTGTGGGATTATTGTTTGGAAAAATTACTTTCGACTATTTTATATATAAAGTAATAGTGGGAAGGCGGAGATAGTGGGCACAACGCAGGATTTTGCTTTATTTCTCAAGCAATACTTGAGGAGTAAATTAGTTTATTTTCTCACCTGTTCAAGCTCTTCGAAAGACATACTGCTGATGATTATTGCGATAATTTTAGGTCGATCTAAAACTTTTTATATCCATTATTTCCTGTTCATTTCGACTGTCATTTCTGTTCATTTTTATGAACAAAGCGTCTGCAAGATGTTGATCAGTTTTCACTAATAGAAATTTCTACGCTTGTGCTGACTGTTGTACCCAAATCATGCAAGCACTGCATACAGGGACTACATGCAAGGAAAACAGGCAAAGCAACATGAAATCCATTCGTTAGCATCATACTCAGCTTTAATTCTTTTATATATGATTTAAGTACTGTACTAAAAAAAGTATGATTTAGAAGACTATCTCAACGTCTTCGTTTTCACTGGAAAATTTCCAGACAAAATATCATGGAAAAACTTAATTGAGGAGAGAAAACATGAAATGTGTATCAGAATTCCATCAGAGGGATTGAGTAGATTTCTAAAAATTAATCCAGGACTAAAAATGCACCATCTATGGAAAGCTGCTTACACTGACTCAAGCAGACAAATGGAATATGGGACATTAATTCGTATTGGAGGAATGAAAGCAAGACCTGGACTGTATCCCTTATGTGGCAAAATAAGTCATGACCTTATTTTGCACATTTCCATGAATTGTCCTTTTGCCTTAGACGACAGAAACCACTTGATAGAAAGTCTATTTTCGTATATGCCTCCAGTGATTTACCGTGATTTCTGTGATCAGATCGATGATGATATACTGATTATGCTACTTGGTGGTTTAAATGAGATCTCATAACGTTTGGAATATCAGGCATGGATCAATGAGATCAGACTCTCTACCAAGTACTTCATTAAAATAAAGGATACTATATACTCGATTCAATAGGAAACTTACACAGAATATAAGGAATGAAATGTTTGTACTGGACTACAGACCAATTGGGATACTATTTTTAATAATTTTTTGTGCAATTCTACTTTCAAATGTTAAAACATATATTTACTCTGTAATATTTTTTTTTACATTTTAAAAGCAGAATCATATTGTAATCTATCTACTTGGTAGCTATATTAATATTAGTTTGCTATTACAAATAATTCAGAAGACGTTATATGTAACAAATCAACATTTTTGTGATTTAATGTATTACATTGCATTTCTATACTTTATCTTAAAATCTTCATAAAATGGAGGAATAAAAGAATATCAATCTCTCTCTCTCTCTCACACACACACACACACACACACACACATACATATATATATATATATATATATATATATATATATATATATATATATATATATATATATATAAAGTATTTTGATACTAAACGCATTGAGAATATAGATATATATCCTGTGTTTCCTTGTTTGCATGAACATTCTAAAAAAAGTACCTTCTATATTCTCAATGCGTTTAGTATCAAAATACTTTTCCAGCTTGTATATTTTTATGCTTGTGTATAAAATTCCATTGATTCTTCACCGCTAGTAGTAGTTGTAATATTCCATTTCGCCTGTCCGATCCATTTGAGATTAAATTCATAAAGACTTTACTTGTCAAACAGTAGTTTCAGAATTGCGGGTGTAATTATGAACTTTGAAAAAAAAAATTATTGGACCAACGTTAACCCAGTGGATACCATATTGTCTCCAACGTAATCCCAATTTGGCCAAATGAAATTGGTACAAGGTTAGCCAGCGAGAGTGATTTTTATTGGTATATAGCTTATGATAAAAGAAAAAGAACTACATATGCGTTATGATGCAAGTGAGCGTAAAGAAAGCGTAACATATTCCTACGGCGTAGGAATATATCGAGGCAATCAGATACTCCGTATAAAATGATTTGTTCCCCATGTTCAGAACAAAGCCAGCAGCATGTGGTTTTTATTTATTACACATCCCCTTTTATTCACACAATCTTTTTAACTTTATAAATATATACTTCAAAAAGATGAATTAGACTTCAAAAAGATGAAATAGACATTTTTTGGTGTTTTATGAAGATATTCTACAACCCTACGAAAAATCCCCGTCTACGTAACTTGGGCTCTGTGTGTGTGCGTGCGTGCGTGTGTGTGTGAGATAGATAGATAGATAGATAGATAGATAGATAGATAGATAGATAGATAGATAGATAGATAGATAGATAGATAGATAGATAGATAGATAGATAGATAGATAGATAGATAGGTAGTGCAGTTGCGTCATCCTGGTATCTACATTGCATTTAAGATCAATTGCTCTTTAGCTTTGAATTTTGTTAAAAAATTAAGTGGGACATATAAATATATTTAAATTGCAGTCACAGTCAAGTGGATTTTTCTCACTACTTCTAATTTGGAACCAGTATGTGACCCTTTATCTTACACCCTACTTACTGAATAGACACTCTTCTTTCAAGCAAATTTCACAATAATAATTAAATACAATAAAATTTATCCACAAAGCACATTAATTTACAATACTTTCAAAATCTCTGCTTTTAAGTTTTCATTTAATACAAGAAATTTATGATGCATCGAACTTCAAGTTTATAATTTAAGCATACATTTTTAAGAAATCGAAACGTTTAATATTCATTTCGATGTTTTTAACCAAAAAATTCATAATATTATGTTTCTTCTCTTTATTTACTACTTCAACTGTCACAAGAATTTACAATGTAAACATACTCATACCAGCATAAGTGCCTCGGTGACAAAAATGCTCAGCAACATATGACCAGATACAATTCTTTTAAATTTGTGAACAGTCAAAACGGCTGCTGCGCTATGTGATACGTCTAGATTAATTTTGCAAATGTTTGTCAGTTTTGTACTGAGATTTTAATACACAAATTCGACTACTCGGTAATATTATTAATTTATCATCTTAAAGTTGCTCCTTAAAAATATTATAAAAATATTCAACAGACCATAATTATACAATCAGAAAAGGAAATGGATTTTGGGTAAGTTTGGTATTTTAGATGATTTACAATGCGGAATGTTTTTGTTAGGGGGTGGGTGTGACATGTAATATGATTCCCCCTCCCTATGATGGTTATAGTTTTCTAGGGTCGACCACGGTGTCATTGCCCAGGTCGAGCAACAATAAAATAAAATATGAAATTAAAGGCTAGAATATGAGTATATCTGAGCAAAGATATCGAACAGATCAACACGAGTCCCAGTATGTAAAATATAACAATTTAATCAATTAAACAAACAAAATGAATTAGACATGCCATGTGAATGATATGCTTTCTCTTTTAAATACGATTGCAAAGTTTATGCAAACTGCAATTAACCTTTCTGTTATAACGATAAAAAAATGTCATCATAGAATCGAGCGGCAGATCGAACGTAAATTTTCCACATTTCAGCACAACCTGGTTGCTTGTCAGTTTTCTTTTCTGGCGTCGAACAATATTTGAACTCTTGTTATGCCAGATATCGTCTTATCGTAACTCAGCAGAGTAAGACTTTGGTCAACCTGATACGGAGGAAAAATCATATCAATGTAAATTTAATGTTTCTCTAGCGATTACTCTCAATCCTAACTGGGAGCAATACATAACAAGACCTCTGGTAATTATTACGTCCCACTGTGAGCTGAAGGATGTCGGTCGACACACGCCTCTTTTCTTGCTTAAAAGAATTTACAACTTTATTAACACCAATGAATTAATGGACATCACGTACGTCTTAACTACATTTCTTTCTTACTAGATTTTCATTGACATAGTCATAGTAAAATCAATTGTTAGCATACATGCTACATACCCTTTTGGACAGATAAATTAATTCTCACAATTCACATCAGTGTAATGCATAAACGTCATACAGTACATGATTTTGAACGAGGTATTTCGATCAAATTTATATCAGTCTGAACAGATTCATATCATACATGAGTCATATAACATCAGAGACAAATGCATTCAAACCCTAAGCTTCCAAAATCAAGGAAAATTGATGTAAGAATTTAAATGGAATAAATTCAAAACACATACATCAATGAACATACTGCATGCGCTTGAGACAGGTGTGCCTTTTAAATATACGTTCTTTCTAAGCAGTCGAATATCTCTTAAACCCTCAGCTTCTTTCAGACTTGGTCTATTCTGATTTCTTCTCCTTTCACAGATTACTTTTACTGCTGAATTTCGCAAGGACATTATTTATAATTTTGAATTTAGTCTCTCCTCCCCAAGCTTTAGCTTGGCCAATCAGGATAGACTTTCTCTAACCACCAAACTTTAACACTCCCATCGAAGTCAGAATAAGTCTATCAAGACCACCCTTAATAATGACTACAAATATCATCTTATGACACCTATTTCAAAAATGGCACAAGATTTCGCAAAATTTGTCTCTGACGTGTCCCTACTTAGTCCTTTCCTCCACTTCACCCAACGTTAACATATCTGTCGGACCATTATCCTAATTAAAATACAATTCTGCTCTCAAACAAAAACGAATAACCATCGCAAGCTACCAAATTATGGCAAGCATAGCCCATATGTAAATCTTAATGGTTACGTGTCACACTGACCACGACAGAATATTCTCTGAAAATATTTCCAAGCTTTTGAGCTATTTCAATCTCTTCTATAAATCATCATTCCTTTAGCTGGAAAGTAGATCCACAGGTGCAAGGTTCACAAGGTTTTGTTATTCGGTTTCTTAGACCCTTTTTAAGACTATTTTGTTCAGAATTAACACTTTGCGGCAATTAGCAAAATCATTTGAAGTTTAAATGCTATAGCCGTGGTTACCACCCTATAATTATTTGTTTATTGCCGTGTTGTCACTATTAAAAATGTCTTGTTCATGGTACAGACCATCTGGTTTTATTAAATATACACGTAGGCACCAATTTAATTGTCTAATTAATCATGGTGTAAATTTGTTTCCGACCATGTGTAAATTTCTTACCATGCCTTGAATCTTGACATGACTCCCTGAATCTTTCTTACTTTGTCTGGATTTTTAACAAATACTTTTAATACATGATTTCAGCAGCCCCTCTGCTGTTTACGCACCAGCTTCATGTGCAAAACCATTTTCAAACCTTTTATCCTTATAGTGATGTGTGCCTCAACTAACTTTAATTTTCCGGCAGTAGGTACCTTGAAATACATATAATCTGGTTATTTTTTCAGCAGCAAAAACGGTCATTTTCGCACAAAATATGACCTCATTTCTTAAAATTTATTGACATTTTAGAATAATATGGAAGGAATATAAGTAATTTATTCCAGATATTTGTTTGTGAACTATTACTGAATATTTCAAGTTGTGAAATTAGTTCCAGCCTGGGTGTGCGATTAAAGTTTTTAGATGTGAGATACAGAATCACAGATTTAAAATCTGTATCTAACGTCAGATCAGCCATGCAAGATTAAATGTATATAAAATAAATAACTACAAAGGTACTCTTTTGATGATACTTTTACATTCTACGTCATTAAATAACAAGCATACCATCTGTTATTTTGCTGTTATGCGAGTCGATAGATAACTAAACAAGCAAAAGTTAACGATAATATGTAACTTTACACGAAGAACTCAGGGAAACATATGCTACACAGTAACAACGGAAAGTGAAAAAGACGAAACCATGAGTGTATGTAAGGGTTTGTCATCAGGTCGGGTTAGTTATTTAAGTAAAAAAGAAAAGCAAACTTTCTCGTAGCTCAAGATCGTGACCAGAAGATAATTTCATCTCTGTCATCATTTGAAGACGAATCAATATATGCCTTAAAATGCATTAAATTTAATTGTAAGGCTGAATGAGGTATCGCTTTCATAAGTCGCGGAAATCATTTCTTCATGTGTTGTATAGAGCGTCATGGTTGGTACATAATCATTCATTATGTCCCCAGACAACAAAAAATATTTATCCATATACGAAAACACCATCGATTTCTTTCATACTTGATTCCATAAAAACAGACTAAATTATAAAAAAAAGTCGATTTTAAACAAGTTAATATAAAAAAAGTTTTCAATAAGCACACATTTTGAAAAGCACGGACACTTAAACTTACAGGATTGGGAAGGAATATAATGAGAGACTTGTATCAGTCTCCACCCCCTTTGTACTGGAAAAAATGGTTTACTCTCATTAGATCCCGTTTTATTGATATGTCTCATGTCATCGGGACGAATAATTTTATATTCCCAGTAAGGACATCAACCCCAAAATTCCGTTTTCTGTCCCCTTGCTCAAACTCAAATTGCATTATAGTCTGTGAATTCATATTGCTCTTCTTTTCTGGCGGTCAGTAGTTGTTAAAAAATATACCTACAAAAAACACTCCATATTCCTTAAAGTAAATTTTGTAATATTAATTAAACAGATTTCAATGTTCCATCATTTTAATTGAAAAGATATTCAAATACACAGAGACGTAGCGAGAATGTGGCAAGACACCGCACGTGCCGTGGGCGCCACTTGAAGGGTGAGAAAAATCAGTAGGCAGAAGAGTTTTTTTTTATATTTTCAAAGCTTTGATAGGGGGCGCAAGTTTAGTTCTTGCCTTGGGCGCCATATGTCCACGCTACGCCTCTGCATATACATTCCAAACGATAACCGCGATGCACATCATTTAATTATTAATCAAAACTGGAGTATCAACTATCACATAGTCTATGCGCCATATTGGAAAATCAGCCTATAATTTTCCTATTTGGTGTTATTGCATGACTGTTTTGATTGTTGTGCTATTAACTCCTTGCATTGGAATTCTATGATATACTGTCCATTAACATGGCATCGTCTTTGACAAAGTCGCTAATCACTAGAGCTTTCTAGTAACAAATGCCTCGGCAATCGATGTTTTCACTGAATATGCTCTGCATGGATGTTTGCCCATTGCTTCTGTCAGGTAGGTCAAATATTTTTTCTTTTTCTTTTTGGATGCTGTTATCTATTTACACAGACTTAACTGAACATATTTTGCTCTTTACGATGTTGACACGACATTGCAAATCCAAGTCAACGTTCGTATCGCAAAATAATCGTTTGTTAATAAGTAAGCTCTGCAAGGGTATTATGTCATATAACTGGCCAGATGTTCTATAATGGAACACTGCGATTTTGACAGAAAACTTGTAATGTCTTAGAATGTATTTAGGGCAATTACAACCCAAGCAGTTCAAAAGACAGAGGAGTGAGTGCAATATTTAGATTGATTAATGGATTTTTAATCCTTGTGCAAGTATTGGAAACAAAAGAAACGAGACAAATAAATAAATAAATAAATAATACGCCTGTAAGGTGAAATAAATAAATAAATCGGCTTGGCATGTATGCATATTCGAATATAAGAAGAACTGGCACTATACCTTGAAATAAAAAAGGATAGACTATTCAATTTACACGCGGGATAAATCGATGCCTTTATTTAATATTCTATCTTTGAATGTCTTCATAACATGCACGTACTTAACTGTTAATGCTAAGATAATTTACATCAGTGAATGCGCTGACAACATTACTGAATGCTTTTTTTACATGAATGTAATTCATTCTTTAAAATCTATATTATTTGTAATTTAATGCACGGAAACTATGGTCAAACAAGCTTGATTAGAGGCTAACAATTAAAAGAATAGTTTAGTGAATGTCGGAACAAAATGTGTAAGGTGAGGTGAACCTCAAAAGGATTGATACTAAAAAAGTGTTCTTGCTCATACAATGCAGCTAGTAAGCACTAAATGCACACACACACACACACACACACACACATACATACATACATATATATATATATATATATATATATATATATATATATATATATATATATATATATATATATATATATATATATACCGCTCCGATGGCCTAGTGGTCCCCAGGCTGAGTCATACCAAAGACTTATAAAAATGGTACTAACAGCTACCTCGCTAGGCGATTAGCATTAAGAAGTTAGTGTTAGGATTGGTCGGCCTGGTGTCTGGATAATGTGACTAGGTGGGAAATCATGCTACATGTCTGCGGCATGATTCCCCAGTGCTAGACATCATTATAAACTGCCACACTGCAGACATCGTAGCGATATAACTAAAAAATTGTTAAAGCTACGTTAAAAATAATAATCACACACACACACACACACACACACACATGGTTTCTTAAGTATCTATCCAGAGATTTTATATTCTTAACTGTAAAAGATATGTTTACATTAATATCTTTCTATGAAATTGTTCCAAATTGAATTATTTCCATAAATATTTTTGAGGAGTGATTGCGTGGATTGTGACCACTTGGCAGAACATAATATCTACAGGTAGGTCGAGCTGAATTTCTGTACCCCTTAGCATCGTAAACAAATATGCAAATAATTTGTTCGGGCAGCATCCAAATCGGTCTGTAAGTTTAGCATAAAACAGACACATGTGAAATCAATGATAAATATTTTTTTTTCAAATATTTTATTTCATTTAGATCAATATCCAATTGACAAATAGATAAAGAATATAAATCTTGTATGTACTAAAGCCTTCACATAAACAATAAGCTTCTTAGAAGTTGATAAAATAACAGTGATTATCTGCGAAAACGAAGTTGAATTTGTTTACAAATGGGTTTGGAATTATTTTCTTTTGTGCAATTGTTGGTTTATCTGAAATTTTATGTATCCTTGGATTAAAATGCAAAAGACATGTTGCTATATTATTTGCACGCGCCATCATGATATTACAGAAACGCATATTCATGCTTTCCTTAACTTCGCGTGTATTTCGAGATAATGTTGCTTGAAGCAGAAGAACTAGAAAAAATAGGACGCGTCTTTAATGCTTAGAAGTTGTAATTAGATGTAATTAAATAAAGCTACAAAATACGGTAAATAGAAATCAGAATCAGTTAGAATCAAAATAACACATCAGTGCATCAGTCACACAAAGAACAAGAAGCGAACATGTTTCGTGTGTGATTGTGGGTACTTTGTGCCAAATTGTCTTTTTTTCTTTATACATGAGACTTTGTATCAAAATCAAACGAAATTAAAACATACACGATACAATTCATAACGGAATTAATTTATTGGTTTATAAAGCAAATAAGATGACCAAAATAATTGTTATGTCGATGATATTCCAATTCATTGTATTGATACGTGTATAAGGATTGCAATGCAGCGCTTCTTTCCACGAAGACGTACATATAATGGCATGTTTTCCTTAACACTATAAAGCGACAACTGCTTTTTTGATCACGTGATTTTAATTTCGAACGTTTTTAAAGAGTCTCGTTTTCGTTTTTAGTAATTTTACTGGGAATGCCATTGTGATAATATTACGGAGAATTTGTAGGTGATAAACCTACAAGAATTGTCAGTGAGGTAACTTTTCTTTTTAATACTGCCAACCATTTAGACTCTTAACATTGAATTTCACATCATGCAGAGTCTTTCTCGAAATGATCTTTTCTTTTTAATATTCCTTTCTAGTAATGTCATTTATGTTGCCCATATCGACATCTCTACTATAAAAGCATTTAATTTGATGGAATATTTGGTGTGTTGTATTAACTTTTATAATATTGGCAGTAAGTGGAAAAGGCTATAAGAGTAGTGATGCACCAACTATGTTTTAATGTTATCAATTATTTCAATATGGAGAGAACAACGCATATTTACGGAGCATTCACGACTGAGAAGAGATATCGTTTGTCTCATTCCATGTGTATACTAAATTTACCTATATTTCTTGGAGCAAGTTCTTTTTATTGGCGTTGAGTTAGTGTGGATGCTGAATTCAGGCGGACGTACCTCTTCATTCTGGATTGAACTTTAGATATACGAAGTTTTAATATATCATCTAAATGTCAGACATATGAAAAATAAACCCGCTGAACTTGCATCTCAACTAAATATGAATTTGATATCATTTGCTTTACTGAAATTCATCTAGGTGACACTGTTCTGGACAAAATATTAGAATGAGACGGTATTCAGACATTTCTGAAGCATAGAAACCAGTTTGGAGGTGCTGTGAAATTTTAGTCAGTTAAAGCATACGCTGCAAAAGAAGACCAGATCTTGAATACATTGATTGAGAGATGATTCGGTTACAACTCCCTCTTACAAACAGGTGAGTTTTAAAATGTACGGTATACAGTCCGCCAAATGGAATAATCATTTTTGATTCGAGAAATTGTTCGTCCATATTTGGTGCTGTGAGTGTATTAACTCCGTACGTAATTTTTACGGATAATCTAAATGCTGACCTTTATTTAAACAGTGAACAGCATGCTGCAAGTCTTTTAGTGTAAAACCATCGGATTAACATAATAAATGCAACAACTCGCTTCTTCACGCACACCATGCCCCTGCTAGTTCCGATTATCGCATCAGCAGCCTGCGATATAACTGGATCGGGTACAATGTCTAATACTGTAATAAATGTTTTCGCAACAGTGAATTCCATCTCAATTAGTTAGAAGTAGACTGAGTGACCAAATAAGTTTTAACTCAGATTTTATGTCGTGAATTCATATTAACAAACAGGCAGAAAAAAGAAGCATTTAAAACTAGCAGTACGCATACTAAGAAAGAAAAATGATTTTTAAAAAACTTGAAAAATGAAGCAAGAAAATTATTTTTCGAAATCTTGGACATTGGTTTGTACTAAAACCAATCCAAAAATATTAATTCAAGTCTACTGAAATTTATTACGAACGAATGTATTTATGACTCAGAACAAAATATTAAAATAGCAAACTTACTAATTTTTATTCGATCTTCTCAATTGTTTATCCAGAAAGAAAATTGTCTTTCTTGGAGATAAAATCCAGACACACTGAATTAGGTCTAGCTAACTAAAAAGAGAGATTATATACATAATTATCATGGTACAAAACAAACAATGCATCCGATCCAGACGATGTTATCAGCTTCTTTCTTAAGTAAAGGACATTTTTAATTAGCAAACCACCATTTCTACTATTTATTAAGTCATTAAATTTACGAAAATTTCCAAACCGGTGGAAAGTGGCCAACTTGGTGCCATTATTACCAGAGGATGAGAAATTTATCCCGTCGAATTACAAATCCATATCTCTTTGGATAACATTAACAAAATGTTCTAAACATTTGTCTTTAAAAATATGTATAATTGATCCCTATAACAAAATACTAATATGGTCATTCAGCCACGTATCATTTCGTGGATATCTATGATAACATCCGCAATGCCAGTGACTGAAACGAAATTTTAATTCATTATAATCTATGACATATCCGAAACCTTCGACGTAGGGTGGAATAGCAATGTCGTATTACCCTATAAGCAGGGTAGGCACAGGCTTATGTGCAACATGCCTTTTAGGGGCCCTGCGTCAACGGATCAAAATAATATTAAATTAATTTGATCTTAACGTATTATGAGATAATTTGCGAGGGGTGAGGCATAGATTTCGAAAGCCTATTGGTTTCCTCGGGGTTTAATCCGGCACTGTGGCATAGAGATTAATTCATGAACTGAAAAGCTATTTGTATGGATAGATACTCAGATATTAGGACTCCATGAGTCCTGGTTGGAAAAAGTTTTCAAACCTTGAATAACTCACTACAGAAGCATTGGATATTAGTATTTTGTCGATTTTTTAAATTATATATATATATATATATATATATATATATATATATATATATATATATATATATATATATATATATATATATATTAATGATGTAGATAAAAGTTTAAATCACTGATATATCATTTGCAGACAATTCCTCTTTACATTGCATGTACTCTTCATTCAAAAGCGTATTAAACGATGAACTTCACAACATATCGAATTGGATACAACATTGGCTCGTTACATTTAATCTTTAAAAAAATCATCCTTTCACCACGAGCAGCTAGAATACATACCAGACTGATTTTTTTTGGATGAAAAGATTAGTTTTGTTACATCACATTGACATCTGGGAATTATTTTATCATCTAATAGCTTTTAGACCAATCGTATTGAATCTGTATTGATGAGACCTTGCTAGCAGAGATGCACTTTATTTTGAAACTGTATGGCTATTCTCGCAGAAAGGCGAACGATAATAAAACTCTGCAGTTTTTATAAAATTACCAACGACCAGGCTCCGAATTATATGACCAATTTACTTCCACCTCTTTCACGTACATTATGCATATATTTCTCCTCCAATCAAAACTTTCTGTTTGTTTTTCTGCCCGCTTAACATTGTAAAATGTCTGCACTGAGCAATGAAATCTTTTTGAAATGACGTGTTGTTTGTTTATGAAGAATTTCAGAAAGAGATCAATCATTTTTAACACCACGCAGAGTAAAATGCAGCGCGCAAAGACCAGTGTCTAGATATTATTTTGCTACCGAAAAAGATGAGCATCTAATAATACAAAATTTACATCAAATTCTGACTCACGATGCCAAACAAGCAACAGGGGGAGGGGTGAACCTTACAATTTTTTGCGACAAAATCGATTAAAGTCTCAGAATGCCAATTGGAGCCTTCCTACGAAATCTCATATTTTAACCCAAAAAAATAAAGACTCCATTTGTAAAATGGAGCCTTAGCGATTTTGTCGCAAATATGTTGTCATAACCACCCTCAAAATTGCTGCCATCTACGTCGCAAATATGTTGTCATCTCGCCCCTCCTGCTGCTGATTAATACAAATTATTTGTTAGCTTTTCACAAACAGACTAATCGATAATACTTCACCACGTAAATCAATTAAATTATTTGACTGATCGGTGAGTGTAAAATTAATTCTAGTTAGCAAATCATTTTGACATTGCATATAGACTGGATTAGTCGGATTCTCAACAATTAAAAATCCTGGAGGAGCTGTTGGTGCAAATGAATAAAGAATGTAACCTTGTTGGGCTTGATTTGATTGTTCCATATTAATTTGATAACTTCCTTCGATTACATCACACGTTAAATTAAGCGCGATCACCGATGAAATATCCACATTGTTCGGTGCGATATGTCTACCGTCGCCGTCGGGAGAATTATTATGAGTGAGGATAATAGGATTTGGCTGGCTATCTTTCCATGATTGATAAATTTTATTAAATCCTTCGTCGATGGCAGTTCTGAGTTTTTTCTTTAACTCGGGAACGTTATATCCTGGTAATTTATAATTTGGATTTTCATTTATATTTTTTTTATAATCTTGGGCTGAACTAGTTTTTGAAATCGGGTTATTTTTCATCAGTGAAGAGATAAGTAATCCTCGAATTAAATATTTCCATGTCATCGATGATTTTATTACCCGCAGCGACTACACTAGTAAACTCAGCTTGTGTAAGAAGGCCAGATCTTAACGAGGGTAATAACAACAAAAAATCATTATTCATTTTATCAAGGATGTGATCTTTAATATCTACAAATAATGGACTTGTATCATGCATTTCCAAAATTTCGTCCTCTCGTATAATATAATCATTAAAAAGTGGAATTATCCATGCATCCTCACCATATTGATCCTTATATCGATATCTTTTTGTGAAGTTTATATCCTCGAATTTTTTATAAGTTTTTGATGGATTTTCAGGTCCTATTTCATCAGTGACGTAATCAGATTTTACAGGCTCGGGCGTGGAATTACCAGCATTTCTAGGTGGATCTTCGGGCCATCCTAATACTGTTCTTATTGAACTGTTATAAATATCTACAACATACCCAGGGGAGCCTATTTTAATTGTAGATGATAGTGTTGGTTCATGAACTGTTATCGCAATTTTTGATTCCCTTCTAGTAATGGATTTTATTCTACGTTGTAATTCATTATTAATTTGCTCAATTTGATAGGACCCAGTTGGTATTGAAACAACGTTCCAATCTGGAGTGTCATCTTTTTTATTTCTATATGCAAATACCAGAGAATTATTAGGTCTCTGACCACCAAATGGAACCGATCTAATATTAGGCCAACTATGATACACTCGTAATTTTGCCAAAGCGATTTCCTTTACTGAAACAGGGGAAGGAAAATTCACACTGAATTTAGGGTTTGTTGACGATATTGATATCATGCTTGTTTTCCGCGGAGTGGTATTTTCTGCTATCCGCTGAAGTAGTTGAATCTCTTGCGACATTATTATTATTATTTACAATGTCTAATTTTGCAATAGATGAAAAAACGCTAGCGTTTTTAATCGTAGTATCATAAATACGTATCATCGCGGAGAATTCGTCTTCGGTAATTATCGTATCATCAATCGATGATGACATCAACGAGGATAATTGTGAGTAACCGTTAGATACTGCTTGATGTTTTACTATATAGTCGTTAAGTTTTTCTTGAGAACAGGATGATATTTTTTTAGTAATAGCATTTGCAATTCCAGCAAATGTTGTCACCGCGGAAATAGCAATTGGGACAGCAATCGGAGCTACCATTGTTATTGAAAATAGTATAATACCAGCACCGGCCATTATACCAGATATCGAGTATACTGTAACATCAATCGCGGTAATTCTCCTGCGATACTTTTTAATTTTTATTTCATACTCATCAATGAGTGTTTTGAGTTTCGTTAAAAACTCTTTGACGGTATCATAGCGATATTGCGATGACGGAATCATATTATTTTAAAATCTCAAGTGGTTTCTAATTGTTAAAAATTCTAATTTAGATCAGCTACAAACTCCATGTACCATACAAATGATGTCTTATTTAAATTAGGATCAGTGCTTGTTATTGTAAACCGTTTGTATTCACCCACGTCAATAGTCGTTGAAATCACGTTGTTGTATCCATATGAAGTCGATGATGATATATTAAACTGGTTCAGTGACACTATTGTTAATCGATAAATACCCTTGTTTGACACAGTGAGGGTTATTGTATTCTTTTTAGGTTCCCAATCTAATGATCCAGAGAGAACTGTGTATACCATATTTATGATATTCCTCTCATGAGGAATCTTTATTTTTTCAAGTAGCGGAAGATTGTCTGTTTTAAACTTTGTAATATCCTCGATAGATTTTTTAATATTACTAATGTTATCTCTAATAATATTAAATCCAGCATCATTAATATTTTTAATATTGGATTTAATTTCATCAAAATTGGATTTAATTTCAGCGAGAGATGGAGAGGTTACCGCTGGTGTTCCAAAAAATCTATTAATCCTGTTAATTTCATCAAAATTGGATTTAATTTCAGCGAGAGATGGAGAGGTTACCGCTGGTGTTCCAAAAAATTTATTGATAATATTTCTACGAAGGGAAGTATACGTTGTTATATGTTTTTCAAGTTCTTCATCTAAATTTTTTAATGCATCTGTGATTGTAGAAACAAGTACACCTGGTTTGAGTTTTCCATCATTTGAATATATAACACTATTGTATCTTCAACGACGTCGCGTCTTCGTATTAAGACATCATCCAATGAAACATTACTAGATTTCAATTTGCCCTGTCGATCTTGAAAAACAACTATTTCCCCAGGATCTACACTTGACAAATTTAATGTCTCGGCGATTTCATATTCGATTATTTTTTTACATTTTCGACAGCGAATTTACTATCGGTTTCTGTTTTTTTTTACTCTGATAAAGGTCGTCCCCAAATATCAATCATCATACGAAAACGCTAACATTTTTCTAAATCATAACGCTATCGTTTTTGCCATTGCCCACTAGTATATTCATTAACAACAACTTGTGGTGGTTTCCTTGGAAATCTAGATATCTCTGCAAGGACATTTAATACTTCACGACCGCATATCGGTGGATCATTTAACTGTTGTGTTGGTAGCGTGGAATAAAAAATTGGAGATGATTTTGTTATTGTGGATATATATCGCATGAATTCTTTTGGTTGAGCTAAACCATATGAATCAAAATATACAATTCCACGTGGATCAATTGCATATGCAACCCAATGAGTTCCTTTTCCGCTGCTGTTATCAAGATTGATAATACCCGTTTCATTTTTCATTGGTTTTGACGGTAATTGATCTCTCTTGAAAACTCCTCTAAAGTTTTTTTTATTGATAACGAGTTTACAGCATCAATTAAATCAAAATTGGACATTGGTGAAAATCCAAGGGATTTTTCCACTAATAAGCCGTTCATGGTATTCTTAGGCCCGTGCCCTTGTACCAATTGTATGGGGTTCCTGGTAGTCTTAGACCCTTTCCTTTTTTATAGCCTTTCCCAGTAGCTTTTTTCAGGGCCATTCCTGCAGCAGTACCAACGGCTCATAACGCTGCCGCCTTCGCAACCGCTGGGGCAGCCGCTGCAATCAATGCTGGAATAGCAGCTAACAGCGGAAATATACCACCTGATTTTATCATACTGGCGATTGCTGCTTTCGAAAAATCAATTTGAACTCCTCGTTTGTTCTTTAGCGCATCATTGAAATGTTTTATTTGACTATCTGTCAATGATAATTTATGTGCACCACCGGACATTTGAGTGGGTTTCAGCGTTATTGTAGTTCCACATTTTTTTAGCCGACTTTGATTTCAATTTCTTGACCTGACCATCAGTCAACTGGACATTAACAATACTATATGTCATTCTATTCTACAACGTAATTTACACATTTAATTGATCTTGTTGTGAAAATCCTAACTACATGTTTTCTACTGGTGCATCAATAAGTCTCATTCGTCCGCCAATTCCTTCTAACAACATTGATTTATCACTGAGAATGACAGCAACTGCTCTATAATCAGCTATACCAGCAGGGCGTTGTACCCGAGCTTGGAAGTATATATCAACAACAGATTGTCTCATCATGTCAAGATGTTCCAATGAAAAGTAATAAATCGGATAGTGTTTTTCAAAATCAATTTGCGATATTTGCAAACCAGTATCAACATTTTGATCACGACCCATATACGACAATATTCTATGATATACACGTGCTATGTCGTTGTTTTCATAATTAAGCTGTACAATCTCTGCTGGCTCTTGTTGTCCGTTTATTCTCAACGAAACTTCACTTACCTCTAATTTATCAAATATCATATGACTAGATAATTGACGACCCACTCGATTTGCATCCTGTAATGCTATAAAGATATGACGTGGAGCTGAAACACCTTGTTTTGATGCTAAGTGCCATGTAAATGTGCCATCTATATTATCCTGCTTCGTATCAGTCGTTGTTATTAGCCAACTTAGCAATGATTTTCCACCTGTGTCCATAAACGATAGTAATTGTTGCTCTATTGTAACTGCTGGTGTCAAGACGGGCATCCATAGAACCAATTTATTTAAATTGACTTTACCATCATCAACACCATTAGCACGCCAGATTGCATCATTGTCATTCCCCTTTCGCACTAACACGACTGTATCCTTTGCTCCATAGATGACTTTTCTGACATTTCTACAGAATCCGAATATGTGATGTAACGGAATTGCACATGAAAACCGTCGACGCTGTCCTTTTAATGCTCCTTTTCGTGTTGCAAATCCTAGATTGAAATTATCATTGACCTTTTTTAAAATGTCGAATTCAGCGCCTGGTCTAATTTCACGGTCTGGATTAGCATCGAGTTGTTGATCAGCTTCTGCAGTAGCTTGCGCAGTTCGTACTTTAACAAATTGATAATGGTTCGGATGATCAGAAGTATCCTTAGCAAACATCATAGACGGACCAGCCGACCTTGTATAATCATCAGAATATCTCGCAAGTCCGATTATTGTTGTTGCAATATCAACATCTTGTTCTATTGATTCAATTTCTTTTCCATCAATGATATATCTTGCACTGTTAAATAGCGCCATAATGCCATTATTTACGAAACCAACTCGGATATTTGGGTTATCCCCATATGGTGTATCAGCTGCAACATTTGTTACAAGCTCTCCTTCTACTTCAATAAATGCCTCACACGGCAAAAAGTATCTACTTGTATCTTGAACTTGAAGTTCAATTCTCCCCCCTCGTTGATTAGGCTCTCTTGCAGGATAGGCATAATACTGATAGTTAATTTTAGAATCAACTTTATTTACCGGTGCTGCCATATCAAACGCTGGATCAGCAATTTTTTAAATGCCATTTATACTAAAACACTATCGTTTTTCTAAATGTAATAATGCTATCATTTTCTTTTTCGTCTGAAATTTTTACGATTTTCTCCAAGACCACTTCCCGCTATCATACTTGCAATATTACTACTATCTGGTGAAGTCATTGCTAATGATGCTAGTTTTTGTTCCACTGCGTTATTTATCACTTTACTGACATTTGCAGGCATCATTGTTGTTGAAGGTAGCGGTGTTGAAACCATTTGTGGTGGTTTTCGTCCGAATCTAGATTTCACCAATGACGTTATTCTATTTTTTGCGGTAGAAAAGGCCGTTCCTGCAAGATCTCCAACAGCGTTAATTCCCTTATTATGAATAACATCAATGGCTTTCATCGCTAATTGTTTAGCAATTGGTGCTACTTTTGGGGCTATTCTTGTGAATAAACCCGCTATGGTATTTCCAAGGCCGTCTCCATAGTATGCCTTATAAACGGGCAATCTTGAGTTTACCACATACACGTTTGTTGGTTTATCGTGATTATAGTGTACTATCATCTTATTTGAAATGACTTTGTAATTTCTAAATGCAGTCATTTCAGAAATTTCAATCGCTATAATAACCACTAAATTCCCCTGAAATTCCGTCCAATAACTCATCCAAGAGTTCTCGATACGTATGAATATCAATTATCCCACCTTGGAATAATCGTCTGCAAATATCAAATGCCTCATTAGTTATTTCCACTGAGTTATTCCCAGCTCGTTTACCTCCCATAAGAACCTCAAGTCGTGATATACCATTAATGATATTACTAGGACATATATGAGAATCATGATGAGAACTTCCATAACCCTTTCCTGAAGTACTTGCTAGTTCGGAAACGTTTTGAGTTTCTGGAGCTGGTTCGGAAACGTTTTGAATTTCTGGAGAATGTCGACCTTGACCTCGACCTCGGCCTCGGCCTCGACCTTGTTGTTGTTCTTTTTGTTGTTCTTTTAGTTCTTGTTGTTCTAAACCATACCTATCAACTCCCATTTTAAAAGCTCTGTACTACAATGTATCCTTATTTAAATTGCCGGTGATTTCTTTATTAATTTTAAATAACCAATCCACCCAGTCATCTCGTTTTATTGTGTTTTTTTATACTCGTCTTTTAAAAATTCCCTCCTTTTTTCATAATAACTTTTGATAGCGAAGTCACCACATGACACATAGTCTTCATGTTTCAGCAATTGAATTCGTAGTAGTAGGAGAAAGTAAGAATCCGAGCTCAACAACCCCCTCCAGACCTCCAAACAAATACAAAATACCTAGGTAACGTAATAGAAAACCTATTGCAATCAATAATTGCGTTAAGAATCCGAGCTCAACAAATACAAAATACCTAGGTAACGTAATAGAACACCTGTTGCAATCAATAATTGCGTTAAGAATCCGAGCTCAACAACCCCTCTAGACCTCCAAACAAATACAATAGAACACCTGTTGCAAAATACCTAGGTAACAGGTAAAATTTAATTACGTGATCTTCCAGAATAAGCAGAATGATATGTCAGACTCAATTTTCCAAATCATTACGATTTAGCAGAGCGTGGCGATTGTGGACTAAATTACGCATTAGAATTCCAGTAAGGTAAGTGGTATTATATAAAATTTTATGTTATATCATACTTCTTTTGATAATCTTTCTCATATTTGCTGATCCTCATGGGTAGAATATCTGTTAACATGTTGTCAATAATACGAAATTCACGTATTAAATCGTCCATACTATATTTTACTCCTCGTAGGTAACATCTTATTTGATCAAGTAGTTTTTTGTAAGTTATAATTGATGTTAAGCAGCCATGCTTTTTTATCAAAATTTTAGGTTCAACTTTTTTACAAGCTGCTGTAAGAGAAACACCAACACCGGATATGATTAACAAAAACGGGTTTAATGATATACCACTTGAAATTATGCCAGAACTAGTCATTAACAAGGGTAGATATGATATTACTCGAAGTATTTTGTTATAATATTTGTAACATTTTTTTACGCACCAAAGTTTTTTGTGATAATATTTGTAGTATTGTATTAGTGCGTCAACATCCTGTCCTGGAATATCTTTTGAAATATGATTGAAATCAACTATACTTTTTTTCATTATAATATTTGTTCACATAATCTCAGGCTTGATTAAGTAACTAGTTGAGGTGTTTCAGCCACAAATTCCAGACAATACCAATATGACGCAGCAGTTAATTTTTTGTCATCTGCTATTAGCATAAAAGTTTCTTCAACATCTTTGTTCAACACAATAGACACGGTTCCAGAGAAATTATCAGTCGAGTGACGCCATGGAAATAATGTAAATATATTAAACTTTGCACTGCTCAACACGGAAAATCTATACACACCAGTGACCTCTGCAGTATGTTTGAGAGTGTTATTTTGCGGCGACCAAGTAGACATTCCAGAAGCAACAGTATAGACAATATTTTTAATCTGCTTGTGAGGAATTTTAATCATACTTGTTTTCTCAACAATACTAGGAATTCCACTAATAATATCGTTGAGTTTTGTGTTAATATTATCGAGTGTAATATCAACAGATGGCGGACTTCCAAAAAATTCGTTATTGGTTTTGTTTATGTTTCTGCGAAAATTTAAAAACGTGGTGATGTGATTAGTAAAATCAGTTTTGAACTTGGTAATTTCATTGTTGATATCATCAACATATTTCTTTGTTACAGCATCAAAATCAGATTCTGGTGTTCTAAGATTATTGATGCCATTATTGTTCATGTTGAGAAATGCACGCATTATACCGCCATGCACTGACACGTACTTTGATTCCTGATCATCAACATATTTCTTAGTAGCAGCGTCATTATCCTCAGTTGGGTTTCCAAGGTATGTGATCTTGTTCTGGTTCATAACAATGTTCCCCGTAAATAAATCACCTGCTTTTCTAACATAATCGTTAACTGACCTACCCGAATCTTCTATCTTACC
Source organism: Potamilus streckersoni (assembly GCA_016746295.1). Classification (NCBI taxonomy): domain Eukaryota; kingdom Metazoa; phylum Mollusca; class Bivalvia; order Unionida; family Unionidae; genus Potamilus; species Potamilus streckersoni. The sequence goes on along the minus strand of JAEAOA010000806.1, from coordinate 1,940 downwards.
TTGATTATTAAAAGTAACAATATTATTAGCAACTGCAGTAGGATTTCGTACTAGTACATCTGATAGTTGTACATTACTCGTCTTTAATCGTCCTTGTTTGTCCTGGAAAACTACAACTTCATTTGGATCTACACTTGCAACGTTTAACAAATTGTTGATTTCATTTTTGAGCTTATCAAGAGTCGCATACTTGGATAAGTCACCCTGGTAACCTTCTGTTAATAAATCTACTGCTAATGTTCCAAATTTTGTATAGTAGCTCATTATACATACCGTTCTACACAAAATTGTTGGATTAATATAACATAAAATTATACGATGGCGAAGATAATAAACTTTGACACCGAGCGATTGGTGAAGCATAAACATAACAATGAACTTCCAGACTGTCATTATCTTATTGTTGGGAGAACTGGATCTGGTAAAACAAATTTGTTATTAAATCTTTTACTCAATAATAACTTTAACTATGATAAGGTGTATATTTACACCATCAACCCCCAACAAGACAAATACAAATTATTAAACGAGTATAATGATAAACTTCGTGACGACCTTGGCATTGGTGATGATATATTTTTGATAAAACAACCAGAAGAACTCGTTCCAGTGAATGAACTCGATTCGTCAGAGCATAAGATAATCGTCTTTGATGATATTCCGCTAAACAATGAGGAAATGAACAAGATTAGATCATATTTTTCACTATCACGTAATAAAAGATGTAATTCTGTTTATCTTGCCCAAGGTTTTTATAATGTTGATAGGTTTATTAGGCGAAATACGGGTTGTTTCATATTATTTCCCGGACTAGATAATGTGGATGCGAGAAATATTGCAAACGAACAATGTGGTGATGTTACAAAAGATAAATTTATCGAATTATATCATCGAGCAACTAAAGATAGATATAGTTTCTTTTTATTTGACAAGCTAGCGCGTGATCCAACCAAGATGTTTCGTTGTTGCCTTGAGACGTTTCTATGATATAATTTTGTAAAGCGTATAAAAATAATGGACAAACATCAACAGAAAATCGAATTACTAAAAAAGTTTCTCGAAACTCGAGCGGCTTTTAAGAAAAAGGTGGAAGAAGCTCGACGTGGACAAGTTCAAGCAGAAGAAGAAAGAACCAAATTTTTCAAACCTGTTACTGAGGCGATACTTGGCAAGCAGCCAGAAATACAAACATCATCTCCAGAAGAACTAGCAAAAATGAAAGAAAAGGGTTTGTTTGGTTTACTTGGAGAAAGATCAAAAGAAGAAACTGTAAAAATTGTAAACGAACTTGTAAGAAACATTGCTGATCCTGCTGCACGACAAGCTGAGTTTGACAGGCTAATGAACAATCCTCTTGAACTTCAACACGCAATAACAAGATTGACGGTTAATCCAGATGAGATAAGAAGTATGATGGAAAAATTATCAGAACAAACTGAAGAATTAACTGAGAAACAAAAAATATTACAAGAAAGTGTGATACAAATGGTACCTTTTGGAGAATCTATAAAAATTTACAGAAGACAAGCTAGGTCTAAAATAGAATATGATGAGTATGAAAAGTTTATGGAAAAAAATGATATCACATATATTAATAGTATTCGAGATTGGTCAAAAGAATACTATGATAATTTGATAGAAAAATTAGAAAGAATTGTAGAAGATGGCTCACGTGCTGATGATGATATTAAAGATGAAAAAGATGAAAGAAATATTCCAACATTATTTGATCAGATAAGATATGGAATTATAGCTGAAATTTTTCTTAAAACATCAGAACGATATCGAAATAAACCAGGAGGTTATAAGAAAAGTTGGGATTTTATAAGACTACTCAAAAAATATGAAAACAAGCGAGATAAAAGATTACCGGAAGAAAGAACTGGAGGTGGAGTTAAAGTTTTTACATCAAACGCAGACATAGTCGATCGTCTAAGCTG
>JAEAOA010000805.1:895000-1027500 GCA_016746295.1 Potamilus streckersoni | reverse complement strand
GTAACGCAGATTATATCCCGGATATTTGATTCTATACTGGTTATTCCTATAGAAAAAAATTGAAGGATAATAAAAAGATTTAGAAAATGTTAAATTCTACTAGTGCATAGTTTTCATTTTCTAGTCTTCTTGGCTTAGTCCGCTTGGTTTCAATGTTCTAAGGCGGCGTATCCAGTATGATTCATTTTCCTTCCTGGTTTCGGAACCCTAGCTGTGGTTGTTAGCAATAGCGATAAGTGTTATATCACTGAAAGTGTGGCCAGGGGAGGAGAAGTGTTCTGCGACCGGGCTTCTGTACAGCTTTTTTGTCATCCAATCAGATCTTTGAAGGTTTATCCTTTTGTGTAGCTTTTCAGTTTCTCCGACGTACTGAAGGCCACAGATCTTACATGTGATGAGATAAATCACATTCTCGGTTTTGTATGTTTTGTTTGGACCATGTATGTTTAGTTTCTCTTTAGTCACTGTGCTAGTGAATGTCTTGGTCTCTATCATATGTTGACAGATTTTGCATCTTTTATCGCCACATGGTCCAGATTGACTAGGTTGGTTTTGACTAGCCGAGTAAGACTCAAAGCCCATTTTGCCTTGCAACCAACAAACAAATCAAAGGAAAATATAAGCTGCGACCAACCCACATTTAGAAAGAAAAGTAACTGGACCCCACCAAAAAGTTCAATTCCGAATCTGGAAGCCTTTATCAACTCGGTTGAAAACGATACTTCCAGACATATCAACCATTCTAACAAATATTCTAATTTGACAAAAGAAGAAACAGATGCCCCGCACTCACTGAAAAGCAGAACGGTCATTATAATTAACCCTGCAGATAAGGGTTCCTCTGTTGTCGTTATGAATAGGGAAGACTACATTAGTGAAGCAAGTAGACAACTAAGTGGCTAGTTTCTACCAAAAACTGGACCATGATCCAACTCTGGAATATGCAAAAATCATCACTAATGTTATTGACGAGGCGTACCAAAGCGGACACATAGGCCAGCCAGCAAACGTAAAACTACTTAAGCCCAGAAAACCCAAGAGCAGGTAGATTTTATCTTCTACCCAAAATCCACAAACAAGGAAACCCTGGCAGACCTATAATTTCAGGTAACGGGCACCCCACAGAAAGGATATCAGAATATTTAGATCATTTTATGAGACCACATGTCCACAAATTACCATCATATCTTCAAGACACGACAGATTATCTCATATAAAGCAAAGCTAGTGAACCATTACTGCCAGATACATTACTTGCTTCCTTAGACGTCACATCTTTGTACACCAACATACCGCACAACGAAGGGTTACAGACATGTAGCGAAGCAAGGGAAACAAGAACTGTAAACAATCCACTCACACACTTCTTAGTCCAACTCCTGGAGCTTGTCCTAAAACTCAGCAACTTTGAATTTAATGAAGAAAACTACCTAAAAATCAATGGAACTGCAATGGGTACTAAAATGGCCTCTTTGTATGCTAACATTTTCATGGGAAAACTTGAGGGTCAGTTCTTAGCATCGGTTGAGAGTACACCATACCAGTGGGTACGCTTTATCGATGATATAGAAATGAAGTGGCAGTATGGAAGAGAAAGTCTGGATGACTTCATATCAAAGGCAAACAACTTCCATCCTTCAATAAAATTCAAGGCAGAAATTTCCAACTTAAACCATGTTTTCCTGGACACAACAACCAGACTGGTGGAAAACAAATTACACACAGACATCTACTCGAAACCAACCGACAAACACCAGTATCTTCTCCCAACCAGCTCTCATCCAAAACACTGCATTAAGAATATTCCATATAGCCAGGCACTGAGGATACGCAGAATTTGCTCCGACGATGAAAGATTCCTAGAAAGGTCTGAAGAGCTGGCTAAACAGTTAATTTACCGAGGCTACGACAAAGACCTGATTGCGGAGGCAATCCAAAGGGCCAAACAAACAAACCGTGATGACCTACTCAGATATGGACAGAAAGAAAAGGTTGATAGGATACCATTTATTCTGACCTATCACCCAGACAATCCCAAAGTAGGTAAAATCATCGCAAACCACTGGCCAAACGTGCAATCGTCAGACATATTAAACCTAATACTTCCGAGCAAACCTGTAGTAGCTTACTGGAGACCAAAAAAACCTAAAGGACATCCTAGTCAGGGCAAAGCTAACGCCAATCGCTAGTCAAAACCAACCTAGTCAATCTGGACCATGTGGCGATAAAAGATGCAAAATCTGTCAACATATGATAGAGACCAAGACATTCACTAGCATAGTGACTAACGAAAAACTAAACATACAAGGTCCAAACAAAACCTGCAAAACAGATTGTGATTTATCTCATCACATGTAAGATCTGTGGCCTTCAGTACGTCGGAGAAACTGAAAAGCTACACAAAAGGATAAACCTTCAAAGATCTGATTGGATGACAAAAAAGCTGTACAGAAGCCCGGTCGCAGAACACTTCTCCTCCCCCGGCCACACTTTCAGTGATATAACACTTATCGCTATTGCTAACAATCACAGCTGGAGTTCCGAAACCAGGAAGGAAAAGGAATCATACTGGATACGCCGCCTTAGAACATTGAAACCAAGCGGTCTAAACCCAGAAGACTAGAAATAAAAACTATGCACTAGAAGAATTTAACATTTTCTAGATCTTCTTATTATCCTTCAATTATTACTATAAGAATAACCGGTATAGAATCAAATATCCGGGATATAATCTGCGTTACATATGTACAAAAAGTAAAAATAAATGTCGCTTTGGCTTGTAGACTTTTAGGGAATTATACAACGTTTTCAGTTTCCGCAACTTGTCTATACAATCTGGTTGTATTTATAGTTTTAGCACATGTGAAGACAACCATGTAGAGGTTTACAAACAACGTTTTTGTGTTTGTTTGTTTGTCGTATACATGTTTTGTATTTGCCTTTGAAAAAGACTCATTAGGAGTCGAAAGCGCTTAGGCTAGTTAGTTACTAGTTTCGTACTGTTCGTCGTCAGTTTATTTATTGCATATATATATATATATATATATATATATATGCAATAAACTAACGAGGACTATATATATAGATAGAGATAGACAGACAGACAGAGACAGAGAGACATAGACAGTGACGGAGACAGAAAACATGCACCCCGAATGGCAAAGAAAAATAGGCTGAAAATGCTTTAGCTAATGAAACAGTTTGTTGTCTTTGTCGAGAAACTGCAACACAATCCGTCAAAACAGCTTGACTTTAATAGGAACTACTTGGCTAATGCCCACTTTTCCTGCTCTGCCCTAAAATCAAATACGGAACAAACTATGCCATCGTGAAACCTCATCAATATTGCACTATATGACGTTTCACTCCTAGATATTGGATAATTACTTGGTCTGAGAAATTTTTTCCCTTCATCGACTTCATAATAATGAAATAACCCTTGTCTAAAATCTAATAAATCTATATAATGGAGACATAAATACAAATGGAGCATACTTTAAATTTATTACATAATTATTAACTGAATCCAAGATAAAAATGAGACTCAAAATGAATGAAAAGATGAGAATAAATTCAAAGACAGAAATGTACTCATCCGCTGATAATCGCATAGTTATCAAAATGGCGTAGTTCCAGAATAATATTAGAGTCTAAATAATGATCACATTTTATTTCCACTGAACAATCCAAACAAATGTTTTTCATTTCCAATAATATATAAAGGCAAATATAAAACACGTCTGCAGACTTACTTCAGGAACATTAGAAATGATAATGAGTTCAAAATATGAATGAATCTGATTGACCAGCTTTTGTTATGAATATATTTCAGAACATACACCAGGATACAAATTCTACTACTCAGTTTGTCTCGAAAATGCATATTCATATGGCCTAGTACAACCAATGGGATGTCACTAAATTGCTTTATAACCATCTAATCCCCGTCTGGCAATGCGAAATTAACCAGTCATTGATTAACACGATTATTATTGCCTACACGTAAGTAAAGATCTATTTATTGATCCTATGGAATTTTGCGCTATTAATAGACTCTAAAATTGTAGGTAAAATCTAATTAAGTATAATCTGTACAATTGAAGGCCATGTATAACAGTTTGCATAATTAAATAAAATCATGTACTACTACCAAAAAAATAATATATACATATCATAAGAGTAATAAGTATTTAAGTCTGTTTTTGTAATTGAAATATTGAACGGGGTTTTATTGTCAGTAGTTTAGTTCGGCGATACAGCGACAATGGGAGTTATAATTAAAAACCAGCATGGGGTAATACAGCGATAATGGGAATTTTGTATTAGTGACTAGCACAATCAGGTCTATATAGCGAAAAGAAGAATAAAACTGGTAGGATGACTTTATAGTAGCAAGGATCTGACCTAAAAATAGATGTCGCTTTGGCTTGTAGACTTTTAGGGAATAATACAACGTTTTCAGTTTCCGCAACTAGCCTATACAAGCTGGTTGTATTTACAGTTTTAACGCATGTGCAGACAGCCTTGTAGAGGTTTAAAAACACAACATTTTTGTGTTTATTTGTTTGTCGTATTTATGTTTTGTATTTGCCTTTGGAAAAGACTCATTAAGAGTCGAAAGCGCTTAGGCTAGTTAGTTACTAGTTTCGTACTGTTCGTCGTCAGTTTATTGCATCTATTTTAATCAATCCCTGACACACGTGATCCCTTGGTGGATCCAGTATGCTTGAAAGGGTTGTTATTCGCCATATGATTTGTATTTTTTAAATATATATATATATATATATATATATATATATATATATATATATATATATATATATATATATATATATATATATATATACACATACATAGATAGATTGATAGATATATAGATAGATAGATAGACAGACAGACAGATAGATAGATAGATAGATAGATAGATAGATAGATAGATAGATAGATAGATAGATAGATAGATAGATAGATAGATAGATAGATAGATAGATAGATAGATAGATAGATACATAGATAGATTGATAGATATATAGATAGATAGACAGACAGACAGATAGATAGATAGATAGATAGATAGATAGATAGATAGATAGATAGATAGATAGATAGATAGATAGATAGATAGATAGATAGATAGATAGATAGATAGATAGAGTGCAAAATTGACAATTAAAATCTTTTCGAGAGAAGAAGTTGACCTGAAAAGGACCGTTGTTTTTCCTTCTTTACCACACAACGACAGTTGTAGACAAAGAAAGAAAGATGATTAGAGAAATGTATGTTTAAAGCAGGAGGACAAGGCAGAATAAGAATTTATCCTTCAATAGCAACAGCGAGAAGAAGAAGAAGAAGAAGAAGAAGCGAGAAGTAAACGACAGGAACAAGAAGCAATATAGAAGAAACATAGGCTATAAAAGAACAGTGAAAATCAAACGGTCATGTTACTCTTGGACATTTTACTGAGTTAAAAAATCTGAAACAAATGGCCCTAGAGAAAAAGACCTTGACAAGCCATAAAAGCCTAACCCTGTGAATACACCAGAGATACCAAATATGTATAGTGATTTCTTCGAAATCATTGACAAGAGCAAGTCCAAAAGTTGGCCTTGGCTGTGACAAAGACTTTAAACTGTTAATGTAATTGCTTCTCGTTCCTTAGTTTATTCTCAGAAAACAAACACCCAACGGTACTTTTCAGGGCCACATATTTCTTTCTAAAAGAGTTAATACTAATTTTACCAAAATAAATGAAAGCTCAAAATCCCATGATATATGTATGTGTTTGTGTGTGAGTGGGTGTGTTTGTGTGTGTGTGTATATGTGTGTGTGGGCTCTTATTCTAAACAATCAAACCTGGCAACACATTTTCTTCAGTCTAGTCTATTCTGGTACATATATTTACAATTCAATTCGCAACAAAACACAACACTTTTCGATAAGGTTCATATACTTCTTTTGTGTCTAGTTTTTATTTTTGTTCACTCTGTTTTTTGAATGTCTTTACTTTTATTTTTTTCATCCTTTTCTTCTCTTCCTCTCTTTTTATTTCCTTCTTTTCTTCTCTTTCTGAACGTCTCGGAATTCTTACTGTGCCGAGAGCCAAACAAGGAAGAGAAGCAGAACTCATGTTACAGCAAGCAGGAATAGCTAAAGACATTTTATGTGGCATTTCTGAAATGAAAACACTAAAAGACGTCTAGGCTCCACGTTAGACCTTGAAAGTACACCCTCTACAAGTGCAAGGACTGATGCGGATTCGAGGTAAAGATTTCAAAGACGGAAAATGCATTCATGTCTATTATCACGATAAACATTTTGATACCATTACCAGTATCAGTGCACTCCTGTCATACATTTATTACTGTGAGAAATGAGACTATGGCTATAACAATCGAGAACATAAGCATTGAGGATCGAACTGCTCAGGATGTTTTGCCTCTAAACCCTGTATGGACAAAGGAAAAGAAACAGCATATAGCCCAGTTTGGCAGTATACGTTTATCAGTTCTGCCTGTTACCAACACTTAAAAATGCAAGGATCACATCAGACATGTGCTTGTCATATCCTGAATTTGTGCCCTACTTGTGGACAAGGTATACTTACCAACAACGTACCAGGTACATATCTGTTCAGGAAAGAAGCATTATTACGTTTGTCGTCAAATCTTTGACTTGGAACACCAATGCTTCATTCAAAAATACCACACTAAACATGAAGAATAAAGATGACAAGGAGAAGAAAGACAATTTCATTTGTTCGATTTCGAATGCATGCAATAAACTATCATTTAGATTCCTAATTTCTGAGTGACTCACCAAGCGTGCAAAAAGTGCATCCAAGAACCTATTTTGACTCATTACCCTCATTGCAGCACAATTCCTGGAGGACTTGAAAAAGTCTTTCTGTGACCCAACACATTGTCTGACTTTGCACAATGGATCTTAGACCCTATCGAAAGTTAAGGAGATTGTCATCGCTATGCCACGGTGATGGCTCACAATATCTCGGGATACGATGGACAGTTTCTGTTGGGATACGATACGTAACCAAATACCGAACGTCCTAAAAGTGACTTTAAACGGAGCCAAAATCATTTTCATGCTACTTGGTCAAGTGCAGTTTAAAGATTCAATCAGTTTCTAAACCATGCCTTTGAATCTATAGCCTTAAATGTTTAGCATGACAGAAATGGTCAAAGGCTATTTTCCACACGTTTTCAATACTAAAGCCAATCAACTTGCCGATTTACACCATTTGCCTGAGACTCACTATTATAATCCCGACAACGTATGGTACCAGACTCACACCTTGGACCCTTTCAACTTTCAGAAATAAATGGTAAAATATGGTCGTTTTGACGTAAACATTTTACGACGCTGCTGTGGAAAATTTCGAGAATTATTAACTGAACAAAGAATCCTTTTGAATGAAGCCTGCATTATTGTCAAAGCGTGTTCCTTAGTGTACAGCCAACGATTCATGCCCGATAACATGCTGGTTACATTACTTATGTGACAAGGAAGACAAATGGGTTCAATACGCTCGCAACGGAGGAGTGAGAAAAGCCATCGGAAGGTATTCGGTAGATGGCTGAGTCTCAGAAACACCATAGATCGTGTACGAAATTAACGGCTGTTTATTGCACCGATGTAGCATCTATACACTCAATGTGACACCAAAATCCAGTTTTTTTACAACGAACCATGGAAAAGTTGTACCAGGCCCCTTGTCAGCGTCGCTTGAAGTTAGAAGAGCAGGGGTGCAAAGTGGCAGAAATGTGGGAACATGACTACGATGAGCGATTGAAAATCGATACTGAGTTTAAGCTCATCGTGGAAAGTTACAAGATGGTGGCCACCTGTTTGCTGTACCAAGCCGACGAGGAGAAAGGAGATGAAATCAAATGTTTGGACGCGTGTACTCTGTATCCGTATGTGTGAAACAATTGACAATTTCACGCAGGGCATCCACAATTGCTGACCGAACACATCGACGTGTACACATCGACAATACGAAGGATTGGTTAAGTGAAAAGTCTTGCCTCCCAGTATTTCCACCATCCTTTCTATCATTTCATTTACCAAGAAAAATTGATGTTTTCCTTGTGTCACACTTTTGCTGAATGTAAATGCAAGATCACCATTGTCAGACGCTCATAAAGAACGTGCCTTGACGGGAACCTGGGTCAGTGTGCAATTGTGTAAAACTCTTGACTAGTGATCCGGATTATTAGGAGTGTACGACATTTACCACGTTCAAAAAGATAAAACAATGGCGACGAAACTGAAACAAGAAGCCGGTGGCTATCCTTCCTGCTGTCACACTCTCAAAGACCAAAGGAATATCAAAGATAAATACTGGAAGCAGGAAGGAATCACTTCAGACCACATCGAGAAAAACGAAGGCAGGCGATCGTTTGCCAAGTGATGTTGAATTGATTAAGGGGCAAAATGGCACAATGACCGTGTTTACACAAAATGGAGTATTTGTCTGAACCTTCCGGCTACTTAAAGATGATTCACGACAAAACTAAATAATTAACCACGTGGACGTCGTTCGTGAGAACTTGTTCTTAGTTAATAAGGAAAAAGAACTTGACTTTGTAGAAGGTGATGAATTTGGAAATTGTCATCATTGTAGCCCATGTGACAGCCCATGCTCGTTTAAAACTGTACGAAGCTTTAGAACTGTTAGGAGATCGTGTGTTGTATTTTGACATGGACAGTTGCATCAACATCAGTCGTTTGGATGAACAGCAAACTGACATCGAAGGAGACCATTTAGGAGCTTGGACGGACGAGCATCCCGAAGACAAGATTCTAAGTTTTGCAAGTGGCGGTCCCAAAAATTACGGCTACGAATACTTTGACCCACAAGGAGAAGTGCATACGGAATATAAAGAGAAAGGAGTGACTCTCAATTATCGCAACAGTCAAGTGGTAAACTTTAGCGTACTTAAAGAAGCTATGGAGTCTAGACAGGATGGAGACTTTAAAGTGACCACTGAACAAACAAACAAGATCGTATGTTTACCCACACATCAAATCGACAGTCGACCCTTGGAAAAAGTCTATCAAATCGTGTACGGCTTCCCAACCACTTTACTTTACCGTACGAACACGCCGATATTGGTCAGCATATGAATACGGACAACGTCAAAGTAAGCTAGTTTATTGTGACTACCAATACCAGGACAGAAAGGTGAATCCTTTCACACAGCAGGTATCACGCAAGAGCAAATTCGAGTGCGATTGCAAAGATGTCGTACACTGTGACCTCAGTGATGATTCGGTACCATATTATAATCACGGGAACATTGCGATGATTACCATACATACCATGGAAAGTAATGATAACGGTGTACTCGTCAAACCTGACTAATGTGAAAGAGCTGCCACTCGTTATCGTAAACAATTTCAGGTTAGTGGTTTTATAGTTGATGTCCACCTCCACAAGAGACCATGCGTTTATCACACTACCAATGTTAATTGCAAGCCTTTCAAAGGAAATGGCCAAAATGTCCGGAAGTGCCTACCCCAAAAGAATTGGTCAGAGCCGGATTTTCCTTCTTGGGCGAAGGGGATAAAGTAAAGTGCTTCAGTTGCGCAGTATCACTTCTTGAGTGGGAAAAGAAATAATCCGCTTACTTGGAACATGCTCGATGGGATCTCGTTTAGTGGGAACATATTTAGTCGGAAATCATCATTGAAGTGGGCCAACCATGTCGTGTACGAAATTAACTACTTAGGTGTCAAACGTTGGACAACCCCTAGACAAGTATTTAAACCCGAAATTAAAAAAAATCTTCAAACATTACCAATCAAATTGCAAGAGAATATTTACATGGACATTTGGCAGAGAGATGCCTGAGCCACATCTCAATTAGCGACTGTAGAACTCTTATGTCAGGAAATTCACAAGAAGAAAGTGAAAGTCAACAAAAATGTTAAATTTTCTGAATCAAGTGTGTGTTTATTTTGCTACTTTGCTTTAGACTATTTACATTTGAAGCTTTTATTGACTTACTTGACCGTTACCCTGAATGGCAATGTTCAGAAATTACTCAATACTTTCATTACTTTCGCTCTAGGAAAAGTGATTGATACATTGTCATGAATATTTTACAAGAAAACATTCATAGCTTACCTGTCGAGATGAGAGAACGCATTTACCAAGAGTTGGTCAAAATACAAGTCAAACGCAAAGAACCATTACTTCCGCTACGTCACCTATGTTTGAATCAATGGTACCTAAGTGATATGAAAGGATTGATTCTGATGAAAGTGTTTAAGTGGTCAGATATTGATCAACTACAATTGGGCGAGACGTATTGTATTGTTGATAGCGATTATTTTTTACAACCATGTACACTTGACTGAAGCGATTTCCAGAATAAGAGTTAGAGAGTTACCAAAAGTTTCTACGCAATGTAAACTTAGTTCAAGAGGAAACTTCTGAACGACTTGTCATGTTTCATTTAGTGGCTGAAAAATTTTGGAATACGACAACTTTTGTGCAGAAAATACACAAAGAGGGTATTGAAACGTTGTACCATGTTACGACTTTTATCATTCGTGATACAATAGATTCCGTTAAAGGAAATCAATAATAATATTCAAACAGTGGAGGATTACCTTTGTCTATTACTAGAACTGTATCCATTGAATAGGGATAGACGTGTACTGTGTGTGTGTGTCTGTTTGGGTCATATTGACTTGCTCTCTGGGATTTCTTTTACCAGTCAATTCTTTGTAGACTTTAAGAACAGTACCTATCATCTCAAACATCATGAAAGTGATCACTTTAATTGTCTACGAAAGACTCATTTTTCTCAACGTTTTGTGCTTTATCTGGAAACATCTCGACCTTTATGGGAATACAAGATTCGTCACGTTTAGATACAGAAGATGTGTATCACGATATATGTGTGTAGCTTGTGACTTTCACCCTCACAGGACCGATGTACGTGACTGATTATTTGGGCATTCGAGGCTTGGACTAAACAAGTAGCTCATTATGCCCAGGATTTATAATCCTAAATAATTAAGACGTTTAGTGAAAAAAAACTACTATTAAACCTGTCTTAGTGACAGTACCAGAAGAAGAAGAACAGCATGCCAACGAGAAAAATCATTTTCTTCAGGACAGATCTGTCATCAACATCCCCGAAAGGTCGTCCCGGAAGGACCCTTATGTGACGGTGCCTAGTAATACAGACTATCACAATATTACACACTGTTTCTAGGAAACTATAAAAGCCAAATGGTTAAATACATGGATAAAAGATAAAATATAACAATCATAGTGGAATATAAACAAGACTACAACATTTTCTGTCACCAAAATATATTTTTTGTCTTTCGTGTTGTTTACAATTAAAAACAAATGTCAATAAACGTATCCTGAAAAAGTACAAAAACGCTTGTCGCGTCTATCTTATGTTAAAACGTGACATTCCTAAAACTACTATGCCTACGTCTGCTGCCTCTGCTCAGTCTTCCTCCACTTTCAAATTCATTGACGAACCACTTTGATCGTGCTAGTTGGGAGAACTTGTATCTTTGGCATTCTTTTAAATTGTTCTTAGCTGGACCCAGCGGTTCAGGCAAAACCAAATTTTTCAAACGCTTGATCGAAAATAAGTATAATATTGTTTGGGGTTACAAAGAGTGGCAATCGCTGTTGATCCTTCTACGAGAAAGTCAAAGTGATTACATCCTATTTGTGGAAGGCATTCCTGTCGAAGATGGCGGAATCGTGTTTGACCCCAGTCAAATCCATTTGGTCATCTTTGACGAAATGTTAGGAGAAGACGAAGACATTAAACTGTGGTTTACACGGAAAGGGCATCATCGTAATGCCAGTGTTATTTACATTTTTCAAAATTTGTTTTAATAAAGTAAACCCCATCGTACCATCTAACTCAATGTTCACTAGGTGGTCTTGTTTAAAAGTCCTAGAGATAAATTGTAAGTGCAAATCAACGCCAAACAATTAGGAATATCCTTGGCTAACACATGCGTACGAAGATGCCACTAAAAATCCACATGCATATTTACTAGTGGATTTAAATCCCACTACCCTCGATCATTTGCGATTTCGTACCACTGGTGCCAAGACGGAGGACCTGTCGTGTACACGTACTCGTCGCTGATTTAACCACCAAAATAGTCAATAAAAAAATCTCTGTCACTTGGGCTCAGTTTCATACAGAGTCAACATGAAGTCCCTTGTCTCATCTTCCATCAACTTGATTCACGCCTTCTACGGTATGACAAAACTCCAGAAATGCGTGATCCTGTCTTAGAAACCAGTCCCAAAAACTCTTATGAAGGATTACGTTGACAGCACGTCAATTAGTGCAAGACATCATCCAGATTCCACATCAAACCAAATGTTTTTTTTTTCAGAAAGAAATTAGCCTTAACGCAACTGGCCGATCCTCGCATTGACACTCAAATCAAAAAGCAAAGTATTTTGAAACCAGGAGGTAGTTGTTTTCTAGTACGTGTCATCATTTGTTCCCTCTTAAAATGAGATCCTAATATCCACAAATGCGACACATTCTAGTGTAAGAAAGATCTGATCGAAGCCATATAGATCAGTGTTTTTGTGCTGCAGAAAACCTCAATATGTACACACCAAGAAGTGCACTCCATTAACATCGTCTTTCTGCTGTGCAAAAATGAAAAGGAAAAAGAAAAAGACAGTCACATGATCCTTAAAAGTGTTTAGCCAAATATCGACACCACAGCCAGAAAGACACACTCGTCCGAAGAAAAAGAAGAGTCACCAAAGAGAAAGATTCTTTGGTAATTTTGGAAAACATATTGTCACATTCATCACAAAGCAAATCAGAAAACAAAGATGTAACCCAAAGAAAACATTCCTCTTCTAACCCGAAATGAATAAAATGAAAGACTGCCACCTTGTTTAACCAAATATTACGACATCGTGTCCGTCCTTTCCAAAGATCCTCCGTCCATGCGAAAACAAATGATTCAAACTGCTTCCAATGATGTCAGCGACATCATATGCGAATGTTCTTTGATTATCATGAAAGGTATGATATCTTTGTCTAAATAACCCAAGAAATGCTTAGCAAATCATCGACATATTCTTTAACAAATGGTCCAAAAGACAATACCCATTCGTCAAAAGAAAAAGATGCTGTTACAACTAGGAGAATGTTTGCCCATTTTGTCTATGTTGTAGGCACACTTGTTAAAAGCCACATTAGTCCTCTTGGTCACAAGTCTCGTGCCAGGAGCTGCTTCATAAGAGACAAAATAACGGGATAAAAAGAGTCTCTGGGCCAAAAGATCTCAGACGTAACCTTTGGTATCCGATGTCAGCGCGAAAACTGACTTTAGTCCATTACAAACGACGGATGGAATATTATCGTTTGCAAGAACAGCAAACCCCACATTTACCACACAATCCTCATTTGACCAATATGTCCAAGTTACAGCATGAATTACAATCGTTCATGGATGGCAGAGATTTGTCCGAAACGGAAGCATCTCAACGGTAAACTTTTTTAACGACTGGAACTCTTTCACCAAAAATATTTATCTGAAACGGCTCTACCTACTCTGAAAGATTTTAAGTCCCTGATTAATACCACTATCATCACCACCATCCTCAGTGGTCAAGACAGAAAACGAAGAATAGTTTAAAATTCCACCAGAAAAAGTACGAAAGTTAACAACACCACCAAGATCCAAAATACGTTGGCTTAAAAAGATGATGGCCACCATTTCTTCGACAGAAGAGAAAAAGAAAGAAATAAAAGCAGAAGTAAAACAAAAACGGATTACCCCTGTTCCGTCATCCTCCTCGTTGACACCTGTTGTTCGTCGGAAACGCAAAGCATTATAATCAAAGAACATACCACAGAAAGATAAGAGAAGCATCAGTGAAATTGGATTATTTAAAAATGGATAAGGTCTTAACTATCATTCACTACGATCCATCCGATTCTGCCGGTTACGGAGGTGTTCAAAAACTGTATCTTGCTGCCAAAACAAAACTAAAATACTACAAAGTGTCCGTTTACCTCAAGTGTAACTATGGTTAGAAGAACAAGCAACATACACCTTAGACAAACCCATTCAAAGAAACATTTCTAGACATCGCAAAAGAGTGGAAGGCATCTATCATCAATGGCAAGCTGATTTAGCTGATATCTCTCTTTTGGCTACGTACGATTGTGGCTACAACTACTTGTTTTGTGCCATCGACGTTTTTTTCCAAATTTGCTTGGGTGGTGCTATTGACCTTCAAATACAAAAGTGAGTTAGTGCGAGCCCTGAATCTGGTGTTGAAACAAAGTGGTCGTCACCCTCTTCGATGGCAGATCGACAAAGGCACCGAATTTCTGCACCAAGCTTTCTAAAAATAATAGAAGAAACGTGACATTCGTGGTTTTCACCGAGAATACCGAATTCAAGGCCAGCAACATGGAACGTTTTCAACACATCCTGAAAGAACACATGTTGAAATATTTTACGCAACAGCACTTTTCAAGTACATCGACATCTTGCTGAATATCGTTCAATCGTACAACCAATCTTACCATTGGACGTGCCGCGCCCACGAAACGTGACTCCCGAGAACGAAGTGACCGCTTTGAGCATTTGTTTAGTACATCCACTTCAGTCACTGTCCCCAAGAAAGGTAAAGTGTTGGCCACAAGAGATTGGGTACGCATTGGCAAAACCAATCGTACGTTTGACAAAGGATACTTATCTAATTGGACAACCGAATTGTTTTGTTTCTCTGAAGGAGTGCTTGCACGTTATTCTTCCGTCTATAAATTGGAAAACATGAACGGGGAAGTGTAAGAATACCGTTTTACTTACCCGAATTACAACATGTGACCAAAAACGAAGACGTGTACGAGATAGAAAGCATTCTCGATCAATGAACACGAAAAGTGGGAAAACGCCGTGTCGAAGAAGTCATATTACATTGGAAAGGATATCCATCAAGTTTTGACTCTTGGATTGACGTTTCTAAAATCATTGACTATAAAAAGATGTGACCGGCAAGCACTTCAACACAACCTCAGCTACTATAGTGACCATTACTTCGACCAGTTCTTTACTGCAAGATCTACAAAACCAACCATTGTGGGTGTGATATAGAGAACGTGTGCCCGAAATGCAAATCGTCTTTTCTGCCAAATCTTTATGGTGTATTGTGTCATCGGTGCTAGCCATTGCCAATATGAATTTTCAACAAGGAGACAAACAACTGTGGACCATTTTCCTCGGCAGCTGCAATGGTTACCTTCTTCCCAATCCAGTTCGGAAACTACAACAACGGGAGTGTTGTGTCCAACGTTGATTCCAGCAGTCATAATTTTTATTCTATTTTATATACTCCTCTGACTTCCAGTGATTCCTCGAACACTAGAACTATGTAATTATGAACAACCAATTTTATTAATCGTTAACTAGTAACAGTTCCATGGCTGTGTTTCCCAAGTATACTTTGTGCTATTTGAAGTCAGGTTTACCTCAAGCGATCCAATTGGATCACGAAGCCCATTGCGAAGTGGCTTTGGTGGAAATGATTCACACTACACAAATCAAAAACATAGTCAAAAATAAAAGTGTTTAACCCACAGGTGCAAAACGCCATGGAAGATCGAAATGTTGCATCTGACTTTATAATAGCAAAAGACTCCGAAACTAATCGAAAAGTTTTTACCATTTTAAAATTCATGCGGACTATTATTTTAGTGGTCATCCAAATTCATCCAACCAAACAACTAGCTGTGAGCGATAACTTGGAATGTGCCAAACACTTCTGAATACCTGTAGAAATGAACCAAATACTGAATTTAATCTTTGTGTACTCCAATGTAGTGGAGTACAATATAGTGAGACATACCTCTGTACCGTTATGGCGTGTCGTTCCTTTGAAAGTGAATTCTGCCACGTTTGCTGCCGCGGAAGTTGGAAACTCCTATCACTTTCACCGTGAATATTTACATCATCACTATTTAACTGTCTGTAAGTCGTATTTAGACACTGTCAACATTATTATACAATGAGATTTAGGACAAACTATTCCATTCTCCCAAGGGAAAATGACAGTGAAGCTTCATTTTCGTAAAGGAGTACTCTAACATTTTCTCAATCATGTATCCTGTGTACCAAGGAGTCGTTCGACAACGAGGTCATGGGTTAGGAGTTATGTTCAAATCAGCCTTTCTAACAGTGACTCCCGTGTTCAAACCAATGGTGACACGGAATAGCACGCCCTGAAAGATGCTGCGTTAACACACGGCAAAGAATGTCTCCAAAATGTCATCATTGACGAACAAAACTCAAAGAATATTTCTTAAGAACAAGCAAAAATGTTTTGCTTCAAACAAGCAAAACATTTTGTTTCGACGGCAAATGGCACGTTCGCTGCTGATGCAGACATTCCTGCTTCCAACAATGCTGCTTTCCATTTGATGACTGATAGTCCCATATACAAAACCATCACCCAAGAAGTCGGACTTAAAGTGCTTCGCCTAGAAGTGTTACCTAAAACGCAAAACGTCAGTCACACCTTGGGCAGAATGACTTCCATGTATCCGATACGAGGTGTAAAAGTGAAAACATTCACCATTTCTGCTGTTCTCTGATCCAAGATCGAATATCATCTGTTCCAAGGACAGTTACCCAAATGTTAAATCGCATAAATCGTCCACAATTCAGCCCCCAATGGAACCCATAATGAAAATCCTTTCGAGTTCAAGCACTACAATGTGTTCAATATCGAAGTCAGTTGCAATGGCAAGACTTTGTGTACCAGACTCTTTGAATCTAAGTTTGGTGACGAGAAGACTCACTTGAATTCGTACTTGTCCCTGTACAAAGCCACATAACAGTTAGAAACCAACGGTACGGTATTCTGTACGAAGATTATATCGGAGGTCACACCTTGTGGGCTTTTGATTGAACTCCAGACCAAGTCAGTAAAGAGGGACATTTTCACCCCTATACAATTTGGTCAACTGCGTGTGGAACTTCAAATTGCAAGCGATCACTTCCCAAGACAGTGTAAGTCATCACGTATGCTGAATTCGATACTACCATATAAATCAACAGATTGAGAGACGTCATGTGAAATTACAAGACAATGATTCCATGGTGTGTCGACAATATTGTGTGTATTTTCTTCATCAATTCCAGTCTGGGATAATCTTTAGAACATTTAACAACTTATTTTGATCGTCACTCTTCTAGAAACCACTAAAAAGTAGATCGATGGTTTTGTGATCGTTATGGTTATCTTTTGTCTTTAGCTATGACATGTAGTATACATCAATGGCCTCATTATTTTCATCAATATAAATCTCACATGGTTCTTTAGGTTGTGAACCTTGTCAAAATAATTTGTATATTTAATATTATTATTTCTTGTTGAATAAAAATTGTTGTATTTTGAAAAACAAACGTGTCATTTGATTGATTTGTCGCTTGCGTCCTTCCTGAGAGGTGTCACGAGTAACCAGGTGCATCAGAAGTTAATAAAACAGCCATTCTCAGAACTAACCAGATCTCTAGAAAAAGAGACTGATCAAGTTGCCAGTCATATATCTTTGTGTGTGCGTTTGTATGTGAGCGCGTGTATGCTTGTGTGGTGTGTGCGGTTTTATGTTGTGTTTGTATGCGTGTGCATACGTGTGTGTGTGTCTTATTTCCTTAACAAAACACTTTGTCCCTGCACAAAATAATAGTGTTTGTGTGTATGTGTGTATGTGTAATTGTGTACATTTATATGTGTGTCTTTTTCCTTAACATCCCATTGTCCCTGCACTAAAAACTATTTGTGAAAGTGAAGTAGTGTAACTATAAACACTGACTCCTTTACTGTTATGATTGTAGGTAATGGTTTGTTTTGTAAATAAAAATTTCCTTTTCCAGCTATATATTGATAGAAAATATATTGGTTTTTTTTTTGTTAGCATTAGATTAAAGTTTTGTATTAACATTTACTTTAAGTTAGCCCTCTCCTCACTGGGGATTGTTTGGTACGTGATATGGGTAGTTGGTGTAACAGATGATTTCTTTCACGTCCTTGCTTTAAGGATATAATTCAGAGAGTTCATCTTTTATACGTGGATAATATACAGAGAGTATGCAGCCTTCGAAGAGGACGGACGTGTTTACCAGGAGCTCCAGGAGAACAAAGGAATAAAGGAACAGAGGACAAAGAAAACAAGAAAAGTCCGAAAAAGCATACAAGCACCACATACAACACAAAAACAAACATACACACTCTACTGTCGTTTAAACGGCAATAGGTTGTGAAAAGATATAACTATGCCTACAACAACACTAATGGCCGAAACTTATGTAAGATAAAACCCTGCAAGCCCATCAGGGGATAGAGCGAACAACTCCACGAGGAGTAGATACAATGTACCGACCGAATGACAGATACAAGACTTGAAGGCACTATCAAGTCAAGCGGGGTCTTGGACCCGACCAAGACCCGAAACAAAAACAACAATCCCCATAGTCGTTCTAACGATAGAGGGATTTAATGAAAAGATTACATAACGTCATATAAAACCATTATGCTGGGTGCTCCATCAGTATATGTCCGAAGCGGAGAATTGGATCAGACAAATTCTCAAACATGAACATAACAAACAAAGCAAAAGGGATAGTTAGTCAGCACCAGTTAACATCCCAGATACCCAACCCAGCACGCACACAAGCAGACCTCACTTCACAACAAATCAAGGGACAATGCAGAACTAACCACCTTCCCACTGCTGTCCCAAAACCCCAACTCTGGCTCGGACAAACAAATAGCGATGAACAGACAGGGCTGCGTGGCCAACTGTTCAGGAAAACGAAAAGCCTACAACCTATGTCTTCACTTTGGCTCTGAAGACCTACGGTCCAAACAAGATTCTTTAGCAAGGCGGTCAAAATTACACAACCACACAAACCAACGCGGTGATAAATTTATCAAGTAGGCGGCTAACGCCTAAAGATTGGTTCCTTTTCGAACATTATAAGTACATCAAGTACGCAAAATTCAAACTACAATTATTTATTCCAAATCCACAACTCAGACTCATTAGGCCAATTGCAAAGGTGGCTTACACAACTTTGATATAGGGATACCAATAGGAAAAACTGGTCTATATTTGATAAAAAATCCACCTAACTGAAATAAAGTTAGGTGGATATAACTTGGGTACATTGGTGGGGCGGGGGTCGCGTCCCTGGTAGGAGAGTCGGTTGTGGTTCTGTTATTTTTGGAGCTTAGAGCCAAGTTGAGAATAAAAACGATAAACATAAGGGTCTCTTTTTGAGGTCCCTGACCCCTAGGGGTCAGGAAAAGGCCTAGCACCAAGGCCAACCGCCCTCTCGGGGGGACCGCAGTCCATGCCTGGGACTGTAAACCCACTCCCCGGAGGGACTGCAATCCATGCCCGGGACTGTAAGCAATCGTATAAGCCTCACGGCAGTAAGCGACTTAAAATCGTCCATTGAAAATTATACGTGATTTGTTACATTGACAAAAAGGGTTTGAGGTTTTAATATATTTTTTAAATCGACGGGGACGTGTACACAACATGCGCTTGGTCTAGGTAAAGTGGTGAAACAGACGGATACGAAATCGCAAATAATCGGACTAGTGGGTTTTAAATTAATGAGTGTATAGGCATGTAAATTTTGAGTGGCATCTTCGTAAGCATGTATCAGACGAGAAGTTCTTAACTGTTTGGCTAACACTTTATACATACAATTTATCTCGGGCTTTTAAACAAGACCAGGTAAGGAGAATTGAGACTGATAATACAATAGGCTTTACTTTGTTAATGTTTGGTAATGTAAATGATGGTGGTATTACGGTGATGCCCTTTGCGTGTAAATCACTTTAATTTCATCTTCGTCTTAACCTAACATGTCGTCAAAGCTGACCAGATGGGTTTGACTGTGGTCAGACACTAACATATTGTCTTCACGAGGTATGCTTTCCACAAACACAATGGAATTACTTTCACTTTCTTGCAAAAGGGCGCACGCAATTACCACTCTTTGTAACACCACAAGATACGCTGAGGTGGACGATCGATCAAATTATTTTTATTTTCGATGAAACGCTTGACAAATTCGGTTTTATCTGAACCACTCGTTCTAGCACTTAAAACATGATAAAAAGATAACGAAGATCTAAGGCCTACCAACTTGCACGACCTAAGTTTTCGTCGCTGACTTTTCAAGTGGAGGAAGAAGGAGCAGAGACAGCAGATATAGCCACAGTAAAGGGAATATAATTTGTTAAATGAGTACAGAGAGGCAAAGTCTTTTTACCTTTTCAGAGCACTTTTGATCAAAAGAGTTTTAAAATTGAACACGGAAGACAAAAATACATAAAAGCCAAATATTTGAGTACATCGATAAAATATACATCAAACGATCAAAGTGGAATATAAGCAAGTCACTGTATTACATTTTTATTGACGAAGGTGTGGTGTCCTAGAAACACTGGGTAATGTCCTCAGAAGGTCTCGTTACGTATCGGCTCGTTCAAAGAAACACAAAGAAAGAGTGACTACAACAAGATTTGTAAATGTTAACAAATAAAATTTAATTCCCTAGAAAACACAGAGAAAAGGTATATATATATATATATATATATATATATATATATATATATATATATATATATATATATATATATATATATGTATATATATATATATATATATATGAAACAAGACTCACGATTTACGAATACCCAAATATTGGTTCTAAAATTGTGAAAACACATAATCCTGTGAATTACCAGTTTCTAAAATGATACAGTCTGAATCTCAGTTCCGTTACAAGATACTGGGCGATGACGTCAAACAAAGGTTAGCACAAAATGTCCAGAATTTTCACTGTGAATTACAATTTGTATTGTTATGCTCCAACTTAGAAATAATTTCAGCAACTGTTTTTGTCCAAAGCTAGCAGTCTTGACCTCCAGGGAAAGTAATTATTTTGAAAGTAGATGAAGTACAGCTACCACCACTAACAATGCACATGTTTTCCTCATACCTATATACGAACGAATAACTCTTTTCAGCACATTAATACCTTTTAAGATGTTAGAAACTCTATAAGATGTTATGACGTGACTCAACTTATGACCGTGACTGTCTGAATATTTCTTCCTAACTGTTTACTTGCAACGACAAAACCTGCATGACACATGTGACATCGTTTCTTTTATGTGTGCCTTGCATTATTGCTATAACATGTCCACAAGGATAACACAATATAGGAGTAGGCAAGAACTTTTCTGCTGAGAAACTTGGGTCTGCAGATATTGTTAACAGGCTGGGCTGATTGTTGACAAGATGGATAATGCAATTATTCTTGTCCTTCGTGATGACAGGGTTTAGAGGCCAAACGTCCCTCATATTGTATCCACAGTGCTTGTGTTGTTCTCGATTGCTCTAGCCATATACACATTGCTCACAGTAAGAACCGTAATCCAGTGATACTGGTAATGGTATTGAAATGTTCATAGTGATGATAGACGTGAATGTATTTTCCATCATTGAAATTCTTGCCTCAAAACACAAGCGGGCTGCTCACTTCTTGAGGGTGTACGTTCCAAATGTAGCGTGGAAACAAGACGTGTTGCAATGTTTGCATTTCAGGAATGCCACAGGGGGCTGTCTTTAGATAGGCCAGCTTGCTGTAATAGGAATTCTGTTTCTCTTTGTTGTTTGGCTCGGTTAGATGT
Source organism: Potamilus streckersoni (assembly GCA_016746295.1). Lineage (NCBI taxonomy): Eukaryota > Metazoa > Mollusca > Bivalvia > Unionida > Unionidae > Potamilus > Potamilus streckersoni. The sequence continues at coordinate 1,005,731 of JAEAOA010000805.1, read as the reverse complement.
TTGAAATGTTTTCTAGGCTCTTTTCTATTCAACTGTGTCGTTCCTTTCGGCATATGTTCGTCCCACCACAGAGGTACTGGCTAAACACATCATGTCTTAAGGATTGTTAATTCGGACGTGACTAATGTTTTGTACTTGGAACGCCATCCACCAAAAACACCTTTCTGCATCTGGTTCCTTTGGAAAGAGAAACGTGTATCATTTGCAGTGTCGCTTTTCCATCGGTGATGTTGGATTGATGAATGTGTTTAACCTTGTCGATGACTTTGGATACAAACAAGGCAAATCAGACTGTCTTGATAAATGTAAACTGTAAACGGTCGTTTTCTTTGGCTTCACGTTGCCGTTTCAGTATGGTCAACAGAAAATCCCACATAACAGTGATGAATTCTTCTGCTTTTTGCAGCGATACGTCTGATTTGAAATCTTTTAATTTCACCGTATACGTGTAGGCTATCGTTCTATGTTTTCTGGAGGAAAGTTTATTCGCCTCTCGAATATGGTAGTTCATTTTGGGGGTTACTGATAGGCTGACTTTGTTTTGACGTATACTCTCTGTGTCTATATTCTGGTTCACTCATGTCATCTTCGAAATCGCTGTCATAAATTTGAGCCAAGACTTCTGGTGCTGTGCGATGCGATAGGTCACGTTTCTACCTCTTGCTTTCTTCTCCTTTCTTCACGAACTAATGCGTTCGTTTTCTCCAGATTGCAACAAGTAAAATGACTACATTATAAATGTCATGGTCCCCTATACAGCGATGTAAGGCCAACGTCTTACTATATAAGGGGACATTATTTACCCTTCTATCAAAGTAATAATTTCACTCTCAATCCTACCAGACATAGGGAAGAGCCAAAACAGATCAAACTTCTGATGAGAGCTTTGCGAGGTGTCATGCAAAGGTTTTCTTCAGAGAAGCCAACGGAATACTCACTCTCCTTCTGAGATAAAACTCAAGATACATGCTGTATCTGTCAGAAGAAAGGGCATTGGTTTTATGAATGTCCACAACTTCAAAGGAAAACAGGCTTTAAAAGAGACAAAAGTAAAGATACCTATAAAAAGTGACAAGAAAAAGGACATTTGTCTTCAGATTGCCCTAAGACACAACGGGAGCAGAATGTTTGGGGTTCCTAAGAGGAAGAAGAGGAAGTCTCCATAAAGGAAGAACCCCGGAGCGAAGAAAAGAATACGAGAAAAATATGATAAACAATCGGAAAACCCTAAGAGAGTGAAGAAATTTAAAAAAGAAGAGCGTTAGAGTACAAAGAAGAAGAAAAATGATATTTTTTTTATATTGATTTATTGTTAAATTGGATTGTAAATTTGTACCAGAGAATATTCCAGAGAGAAAAATGTAAGTTTCATTTGGTGTTGACGTTTATAAAAAGGATCAAAACGAACGCACGCATGCAAGTCTATAATCGGGAAAAACAGATTTTGAGTTTTAATTGATTTTGGCAAACATTAAATAGTCTCTTTTCGAGAGAGATAGGTGGCCCTCAAAGGGACCTACAGGCATTTCTTTATTTGTTGGTTTTTTATTTATAAAAAACAAATCCAGGAATGGGAAGTAATGAGTTTTAACTGCTTTACCACTTTGCTATGGCCAAAGTCTACTTCTTTACCTGCTACTGTGGATGATTTGGTAAAGATCACTACGGTTGGTATATCAGATGTGGTGAGTATGTTGACGGGGATGGAATGTTAGGTGGTGAAGATCTTTCGCTCTTAGGACGTACTAAAGAAGTCTGATACATTTGTTTCAGACTCCTTAACTCTGCCAAAATGTCTAAGATTAACGTCAAAATTTGACTTTCACCGTCCACCTTCTCTCCTAGACCATGTTTATTCTCTCATTCGTCTTCTTCCTGTAGTTTTGCTGTTGAATGAGAAAAACTTCTTCTTCTTCTTTCTGCCGTTGCAAATATTCCTCCAATTCTTCTTTCTGTCTCTGTTTAGCATCCTCGACGTACGTTAAGGAAGGAGAAGGTAGTGAAGGTGCTGTTACAGGAATTAATTCTTGTGAATAAGAGAGACATTCAATTAAATCCCAGTTAAAATTGTTCCATTCTAAAAGCAAGCCTGCGTTTGCTTTGGTAGCCACTAATACGCCATCACTTCTCCACGGCGGTGCAGCGTAATTAATCGTCTTCTTAGTTTCCGTCATGTTCTAACTCTGTCGCATTGATTCACTGCGCACAGACGCTAGCGCACCTATTTAGGGAATGTGAGGTCACAGGCAGTTCTCTTCGAATTGCTAGACAGACTGAATGAATTTATAACGCGTACTCGGATTTTTGAAATAGCTCAATCCGTTTTGATCCGCTCTTCCACTATAAAAAATCGAGGTTCACCTCATTCCTCATTCCCATTGGATGTTCACATTACAAATGTGGACTAACCTAGAATTGTCTACCCTTCTCTCGTCGATGCTGTTCAAGCTGGACTATCCCATGTATGTCAAATCATCATGGACAGTGACCTAAATCATTGAGACAAGCCCTTTGAAAACGAAGAATCTACGTGGATGGGAAATGCTGTGTGAAGAGAGTCTTAATATACGGTCCAGAGGTCAGACGAAGTTTGAGGAAGAGAAGAAGATTCGTGCGATGTCCTCTATCTTAACTGAATGGTGTTAACAACAAAGTTTATATATATATATATATATATATATATATATATATATATATATATATATATATATTATCTTGAATAAAACAGCTTTCATAGATTTATTGTGATTTGATTTATGTTCATAAGTCTATGCTTGTGTAATATGTATATTTCTCACCCAAGTGAAAAATACATTTAGCAGTTTAGCTAACCATACTTCTATTATCTTAGTCTAGGCATCTTAGATCAGTTGTCTCTGCCTAGGTGTCCACCGCTCAGAACAACTTTTTTTAAAAAAAATTACCTTGTCTTCTGCTGTGCCTGACGTAGTTGTTCTAATATCAAACAATAGCAACACATTAATAACAAGAAGATAGTAACTTTAGGTAAAGCAATCTTTGAGAACACACCATACAAAACCATTTTAAGAGAGACAAAGACTCAAACGCACTCGAGCATTTTGGCCAAGCTCAGTACATGTTCAAGTCAGTGTCATTAAAAGTAGCTAAAGCTATGTAGCTAGTTTTCAACACTTCGTGTGAATCAAATTATGAATTGTTAGCTACATTTAATTAAGTTGACCTGAAAATTGACTGCTCGACATAAAATACAATTCTCAATGATGTTTGAAATGAACTATTACAGAAAACAGTGATCTATAGACATAGGCTATAGACAAATACACTTCATAGCCTCCCAAATCTATTTAATAACTGCAGTAAATTTAGCAACGGCCAGATATGTCAACTATAATCATCTTCATGATCTTTTGTTTCTTAAACGAATTTTATTACACGATGTCGGTGGTCTCGTAACTAAGTCGAGTACGATAAAGATCACTAAGACGTGTTTGGTAACAATCATGTAGGTCAATCTTTTGTGAATGCAAAATGAATATTTTCCAGTGTCACAATTTTCATTATATTTGTCAGTTATGGATATTTTCTTCTTTTTATTGCCCCTGTGTAGCACAACACCAACGTTATTCATGTGATGTCCGAATTGCTTTCAATTTTGTAAAATATTGCAGGAAGAAATGAAATGGCTCCCCATGAGATCGGCTTGCATAGAATCGTAGTTTATAAGTTGACATGTCAATGAAGAAGACCGCAAACACATAATAATACATGCGATTATCTCAAGGTTATTGTTTGAATAGCGTAGAATGAAGACATTATTTTATAATGACTCTCAGGCCATTTGCTACGTAGTGTTCGTCCTCGGATTGTCCCTATAATGTAGCAAATAAGAAAACGTTCCTCCTTCAAATCATTCACCTGCATTTAAAGAACACAGACATAGCCTTGACTCTCAATCAAATTTGGTTGACGAGTACATTGAATTAATATATCGAACATAATTACTTTTACAAACATGTCTATATCAAAAAACGAGAACCTTTGTGAAAGATAAGACACTTAAAAAGAGAAGATATCCGATTGAAATAAAGCCAGATATTAATTAACTATTTTTATATCATTGCGTGAGCAAAGATTTTCTTTACAAGAGACAATGGTTGTGCAGCAATTTAAAAATAAAGCTTATAATTGTAAAACGATTGCTGGTTAGTTTCCTGCTCTTATCCTTAAAGAAATTTTGCATTACGTTTCACTTAAAAGGTTTCAGCTATATTTTTTTAAAATATGGTTTATTGATATGACACTTGCAAATTTTCCCTTCGTTTAAAAATTAATTATTAAATTCTAATTATATATATATATATATATATATATATATATATATATATATATATATATCTATATATATATATATATATATATATATATATATATATATATATATATTCACCAACTTGTGTGAGAGACTGTGAGCAATTAATGTCATACGAAAATTACAAACCATATTAGGTATACAATGTATAGATAAACCACACACAACATTGAAGATAAACGATACACCCTGCAAGTTGTTTTGAGTTTATGTCACTATAAGCATTGGACTGTATGAAACACAGTGAGTGGGATGTGTGTGTGTGCATGTGTGTGTGTTTGTGTGTGTGTGTGTGTGCGATTCGGACTTTTAACAAATCTTCAACACTTTTTCAGTCACATTGCTACGATGTCTGCAGTGTAAAAGTTTATAGTGATGTCTAGCACTGGGTCATCATGCCGCAGACAAGTTGCATGATGTTCCACCCAGTCACATTATCCTGACACCAGACCGACCAGTCCCAACACTAACCTCTTAAAGCTGAGGCAGCTATTAGTACCATTTTTGTAAGTGTTTGGTATGACTCGCCGGGGATCGAACCCACGATCTCCCGCATCTAAGGCGGACGCTCTAACTACTAGGTCACCGGAGCGGTGGTGGGATGGGTGGACCGAGAATGAATTATTTCACTGCGAAGTCACACTGGTTACTTTTATATTTCCTGTTAAGTGAAGAATATAATTATCTGGATATCATCAACTTTTATATCATGCGAAATAAAAATTTCACCAATCAATACCACATGCCACTCTGAAATATGTAAGGCAATGACATGGGGAAATTCACGATAAAAAAAATCGAACTAGAACACTTTTACAATGTATCTAAAAGGAGGTACAAAAATAATCGCAGAATTTTGGTATAAAGTTCTGCATTGTGTCATTATGATATTTTTATCCCCGACATTGTCTACTGTTTGAAATATACTGTTAGGCCATTATGTTTGATAATGTTCTTTTTATTTAAAGAAAAAACCCACTACCTTTCTACATGCATTTCATACACTCCACTGAGGAACCCCACCCCACCTTCCTCGCTCGGTTTGGTAATGTCACTACCACGACATTATGGTTATTTGAGCTTAATGTATGATAGGAGAATTCACGTAGAATACAGTCAGCGTACTAATGGGTATAGACGGCGTACTAAACAAGGTATAGACGACATAAGGTGAAAACAGTTCAACTGCAATAATCCGTTCTGAAGGATTAAGAGATGTGAAGAGAGTGGCATTTCATGTTCGCCTACATTGCTCGCAAAGAGACAGATGAATTATATTCATATATGGTCAAGTCTGCAGCTGACACCATTTGTAATTATCTGCCAGATATTTGTAAAACGCATGCCTTCAAATGGCAAGTTCTTCGCAGAGAATCTTTAAGATAGCTTTCATAGCACAGTTAATTTTAAAATGAAACTGTGCTTAGTTAAGATGGGAAAGAACCAAGTAACTAGTCAATGTGTGAAAGAAATAAGCAGCTAGTTAAAATGCAAAAGAACCAAGCAGCTAGTTAAGATGTAAAAGAACCAAGTAGCTAGTTAAGATGCAAAAGAACCAAGTAGCTAGTCAATGTGTGAAAGAAATAAGCAGCTAGTTAAAATGCAAAAGAACCAAGTAGCTAGTCAATGTGTGAAAGAAATAAGCAGCTAGTTAAAATGCAAAAGAACCAAGTAGCTAGTCAATGTGTGAAAGAAATAAGCAGCTAGTTAAAATGCAAAAGAACCAAGCAGCTAGTTAAGATGTAAAAGAACCAAGTAGCTAGTTAAGATGTGAAAGAAACAAGTAGCTAGTTAAGATGTGAAAGAAACAATTAGCTAGTTAAAATGCAAAAAAAAACCAAGAAGCTAGTTAAGATGTAAAAGAACCAAGTAGCTAGTTAAGATGTGAAAGAAACAAGTAGCTAGTTAAGATGTGAAAGACACAATTAGCTAGTTAAAATGCAAAAGAACCAAGCAGCTAGTTAAAATGCAAAAGAACCAAGTAGCTAGTTAAGATGTAAAAGAACCAAGTAGCTAGTTAAGATGTAAAAGAACCAAGTAGCTAGTTAAGATGTGAAAGAAACAAGTAGCTAGTTAAGATGTGAAAGAAACAATTAGCTAGTTAAAATGCAAAAAAAACAAGTAGCTGGTTAAGATGTGAAAGAAACAAGTAGCTAGTTAAGATGTGAAAGACACAATTAGCTAGTTAAAATGCAAAAGAACCAAGCAGCTAGTTAAGATGTAAAAGAACCAATGAGCTAGTTAAGATGTAAAAGAACCAATGAGCTAGTTAAGATGCAAAAGAACCAAGTAGCTAGTTAAGATGTGAAAGAAACAATTAGCTAGATAAGATGTGAAAGAAACAGCTAGTTAAAATGCAAAACAACCAAGCAGCTAGTTAAGATGTAAAATAACCAATTAGCTAGTTAAGATGCGAAAGAACCAAGTAGCTAGTTAAGATGTGAAAGAAACAATTAGCTTATTAATGTGTGAAGGAAACAATTAGCTAGAGCAGCAGGGGGGGTGTGAACCCTACAAATTTTTGCGACAAAATCGATTAAAGCCTCAGAATGCCAAATGGAGCCTTCCTACGAAATCTCATATTTTAACCAAAAAAAAAAAATAAAGACCCCATTTTACAAATGGAGCCTTAGCGATTTTGTCGCAAATACATTGTCATAACCACCCTGGAAATTGCTGCCATCTACGTCGCAAATATGTTGTCATCTCACCCCCCCCTGCTGCTGATTAATACAAATTATTTATTAGCTTTTCACAAACAGACTAATCGATAATACTTCACCACGTAGATCAATTAAATTATTTGACTGATCGCTGAGTGTAAAATTAATTCTAGTTAGTGAATCATTTTGACATTGCATATAGACTGAATTAGTCGGATTCTCAACAATTAAAAATCCGGGGGGGGGCTGTTGGTTCAAATGAATAAAGAATGTAACCTTGTCGGGCTTGATTTGATTGTTCCATATTAATTTGATAACTTCCTTCGATTACATCACACGTTAAATTAAGTGCGATCACCGATGAAATATCCACATTGTTCGGTGCGATATGTCTACCGTCGCCGTCGGGAGAATTATTATAAGTGAGGATAATAGGCTTCGGCTGGCTATCTTTCCATGATTGATGAATTTTATTAAATCCTTCGTCGATGGCAGTTCTGAGTTTTTTCTTTAACTCGGGAACGTTATATCCTGGTAATTTATAGTTTGGATTTTCATTTATATTTTTTTTATAATCTTGGGCTGAGCTAGTTTTTGAAATCGGGCTATTTTCATCAGTGAAGAGATTAGTAATCCTCGAATTAAATATTTCCATGTCATCGATGATTTTATTACCCGCAGCGACTACACTAGTAAACTCAGCTTGTGTAAGAAAGTCAGATCTTAACGAGGGTAATAACAATAAAAAATCATTATTCATTCTATCAAGGATGTGATCTTTAATATCTACAAATGTTGGACTTGTTTCATGTATTTCCAGAATTTCACCTTCCTGTGGGATATAATCATTATAAAATGGAATTCTCCACACATCTTCACCATATTGATTCTTATATCGATATCTTTTTGTGAAGTTTATATCCTCGAATTTTTTATAAGTTTTTGATGGACTTTCAGGTCTTATTTCATCAGTGACGTAATCAGATTTTACAGGTTCGGGCGTGCAATTACCAGCACTTCTAGGTGGATCTTCGGGCCATACTAATACTGTTCTTATTGAACTGTTATAAATATCTACAACATACCCAGGAGAGCCTATTTCAATTGTAGATGATAGTGTTGGTTCATGAACTGTTATCGCAATGTTTGATTCTTTTTTAGTAATGGATTTTATTCTACGTTGTAATTCATTATTAATTTGCTCAATTTGATAGGATCCAGTTGGTATTGAAACAACGTTCCAATCTGGAGTGTCATCTTTTTTATTTCTATATGCAAATACCAGAGAATTATTAGGTCTCTGACCACCAAATGGAACCGATCTGATATTAGGCCAACTATGATACACTCGTAATTTTGCCAACGCGATTTCCTTTACTGAAACAGGTGAAGGAAAATTCACACTGAATTTAGGGTTTGTTGACGATATTGATATCATGCTTGTTTTCCGCGGAGTGGTATTTTCTGCTATCCGCTGAAGTAGTTGAATCTCTTGCGACATTATTATTATTATTATTATTTACAATGTCTAATTTTGCAATAGATGAAAAAACGCTAGCGTTTTTAATCGTAGTATCATAAATACGTATCATCGCGGAGAATTCGTCTTCGGTAATTATCGTATTATCAATCGATGATGACATCAACGAGGATAATTGTGAGTAACCGTTAGATACTGCTTGATGTTTTACTATATAGTCGTTAAGTTTTTCTTGAGAACACGATGATATTTTTTTAGTAATAGCATTTGCAATTCCAGCAAATGTTGTCACCGCGGAAATAGCAATTGGGACAGCAATCGGAGCTACCATTGTTACTGAAGATAGTATAATACCAGCACCGGCCATTATACCAGATACTGAGTATACTGTAACATCAATTGAGGTAATTCTCCTGCGATACTTTTTAATTTTTATTTCATACTCATCAATGAGTGTTTTGAGTTTTGTTAAGAACTCTTTGACGGTATCATAGCGATATTGCGATGATGGAATCATATTATTTTAAAACCTCAAGTGGTTTCTAATTGTTAAAAATTCTAATTTAGATCAGCTACAAACTCCATGTACCATACAAATGATGTCTTATTTAAATTAGGATCAGTGCTTGTTATTGTAAATCGTTTGTATTCATCCACGTCAATAGTCGTTGAAATCACGTTGTTGTATCCATATGAAGTCGATGATGATATATTAAACTGATTCAGTGACACTATTGTTAATCGATAGATACCCTTGTTTGACACAGTGAGAGTTATTTTATTCTTTTTAGGTTCCCAATCTAATGATCCAGAGAGAACTGTGTATACCATATTTATGATATTCCTCTCATGAGGAATCTTTATTTTTTCAAGTAGCGGAAGATTGTCTGTTTTAAATTTTGTAATATCCTCGATAGATTTTTTAATATTACTAATGTTATCTCTAATAATATTAAATCCAGCATCATTAATATTTTTAATATTGGATTTAATTTCATCAAAATTGGATTTAATTTCAGCGAGAGATTGAGAGGTTACCGCTGGTGTTCCAAAAAATTTATTGATAATATTTCTACGAAGGGAAGTATACATTGTTATATGTTTTTCAAGTTCTTCATTTAAATTTTTTAATGCATCTGTGATTGTAGAAACAAGTACACCTGGTTTGAGTTTTCCATCATTTGAATATAACACTATTGTATCTTCAACGACGTCACGTCTTCGTATTAAGACATCATCCAATGAAACATTACTAGATTTCAATTTGCCCTGGCGATCTTGAAATACAACTATTTCACCAGGATCTACACTTGACAAATTTAATATCTCGGCGATTTCATCTTCGATAATTTTTTTTACATTTTTGACAGCTAATTTACTATCGGTTTCTGTTTTTTTTATTCTGATAAAGGTCGTCCCCAAATATCAATCATTATACGAAAACGCTACGTTTTTCTAAATCATAACTCTATCGTTTTTGCCATTGCCTGCTAGTATATTCATTAACAACAACTTGTGGTGGTTTCTTTGGAAATTTAGATATCTCTGCAAGGTCGTTTAATACTTCACGACCGCATATCGGTGGATCATTTAACTGTTGTGTTGGTAGCGTGGAATAAAAAATTGGAGATGACTTTGTTATTGTGGATACATATCGCATAAATTCTTTTGGTGGAGCTAAACCATATGAATCAAAATATACAATTCTACGTGGATCAGTTGCATATGCGACCCAATGAGTTCCTTTTCCGCTGCTGTTATCAAGATTGATAATACCCGTTCCATTTTTCATTGGTTTTGACGGTAATTGATCTCTCATGAAAACTCCTCTAAAGGTTTTTTTATTGATAATGATTTTACAGCATCAATTAAATCAAAATTGGACATTGGTGAAAATCCTAGGGATTTTTCCACTAATAAACCGTTCCTGGTATTCTTAGGCCTGTGCCCTTGTACCAATTGTGTGGAGTTCCTGGTAGTCTTAGACCCTTTCCATTTTTTTATAGCCATTCTCAGTATCTTTTTTCAGGGCCATTCCTGCAGCAGTACCAACGGCTCCTAACGCTGCCGCCTTCGCAACCGCTGGGGCAGCCGCTGAAATCAATGCTGGAATAGCAGCTAACAGTGGGAATATACCACCGGATTTTATCATACTGGCGATTGCTGCTTTCGAAAAATCAATTTGAACTCCTCGTTTGTTCTTTAGCGCATCATTGAAATGTTTTATTTGACGATCTGTCAATGATAATTTATGTGCACCACCGGACATTTGAGTGGGTTTCAACGTTCTTGTGGTTCCACATTCTTTAGCCGACTTTGATTTCAATTTCTTGACCTGACCATCAGTCAACTGGACATTAACAATACTATATGTCATTCTATTCTAAAATGTTATTTACACTTTCAATTGATCTTATTGTGAAAATCCTAACTACATGTTTGGAAAATCAAAGGTTTTCTACTGGTGCATCAATAAGTCTCATTCGTCCGCCAATTCCTTCTAACAACATTGATTTATCACTGAGAATGACAGCAACTGCTCTATAATCGGCTATACCAGCAGGGCGTTGTACCCGAGCTTGGAAGTATATATCAACAACAGATTGTCTCATCATGTCAAGATGTTCCAATGAAAAGTAATAAATCGGATAGTGTTTTTCAAAATCAATTTGCGATATTTGCAAACCAGTATCAACATTTTGATCACGACCCATATACGACAATATTCTATGATATACACGTGCTACGTCGTTGTTTTCATAATTAAGCTGTACAATCTCTGCTGGCTCTTGTTGTCCGTTTATTCTCAACGAAACTTCACTTACCCCTAATTTATCAAATATCATATGACTAGATAATTGACGACCCACTCGATTTGCATCCTGTAACGCTATAAAGATATGACGTGGAGCTGAAACACCTTGTTTTGATGCTAAGTGCCATGTAAATGTGCCATTTACATTATCCTGTTTCGTATCAGTCGTTGTTGTTAGCCAACTTAGCAATGATTTTCCACCTGTGTCCATAAACGATAGTAATTGTTGCTCTATTGTAACTGCTGGTGTCAAGACGGGTATCCATAGAACCAATTTATTTAAAATGACTTTACCATCATCAACACCATTAGCACGTCAGATTGCATCATTGTCATTTTCCTTTCGCACTAACACGACTGTATGCTTTGCTCCATAGATGACTTTTCTGACATTTCTACAAAATCGGAATATGTGATGTAACGGAATTGCACATGAAAACCGTCGATGTTGTCCTTTTAATGCTCCTTTTCGTGTTGCAAATCCTAGATTGAAATCATCATTGACCCTTTTTAAAATGTCGAATTCAGCGCCTGGTCTATTTTCACGCTCTGGATTAGCTGCGAGTTGTTGATCAACTTCTGCAGTATCTTGCGGAGTTCGTACTTTAACAAATTGATAATGGTTCGGATGATCAAAAGTATCCTTAGCAAACATCTTAGACGGACCAGCCGATCTTGTATAATCATCAGAATATCTCGCAAGTCCGATTATTGTTGTTGCACTATCAACATTTTGTTCTATTGATTCAATTTCTTTTCCATCAATGATATATCTTGCACTGTTAAATAGCGCCATAATGCCATTATTTACGAAACCAACTCGGATATTTGGGTTATCCCCGTATGGCGTATCAGCTGCAACATTTGTTACAAGCTCTCCTTCTACTTCAATAAATGCCTCACACGGCAAAAAGTATATACTTGTATCTTGAACTTGAAGTTCAACTCTCCCCCGTTGATTAGGCTCTCTTGCAGGATAGGCATAATACTGATAGTTAATTTTAGAATCATCTTTATTTACCGGTGCTGCCATATCAAACGCTGGATCAGCAATTTTTTTTAAATGCCATTTATACTAAAACGTTATCGTTTTTCTAAATGTAGTAATGGCTATCATTTTCTTTTTCGTCTGACATTTTTACGATTTTCTCCAAGACCGCTTCCCGCTATCATACTTGCAATATTACTACTATCTGGTGAAGTCATTGCTAATGATGCTAGTTTTTGTTCCACTGCGTTATTTATCACTTTACTGACATTTGCAGGCATCATTGTTGTTGAAAGTAGCGGTGTTGAAATTATTTGTGGTGGTTTTCGTCCGAATCTAGATTTCACCAATGACGTTATTCTATTCTTTGCGGTAGAAAAGGCCGTTCCTGCAAGATCTCCAACAACGTTAATTCCCTTATTACGAATAACATCAATGGCTTTCATCGCTAATTGTTTAGCAATTGGTGCTACTTTTGGGGCTATTCTTGTGAATAAACCCGCTATGGTATTTCCAAGACCGTCTCCATAGTATGCCTTATAAACGGGCAATCTTGAGTTTACTACATACACGTTTTTTGGTTTATTGTGATTATAGTGTACTATCATCTTATTTGAAATGACTTTGTAATTTCTAAATGCAAGCAATTAGAAATTTCAATCGCTATAATAACCACTAAATTCCCCTGGAATTCCGTCCATTAACTCATCCAAGAGTTCTCGATACGTATGAATATCAATTATCCCACTTTGGAATAATCGTCTGCAAATATCAAATGCTTCATTAGTTATTTCGCCTGAGTTATTCCCAGCTCGCTTACCTCACATAAGAACCTCAAGTCGTGATATATCATTAATGATATTACTAGGACACATATGAGAATCATGATGAGAACTTCCATAACCCTTTCCTGAAGTACTTTCTGGTTAGGAAACGTTTTGAATTTCTAGAGCTGATTCGGAAACGTTTTGAATTTCTGGAGCTGGTTCGGAAACGTTTTGAATTTCTGGAGCTGGTTCGGAAACGTTTTGAATTTCTGGAGATTGTCGACCTCGACCTCGACCTCGACCTCGACCTCGACCTCGACCTCGTCCTCGACCTCGACCTCGTCCTCGACCTTGTTGTTGTTCTTTTCGTTGTTCTTTTAGTTCTTGTTGTTCTAAACTATACGCATTAGCTCCAATTTTAAAAGCATTGTACTCCAATGTATCCTTATTTAAATTGCCGGTGATTTCTTTATTAATTTTATATATCCAATCCACCCAGTCATCTCGTTTTATTTTGTTTTTTTTTATACTCGTCTTTTAAAAATTTCTCCCTAATATAATAACTTTTGACAGCGAGGTCACCAAATAACTCATAGTCTTCATTTTTCAGCAATTGAATTCGTCTGATTTCTGCTATAGCTTCATCAGTGAATTTCTCGTTAAAAGGAACACCTTTTTTAGTGGAAACTTTTTCAATAGAATCACTAGCATTTTTAACGGGGTTATCATCAATATCAATATTACCCATTTGTTTGTTGTATTTCTCGCTGAGTTTGTAACTCACCTGAAAGCTGTTTTATTTCCTCCTTGGTTTTTTCAGTCTCTGTAGCAATCTTTCCCAGCTCATCAATAATAGGTACTGCTCCCTCTTTAGGGATGTAGCCGTATATAGCACGTTCTGTTGCAAGTTTCATATCTTTAGTGGCTTTAGTTACAGGGGCAAAAAGCTGTTCGCTCCCAATAGAAAAGTCAGTCTGCGCTTGCTGTCTAAGTTGTAGTTTATCTCGCACGTTATCTCGAATTGGCATAAACTTTTTCAGTAATGCTAACCTCTCACGGGCTAGTCTGGTAGTTAATGCTTCTGATGTCATTATTGGAAATGCTAACGTTTTTTCAATTGTGGGTTTCAATATTTGCATCAATCAAACGTCTTATAGATTTCACTTTCAAAGCAATCTCTGACCGAACTTGGTACTGTTCCCCTAGTTTCTTTCTAATTGCTTCAACTATACTAAATAGCCGAATGAATAAATTAATATCATTGTTATACAAAGAAGCATTAACCGCTTTTTGGATTCTTTTTATCAGTGAATACATTTTAGGTAGAACATATCTTCCATGTTTCAATTGTATATCAATTTGTTCAAATTCATTCAAAAGTCTGTCTTCATTCAAAAATTCAGAAAGTACGATTCCTTGATTTCTTAAATTTGATATTTCTGTGATGATAGATGTAATATCTTGAAATTCCATTTATTGAATATTATTACTAATGTATTTGTATCTTTAAAATATTTTTATATACAAAAAAAAACCAAAACATATACAATGCCCTGTCTCTTCCTCATTCGAGTTCCGAGGCAAGAAAGGCATACATTAAAGACTTATACAATACCCTAACTCCCCAATCGAGTTCAAGGGCGGGTTATATGGGTATTAGACGTGAAATCCAAGTGATTTCTTTACAAGCATTGAACATATAACATGAAGCCTTATTTGGAAACCTCTTTCGCGCCAAACGACGTCAAAGAGGCCCAGAGGGGGGGACAGCACATTCTTGGAACTCATTTAGTGCCTTCGCATTATATAAGCCCAAGGGCCACAAACATAGATCTCCCAATTGGAAGCTCTAACGTAACAAATGCTATATTAGGTCTTCCGGAAGATATGTTGTGAGGGGGACAGTACATTACATTAGGATGATTATATATACAATGCAATTATATAAGATGATTATATATACAATGCGATTATATAGGATGATATATACAATGAGATGATAGGATGGTATATATACAATGAGATGATAGGATGGTATATATACAATGAGATGATAGGATGGTATATATACAATGAGATGATAGGATGGTATATATACAATGCGATTATATATATACTAGGGACAGTACATTACATATAGGATGATATATATACAATGCGATTATATAGGATGGTTATATTTACAATGAATGAATGATAGGGACAGTACAGGACGATACAAACATGAAACGACGGGGCGGACCTACACCCAATCTACCAATCAAAAGCAACCCAAGAAATTAACCATGGTTGCAGTTGAAAAAATTCCACCACACCATGTCAATGGCGTGGGAGTTTTAATTGGCAAATTGGGCTTCGTTTAAAGCCCCAAACTTATTACGGCTCTTATTATATATAAGGTGACTAATACTGCAGTGTCAATGTATAGGTGTGTATTTATTTTCCTAGCATTTCATAATGAAAATTGTGTAGTAATTTCAATGGAAGCTAAATATTTAAATAAAACATTAAAACAAGAAATACAACTGTTAAATAATAGCAATTTTTTATTAATTTCTATAATATTACGATTTAATAATCGTAATAATAATGGATTTACATGACGAGATAACTCTCTCATGGGGATCCCTGTCAATTCAGGACCTGCTATTCGAGAATGATATTTTTCTGTGTCATTGGATAATTTTATTACATGTAGCGCTACCACACTAAAAAACTAAATTACATGTAATGCGCTTTACTATTTTGACTTCACATACAATCTATTTTATTTATAATTACAAAGTAATTTCATTTTCATACAAAATCTAAACAGCGCTGTTAACGCTGTCTTTGTAATTGGGATTTTTAAAAAATCTATTAATAGAACCTTGACCTTTTATAATAACCGTAATAATAATTTGGATTCACGGCCATACATAACTCTGTCAAATTGTCTACCCTATATAGGTTTTCCAACAAAACCCTAACTGCTGTTCTCAATACAGTCTTTAGAAACAAGAAACAATAACACAAAATCAAAATCCGTACAACCTAATACGTAGATATACCGAGTTAACCATTAAATACGTACATGAGATCACACACATCATTAATTCAATCCAATTTCACATGTGTTTTCTACGTTTATCTCGCACGAATTACATATCCGGGAATCAATATCGAAAGTAGGATAGTCACGTGACGATCAGTAGTAATGAGGGGGAAATACGGAACAAAATTAAAAAAATAAAAAAATATATTTTATTAATAGTAATTATTGAGAGTCATTTCATGCGTATGAAAACTTTATTCTATGTCCATTTTTCTTTGAGATAGCTGTTTGATAAGTCCCTTCAGCAACTCTTTGTACTGAAGGAATACATATTCCAAAATATTTCCCTGCAGCATTCATTGAATGAAAAACTCTTTCTTCATTCGTCGTTGTATCAAATGATTTAACTCCCCTGCGTCGTTTTGAGTATTTCCCTGTCTTTCCTCTTTTTGTATTCTCACTTTGAGAAATGCATTGTAAATTGGAAATCGCGTTATTTAAGGGATTGGAGTCAATATGATCAATAACATTACTATCTTTAATCAATCCATAAAATGCTTCATAGACAATTCTGTGAACGTAATAGTTCTTTCTTCCAGCAGTAAAACACAAATATCCTTGATTATTATTAAAACCAATTGGCTTTTTCAGTCTACAGTGTCTAACAACACCATTACGAGATATTTCATATTTAACAAGTATTGGATGTGGTCTGAATTCTTGCTCCATTTATACATAATAATACTATTTGTCTAATTCATCATTTGCTTTATTTATAAATCTATTAATGTAGTCTTGAGGGTTTTTTATGATTTTGTCTTTGACAGAGTCATTGTTAGGGTCAATGATAGCGTTTTTTATTCGTTTATCATAATAACGATTCAATTCTCTAAACCGCTTACCTCCACAATTGATACATAATTGTGATTTTCTTCTCACACCCACCCCACAATTTATGCATGGGGCTGGGCCTGTCGAATTATTTCTGACGCTCTGTAAGTGATGTCCACAGAATTCACCTCTACACGATTTATTGCATGGGGTTACTGATCCAATCATAAGCCATTTGCAGTGATTCATTATTTATAAACAAAATTTTCTATTTAAATGTTTGCTTTATTTATATGAATGAAGAATTCAAGAGATTATCGATAATTAAGCCTTATAAAAATATCAAATTCAATCTCGAGAGAACCCTCGAAGACGTACAAAAAGAGATAATAATAATATAAGTCTGATTAGAAAAATACGAGATTGTGTTAATGAGTTTAAACAGGACGGCGCATCACACACCTGGTCAACATTTAAAATTGATGGTGCTGTTGATGCTAGAATGAATGATGAAACAGCAGCTATGATACTATCACAACTTGACAATAAAAGGTATTTTCTCAGAGTGAAATTCATTATCAATTTAGAATCGGGCGATTGGATCATACGGGATAAATTTGATCCAATTCTCAAAGATAGGACAACAGTCATTCTTAGCCGTGATTCCAGACCAGGGCTGTTAACTGGAATTGATAAACCATACTATGAAAAAGCGTATCCTGAAACAGCAATTATTTATGGGATGTATCCGCTAAATAAGAAACCTGACATTGGAAAACTAGCACCAATGAAACAGTCAACGTCAGTGGAAAAACCACTCAATTGTGTAGCAGAACGTATCATAGAACACTTTACAAATGCACTCTGTGGGAATAAATCAACCGATCTAAGACGTAAAAAATAAATCCATGGGAGCTAACAGTGAAGGAGAACGGAGCAACTATTTCCGATATAGCTTGATTGGAAAAGTCGCTGAAATTTCCGATAACCGTTTCAACGATAACCGGCGAAGTATTATACGAATCAAAATACAATAAAAACGGAGCTCCAATCAAAATTATTGATCATAACAAACACGCATGGACATCCGCGGTTGCAATATTCCCGCGAGACAGAACAGTGAAGTATATCCCAGAAGAATTCTCCAAGGATGGTATTTTCACTGAAGAAAGATTATTCGATGCTATTGCTAGTTTGTGTAAAAACGACCCTGTATCAGTATGGCTACTTCATAGTTTTGAAGATGAAGAATGTCAATTCAATCAATTTGTGAGACCTAACGGTGAATTATATCGTACTGAAAGTCTACATAATAGGATGAAAAATCTAGCAATAAGTCTCAGTGAAAACGCTATCGTTTTTAATGGAAAATCCGACGATTACGAAGAGTTACTTACAAATTGTTTTACAATTCCATCGGTTGCAGCTCATTTTGCAAGAAAGAAAAATAATTGGAAACCAACACGAAAAGAGTTTTAACAGGATGTTCAATCCAGCTGTCTGGAATATTATCATGGCGGTCTATGGAACGTTAAGTACAATCGTGAAAGTATGATATCAGTTGATATCGTTGCCTGTTATCCAGGAAGTTTTCTAGGATATGGATTCGCTGGTGAGTATTTTAAACGGTTTGGACATCCCACACATGAAATGACTCGCGTTGCTATTAATGGACCACTGCCTGATTTTGATTTGACCGGTTTTGCTCGCGTAGTATCATTTGAATTCGCTGAAGGACTTCATCCGTGTTGTTATATTTGGATTGGTAGACACATGGCTGAAAAGGATGTGGTTACCAATAGTGTTATTGCGATATATGATTGATTGTAAAATGTTAGTTTCGTTGATTGTCAGCGAAGCGATTATCTCATATCAAAAACAAACCAATGTCTGGTTACCAGAACCAGAATGTCTTGATAGTATAATCGATAAGTCTAGAAAACATATTGATGCTGACGAGGAGTACATCATTGAATGGTCAAAAAAGATATTTAATCAACGAAATAATGAAGCAAACGATCTTGGCCGAAGAATAATCGGTAAACTTACACAAGGTGGAAAAAAATTTAACTTTAAAAGACAATCCTCACGATTGATTATAGATGATGCCGAATACGACTTCGTTATTAAAGATGTAGTAGAGAAAAATAGATACGCAAATTGTAAAACAGCCTTTTTGTCCAATAAAACAAAGTTAGGTAGAATTGTTACTTACAGTGATGGAGAAAGCTCTGCATATCTACATTTGAGAGCTTCTATGCTGGGTTATGAATCTATCAATTTATTTGCAATGATAAATAGATTTCCTAGTATAGCAGTTAGAGTTGCAATTGATTCAATGTATGTCGATAAAAAATATATCAAAGAGGTAAATAAATTTACTAATAGCGAAGAGACTTGGGGAACATGGCGAATTAAACATGAAATACAATGCAATTATTCTAAATCAGCAGACCTTGAGATTAAAAGCAGTTGCCTGAAGAACGATAATTATATCAGTGAAAAATCCTTCGGATTTTCTATGTCTAAAGCACCACCGATATCAGATCCAATTTGTAGATATAAAACAGTTTATTTAAACGGTTGTGGTGGATCTGGAAAGACAACACGTGCGATAGAATTATATCGAGAGAGAACGTCCATGATTGTACTCACACCAACTCATAGACTAGCGAGAGAGATCAAACAACGAAATGTTGAAGCTTGCACGTATCATAGTTTTTTTCGATACAAGGGTGATGCTTGGACTAATGAGCGAATGGGTGAGAAATTTATTACAGCGGTTATTATTTGGGATGAAGCATGTACTGTTTCAGAAGATGTATTAAAAATGTTTCTTGATTGGATATTGCAAAATAATACAAAAGTTATATTGTGCGGCGATCATGGTCAACCACCACCATTTGTTGGTAGAAGTCCACATAATTGGTTAAAAGGATTTGTTGATTATTACGAAGAAATTGATACTGACTATAGAGCACTCGATGAGCAGTTACGTGAGTTTAAAAAACTAATTAGATTACAACCCGATAGAATTCAATGTGAAGTAGCGCGGGAAATAATTTCTGAAACGCCTATGAATGATTTTTGGGAAACATGGAGACCAATTGATTTTGTAGTAGCAAGTAGAAAGATAGTCAGAGACGCACTTCAGAAAAAGTTGTTTGAGCGCTACACAAGAAAATATTCCCAACGTTTCCAGTACCGTTGTGTTATAGACCATTGGATACACGAAAGCAGAATATTGAAGTTGAAATTCCAGGCCAGACGGAGAAACAGATTCTAGTGTTAAATGATATTGTGTTAGTTGATATCAATACTGTAGAAGATGCATTATGCGCTGATAAATCACCATGGACACTTGGTTATGTAACAACAATACACTCGTCACAAGGATTGACCATCACGGATACAATTGTTTGGATAGTTGATAATCGCATTGAATGGTCAAATTTAGTCTATCTCGCAGTGTCCAGAGTACGACGAATAAATCAACTACGAAGGATTGTTTTCGATGATGATTTTAACGCAAACGATGATAACACTGATATTAGCATCATTAATAAAAAAACTCTCTGGTTACAAACAGCAGGACAAAAAAAAAAAACAACGAGAATTTGATATTGATGCTGAAGTAATAATCGCATTAAATGAACAACAGAATAATCACTGCGCCAGTTGCAATTGTATAATGCACTGGCAGTATTTTGATAAAGACCGTCGACAATTCACCGTAGACAGAAAAAATAACAGTGTAGGTCATGTCAGAAACAATGTTATGTTGACCTGTCTTGCGTGTAATAGACGTAAGAGAGCTAGTTAAGACCATGTGGCGGTAATTGAGTATCGTCCGGAATGACTTGTAGTTGTTCGCGTGTAAAACCACGCTGAGGTGCAGTTGAATCCAATCTGTAGATTGGAGGTCTACCAGTTGATTGCCTTATGGTTGAAATTTTATGCGTAGTAACACTCCATATAGAATCAGTAGCTCTTCTTTTACCACTTTCAAGTTCTCCTGGTTCGTATAAATATCTCACAGTAACATCACCGAGAAGTGGCTGAGTGCTAACCCGCTGTGGTTGTTCGGGTATATATATTTTTTTATTACAATATTTGGTTTCATATTAATAGTTCGAGTAATCTCGTTTTTTAACGCTGCAACTACACCCGGTAACCTTTTGACCCATTCACGAATCGTTTTTCTTGGATGAATTCTTTTGCATATTGATATCCAAATAACTGTTCTGCAAGAGTTCGATTAAATCGTTCTACAATTGCCTGATCACGATGTAACGCAGTATGTCCCCGTCGTATTGTAACATTATGAGTTTTCATTGTTGCTAGAACAGCACCTTGAAACTCTTTGCCAGAATCAACTTGTAATAGATTTGGCCATCTTAGAAGACCTCGTCGATAAATCCTTTCAAACGCAGAAGCGACTTCAGAAGCTGACTTTGTTTTTAATGGTTCTGCTTGTTTAAATCGACTCGCAATATCAACTACAGTTAGCGCGTATTTGTAACCATGGTCATGTGGTAAAAACAATAAATCAGCCTGATGAACTTCATTGGGTACGGTAACATCAAAATGAGAATAATTAATTTGTTTAGGCGGTGGTAGATAAATTTGCCATATAGCTTGCTTGGATAACCAATCTTTCGCAGTGGACTTTTTCACTTTTGCAGCGTTAGCAAGTTTACTGATTGCTGCTTTACCCCTCCAGTACCCTTTCGGAGAATAATAAATAGATTCCATACCATAAAAACACTAGTGTTTTTAATTACCAGCACCTAACACTAATTTGCCTTTCATAGCTGATTTGACCAACCATGAAGCCAATTTTTCTTTGAAGGATTTATCGGGAATAGCATTTAACGCATGAATTAATTTTACATCCGCGAGATGTCTTTGTTGCAAATTATTGCTTTTATATGCAACATCATGAGCATGACATGCCTTATCAATAGCATTTATCGGATACTCACCAGGCCGGGGCTGATTTTGATCATCAAGTCTGAGATCTAATCTCGTTCCGGGACCACAGTAGCTATATCCTTGAAGATGTTTTTCTCCGGGGTATTTTGCCCATGGGGTTTCGGGGAGTTTTCCCAATTTGCCTGCGATATCACCTCCGTGTCACTTTTTTTTAATGAAAAATATCGACATTTTTTGTACCACATGTTACACACTTACCAACAAGTGCCGATCTGTTATTTTTAGTTGTAATCGTCGTCGCATCATTTGTACTAGTATGCTTTTTACATTTAACACAATATAGATCCATAATTTATATATAGCGTTATGAATATAATCGATTTTTCAGCGACTAAAAGAAGAGAACTGGTGAAGCACCACGCAGCGCTTCCGAATTCTGTCCGTGCCATTATAATCGGACCATCTGGATCGGGTAAAACACAATTGCTGCTTAATTTGATGATCTGATTTATGAAGTGGGATAAATTATATTTAGTTGTTCCATCCGTAGATGATCAACGGTGCTATGAAGTGCTAAAAGATTATAATAAGAATGCATCAGAAATTAAAGGTGAAAGTGTAATCGACTTTATAACAGATATTGATGATGCGCCTAACGTAGGTGACCTCGATGGAGACAAACAATCTTGTAGTGTACGATGATGTGATGTTAGATAATCAAAAGAACCCTGCTAGAATATTTTCACGAGGTAGGCATAAAAACACTGACGTGATATATGTCACTCAACGCTACACTCAGATTCCAAAAGTGATTCGCGATAACTGCAATATTATTGCTGTATTCAACGGCGTTGATACACATACGCTACGAAATATTTGGCAGACATGGTGTTCCGATATGGACTTCAATGGATTCAAAAATAACTTTAGTCATGCTCAGTCAGTCCCACATGGATTTATAACAATAAATTTACACGACCCTTGGTCACGATATCGTATTGGACTTGATCAAATATTCGGTTAAATCATTTGTATTAACCCTGAAATCCTTCCAGCAGCAGGGAGGGCTATGACAACAATGATAGCAATTATTGGCAGCAATTTGAGGGTGGTTATGACAACATATTTACGACAAAATCGCTAAGGCTCCATTTTACAAATGGGGTCTTTATTTTTTTTTTGGTTGAAATATGAGATTTCGTAGGAAGGCTCTATTGGGCATTCTGAGGCTTTAATCGATTTCGTCGCAAAAAATTGTAGGGTTCACCCCTCCCTTTCTGCTGCTCCAGCGTAAATATTTCTCTAAATTGCATTTTAAAATAAGACCTGAATATTTTTAGAAATGTTCACGTATCGCATGATATTAAAGGTTGTTTAATCCGATCCCGCATCTCAGTCAACACGGGTAATTATATTTCGTATTGAGGCTATTGCAACGAGAAAAAACAATGGACTATAATTTTCGTTTCGTTAAAGTTTATGTTCTGATTTTAAATGCTTAGTGGGGTTTTGATAAAAATGCACAATATGTAAAAAAGTAAACAGTCCATGAAAGGTTTCTTTAAAGAAGGTTGCTACATTTTATTTTTCAAAATTTTGAACATATTTTGCTTTCATTTCTTCACACCGAAAGGCAAAGATTTTGGTAAAATTCTATAGATTACTATATTTGATATCAGGCCTTACAAAAATTGAAATATTCGCAGTAGAAATGAAAATAATGCCTTGTGCATTTCAATGGTCAACTCTGGAATGTCTCCATAAGTATATGGAGTGGAAGACACCCACAAGCTCATCGTTTAATGCTAAAGTGGGTGACTCTTGATATGATTAAAGGTCATAAAGTTCATATATAAACTAAAAATAAGTTTCTTGCAGTTGTTAGTTTTGACAGCTATGTCAACATCCCTCCCTTGATACACATTGTGGTTATCCTTGGCATCTACGTCAATTTCTTATCTCCACTCACCCCCTCCCCAATAAACTAAAGCAAAATGTCCTCTAATTACATGCACCAAAATGTAATGTAGTCTAAAGCAAAAGAAGACTAAAGACAAAAACAAACAAACGATTGGCAGCTAGAAAAATACAATAAAATCAAATATAATAAAGACAGAATGGAAAGGTAGTTTATTTATAGTAATATTAACATTAAAATAGTTTTGAAGGACATTTTATACTGAATTGACAAAACCTATACGTATTCCCAAATTAATATATTTAAATTATTAATGCACTACATATGTTGTTTGTACATTTATATTTTGAGTTAAGTTTTAATTTTTTGTTTTAAATTATAAGTTGTAATTAACACGTTGACATAGATTATTTCTTCTAGAATATTCTAGAAACAGACTTGATTACAATTTAACTGGAATTTTCTATTTGAACTACTCTCATCTAGGTCAAGTGAAAATTTTATAGAAAGGGATTTAATAAATAAATAATAATTCCTGTATTAAAATCAGTCTGTGGGAATCGCTCACAGTTGTGTTGTTATTCGAGAGGAATTATCAATTCAAACTGTTACCTGAAATTACTCAGCTCTGTTTTATTTGAATTAAAACATTATGTTATAATTACTGAGAACTCGTTCAAAAACTTTCTGGTTTTCATCATTGTAGTACATCAGTGCATTCAATAATATTGGAATTTACTCTGAGCATTTGATACCTTTGAACTTGTGAAAAGACATTAGGATAAAGATAAATTATTTGCTGATATACTAAATGTGTTGGCTTTGCTTCTTTCTATTATATATTTTAAGGCCTTCAATCGTAAAAATAGGCAAATGAACAATTTACCTTCTACAGTGTTTGACATACTCATATGCAATGAAGATAGGCCCATTACGGGCTCTCTCTCTCTCTCTCTCTCTCTCTCTCTCTCTCTCTCTCTCTCTCTCTCTCTCTCTCTCTCTCTCTCTCTCTCTCTCTCTCTCTGGCATACTCATATGCAATGAAAAAGTCTCATTACGCACTCTCTCTATCTCTATGTCTGACATACTAATAATGCAATGAAAATAATCCCATTACGTGCTCTCTCTCTCTCTCTCTCTCTCTCTCTCTCTCTCTCTCTCTCTCTCTCTCTCTCTCTCTCTCTCTCTCTCTCTCTCTCTCTCTCTCTCTCTGTGACATACTCATATGCACTGAGAATATTCCCATTACGTGCTCTCTGTCTTCCTGCAGACAAAATGAGAACATACTTGAGATCCTATAGTATATAGTTCACTTGAAAGCTCTAGAAAGTTTTTTTTTTTAAATGTTCACAGGATTCCCATGCCCCAACAAACTAATATAGATGTTACAGCAAAACAAGTAACATTTAGGCTTTCGATTCTCTAACAACTGATAGGTCGTTCTTTTATTTGGGAATTAAGTTTCTGTCTCCATCACAGTCCTCGCTACATTTGTATTAAATGCATTTATAACTAAGCAGATTAATTGGCGTTATGCAATCGAAAGCTATACAATATGTCAGGTAGACAGTTCATGATACTCGGGCTTAAAGATTGGAAATAAAATAGAAAAAAAAACTGTTTAATAAACTAGTCTTGCACAAACCCTTGACAAACAGCTCCGAAAATAAGTTTTTTTTTTATTCAAATATTTATTTCACATGCAATCTACATTAAAATACAATAATATTTACTTATTTCTAAATTCGAAATGACATGGGCTATAAAGTTGAAACCAAAGAGGAGTAAATTTATGTGATGCTCCTGACTGAAACAATTAAACCGAAAATTTTGCCATTTTTACAGCTGCTGTGAAAATTCTAGCACATTTACACTTTCCTCGTCTTTTTGTCGTACTGCTAATGGTTGTATAATGGTACGGGTCAAACTTGGGTCAAAAAAGGGTCAAACATGGAGCATAAGTAGGACTCATATGTCGACAAGTTGAATAATGTTACCTGATCAGCAGCAAAAGCGTGTACTAATAGATTTAACGTCGAGGATATTTGATCTAACGCAGACTGTTTCTTTCGTCTGAGCTAGAAGAGAAAGGAACTTGATGGTTGTGGGTAGGCTAGCAGAAAAGCATCCAAATACATGTCCCATAATGTTAGGGAAATCACCTATAAAACAATTTTTGTTCAACATGGTAAATAAATAAAAAAATACCTTCTTAATTTCAAGAAACTTGATTTGTATTTTTGATAAGATACTTAGTCCTAAAGTTAAGTATGCAATCAATTTTTCTTTGAGCTTGAATTTATTTCTTCAAATTGTTTAATTTAAAAGGTTTTTCTCTGGAAATTCACAGTACTCATGAAAATAATATTCTTGGACATAGACATTCGCTGGGATTTATAATAACATTGTCTTACATTAATATGATTCAACAAAAGACTATTGGAACAACACCACGATACAGGCCACCACAAGCACATCAACACTTTCAGCGTTGGATTTAATTTTGATTTCTAATAAATTCGAACTTCAGCTATTAGGTCTTGTATCTGTAATTCTAGGATATTTTGATATTTAATTCGAAATACCGACAGTTTTTTAAATTACTTTTTCATTAAATTTATATAGGAAATTATTTGCTGCATTTTAATAAAATTCGCTTCTCACTCTTTTCTATTACTTATTTTAAGAGCATAGACTCTTAAATCTCAATCCGTTGTACTTTTAAGCATGAACAAATAAGGAATTTGTTACTGAGTTGGCTAAAGTATGGGTTTGGCTGTTGCAAATAGGTTAGATATTGTCATGGTGGACCTTGAATGATTGTTCATTTCTAAAACCATTAACGTTTACAAATGGCCTAATTCTATGTATGCTTCTTTAAGGCATAATCATTGACAAAATATTACCAATTACTGAACGGCTGAAGAATTGAATATAACATTTGCTGCTGGAACCACTTCAATAGGTATGTCTGTGCAAACGGTTCTTTCTTTAGCATGTTTCGTTACAAGATTTCAATAAGTTATGACTATTTTAGGTGCGCTATATTGCCGGTGTACCGGTAGACCGCGGAATATTTTCCGGTGATACGAGCCACTGTATTTTCTCACTGTACGGTATTCCTGTAGTTTTCATCAGTAAGGAATGTATGAATGTTCCCAAGTAACATTGTTAATAATAGCAGCAAATGTTTTCATTTTATGTGACAAATAATTCAAAACATTATTCAGTTGTATTTGTCACGAATTAATTTTAAATAGTACAAACAATTTTATTTCATGATCAGTTCTGTCAATAAGAAAATCATCGATATAACTGCTCTTCTCTCCATTGGAATAACTCACATTGTCTTTTGTTTCAATTAAACTGATTGTTTATCAGATTTTGGAATTCCGTTTACACTGCATCAGTGTGGATGGAATGTATCAATCCAAATGATAAAGACTTCAGATTTATGTAAATTGATGTTGTATTTAAACGATGCTATTTCCATGGTAATGTCACTTTATAACAGGTGGACTCTTTCACCGCCAAAACTTGGTTAGATTGTATATAATCCGTTTGTACTCTTAAGATTTGCTCCTAACGTGTTCGACTAATATTTAGATATGATCTGTTCGTAATGTGTTCGACTAATATTTAGATATAATCTGTTCGTAATATGTTCGATTAATATTTATATAGGATCTGTTGGTAATATGTTCGACTAATATGTAGATATGATCTGTTCGTAATTTGTTCGACTAATATTCAGATTGCATATGATCGATTTGCCTCGATTTAATATGTATATTCTTTTATATGTTCATGGATTACAACATTGCAAGCAGTAAGAAGACCAGCCTGTAGGCTCATCTCTGTAAATTGTCTCATTAATAGATCAGTATGGCAATCAAACTTTGCAGCATCAATCATTTCTGCTCATTTATTTTCACCAACCGTTTTTGATAATTTATATTCACTTACCGTTTCTGCTCATTTTTCACCTACCATCTCTGCTCATTTCTTTTCATACAATTAAATAATTTTTGTGCTCCAACTCAGATAAATCTTAATATGGTATCGTTAATTACCGTCTGTAATCGCCTATAAGTAGAGGCAAGATGCAAACAAAAATCAAAGATTCTAATCTGGTTCTTCTCACTGATTCCTTAGTAATGGCATTTTAATCTCCTTGATTCTATTCCGTAGTAATGGCATTTTGATCTCCTTGATTCTAATCCTTAGCAAGGGCATTTTGATCTCCTTGATTTTATTCCTTAGTAATGGCATTTTAATCTCCTTGATTCTATTCCTTAGTAATGGCATTTTAATCTCCTTGATTCTATTCCTTAGTAATGGCATTTTGATCTCCTTGATTCTATCCCTTAGTAATGGCATTTTAATCTCCTTGATTCTATTTCTTAGTAATGGCATTTTAATCTCCTTGATTCTATTCCTTAGTAATGGCATTTTGATCTCCTTGATTCTATTCCTTAGTAATGGCATTTTAATCTCCTTGATTCTATTTCTTAGTAATGGCATTTTAATCTCCTTGATTCTATTCCTTAGTAATGGCATTTTGATCTCCTTGATTCTATTCCTTAGTAATGGCATTTTAATCTCCTTGATTCTATTTCTTAGTAATGGCATTTTAATCTCCTTGATTCTATTCCTTAGTAATGACATTTTAATCTCCTTTATTCTCTTTCTTAGTAATGACATTTTAATCTCCTTGATTCTATTCCTTAGTAATGGCATTTTGATCTCCTTGATTCTATTCCTTAGTAATGGCATTTTAATCTCCTTGATTCTATTCCTTAGTAATGGCATTTTAATCTCCTTGATTCTATTCCTTAGTCATGGTATTTTAATCTCCTTGATTCTATTCCGTAGTAATGGCATTTTGATCTCCTTGATTCTACTCCTTAGCAATGGCATTTTGATCTCCTTGATTTTATTCCTTAGTAATGGCATTTTAATCTCCTTGATTCTATTCCTTAGTAATGGCATTTTAATCTCCTTGATTCTATTCCTTAGTAATTGCATTTTGATCTCCTTGATTCTATTCCTTAGTAATGGCATTTTAATCTCCTTGATTCTATTTCTTAGTAATGGCATTTTAATCACCTTGATTCTATTCCTTAGTAATGGCATTTTGATCTCCTTGATTCTTTTCCTTAGTAATGGCATTTTAATCTCCTTGATTCTATTTCTTAGTAATGGCATTTTAATCTCCTTGATTCTATTCCTTAGTAATGACATTTTAATCTCCTTTATTCTCTTTCTTAGTAATGACATTTTAATCTCCTTGGTTCTATTCCTTAGTAATGGCATTTTGATCTCCTTGATTCTATTCCTTAGTAATGGCATTTTAATCTCCTTGATTCTATTCCTTAGTAATGGCATTTTAATCTCCTTGATTCTATTCCTTAGTCATGGTATTTTAATCTCCTTGATTCTATTCCTTAGTAATGATATTTTAATCTCCTTGATTCTATTCCTTAGTAATGGCATTTTGATCTCCTTGATTCTATTCCATAGTAATGGCATTTTAATCTCTTTGATTCTATTTCTCAGTCATTCCATTTTAATCTCCTTGATTCAATTCCTTAGTAATGTCTTTTTAATCTCCTTGATTCTATTCCTTACTAATGGCATTTTAATCTCCTTGATTCTATTCCTTACTAATAGCATTTTAATCTCCTTGATTCTATTCCTTAGTAATGGCATTTTAATCTCCTTGATTCTATTCCTTAGTAATGGCATTTTAATCTCCTTGATTCTATTCTTTACTAATGACATCTTAATCTCCTTGATTTTATTCCTTAGTAATGGCACTTTAATCTCCTTGATTCTCTTCCTTAGTAATGGCATTTTAATCTCCTTGATTCTATTCCTTACTAATGGCATTTTAATCTCCTTGATTCTATTCTTTAGTAATGGCATTTTGATCTCCTTGATTCTATTCCTTAGTAATGGCATTTTAATCTCCTTGATTCTATTTCTTAGTAATGGCATTTTAGTCTCCTTGATTCTATTCCTTATTAATGGCATTTTGATCTCCTTGATTCTATTCCTTAGTAATGGCATTTTAATCTCCTTAATTCTATTCCTTAGTCATTGCATTTTAATCTCCTTGATTCTATTTCTTGGTAATGGCATTTTAATCTCCTTGATTCTATTCCTTAGTCATGGCATTTTAGTCTCCTTGATTTTATTCCTTAGTAATGGCATTTTAATCTCCTTGATTCTATTCCTTAGCAATGGCATTTTGATCTCCTTGATTCTATTCCTTAGTAATGGCATTTTGATCTCCTTGATTCTATTCCTTACTAATGGAATTTTGATCTCCTTGATTCTATTCCTTACTAATGGCATTTTAATCTCCTTGATTATATTCCTTACTAATGGCATTTTAATCTCCTTGATTCTATTCCTTACTAATGGCATTTTAATCTCCTTGATTCTATTCCTTAGTAATGACATTTTAATCTCCTCGATTCTACACATCAATTGTATTTCAAATTCATACTAATTATAAATACCTAAAGGCTAGAAAAAATATCTTGAAATCTGAATATATTGAAGAATCATTTGAAGCTCAAAGTGTTGTCCTAGATTGGAACCGCATTTGATGAAGGCCCAACAAAAACTGTTTTAAATAGCCAAACCAGCTACTCGTCAACTACGAAACAAGCTACCACAGGCGTTATATTTGGTATCACTATGCACATCAGCTTTCTTTGAGAATTATTACTAAAAATTCAATTCAATACGTTGCTTTCGATATCAAATAGGTTTAATTTCTCACCACTGTAATATGTTTAATAATTTCACTGTCCCAACCTTCAGTATTCCTCGTTTGACCACAGCTACGATTTATGCCATACTCACCATTAAAGATGTAAGACGACGTTGTATTAATGTAAGCATTTAACTGCATCGTGCTAAACAAATTAAGCAATCAATAAACCATGTATAAATTTACAGTAAAATCCCACAAAAAAGAAAAAGCAAATTATAAACTATACATTTGCATTACCCTCTCCAAAGACATACACAAGTTTCAAATTCATAGTAGTAAATATTCTTTATTACATTTGAAGTAGACTATAATTAAATATTTCAAGTGCATAAACTATAGCCAGGAGTGATTTACGAAACAGACATTTTTACGTGTTTGGAAATACGGACTGAACATCAGTATTGACAGCTAGACCAACCATCAGTATCGACAGCTAGACCAACCATCAATATAGACAGCTAAATCAACCATCAGTATCGACAACTAGACCAACTATCAGTATAGACAACTAGACCAACCATCAGTATAGACAGCTAGACCAAACATTAGCATATTCAGCTAGACCAACCATCAGTATAGACAGCTAGACCTACCATCAGTATAGACAGCCAGACCAACTATCAGTATATTTAACTAAACCAACCATTAGTATAGACAACTAGACCAACCATGTCAGATTAATGAGGTATGTAAATGAAAACAGATAGATTTTATAATGACACTCGGTCCAGTTTATATTTTATATGGCAGAAACATGATTCTAAAAATAGACACAAATTTAATATGGACGCTCAGTCCAGTTTATCTTTTATAATGCAGAGACATGATTCCAAAAACAGACACAAACTTGATATATTTGATATAGACGTTGAGTCCAGTTTATCTTTTATAAGGCTGAGTGATGATTCTAAAACAATAAGCAAACCAGCCAAGCCGTAGTATATATTTTCATCAATAAATGTCCGAAAATATACAGAAATCTAGGAAAGATATTTTTTAATCCAAATATTTAAATTCATCCTATAATTATGATTAACTCGTATTCTAGTGACGGTTTAAAACTACCGTGTGTTCTCAGAAGACAATATATCATACATTGATCTATTATTTGTGAATATCTTATGCTTATTCAACAAGGACATACCATATTTGTCCATTGATTTCCAGTGAATCAAATGGAATCTGTATAGAGAATGCATGGTGTCAAGCGTGATCTCAAAGTTACATTTCGTTGTATTCATTTCAAAATAATAGCCAGGTAACTATTTGCATGTTTCAATGCACTTTCGTCCAAACTCATAAGCAATGAGATACAACAGGGTCAAGAGGGATATTATACATGTCAGGTATCATCTTTTTCTAAGCCACCAAGTTTACCTTTAACCGAATTCAGTGACATTTCAGGTGTGTCGGATGTGAATAGCGTGAGAGAAAAAAGTAAGAAACCTCATTTAACACCTGCCTGAACGCTCGGATCAAGTAACTTTCTTTCGCATTTTTATATCAAATGATATTTCACACACCGATAACTTCGTGGGTGATATATATGCGTCAATTACATAGTAAACCGTGATGGTAGAAGACTCTTACCAACAACAATTTCATGAAGTATTCAACTCGTATAATACAAAATGAAAACTATTGCGAATCTTCAGAGAATATTCCTTGAAAATTGAGATTTCATTTTAAAACCATTTTTGAAAATAACAATTTGAAAAACTGAAGTGCATAAAAATTAAAATCTAATGTTGTATTGAGCACAAACTTATTATGTTAAAAATGGTTAATGAAAACTAGAACTCTCACTGATATATATTCTTCGTAGCATATTATGTGTGTAGTACTATTATATGTGTTACAATACTACTAGTATTATCTATATGTGCGTAGTGCTATTATATGATTGTTACAGTATTGTACTATATATATATATATATATATATATATATATATATATATATATATATATATATTGTATGTGTGTCGTACTTATATATGTGTGTTACAACATGGTCTTTAAAAACATAACACTATTGCAAAGGTCATCATAGTTCATTATTGGTAAAACAATAATAATAATAATAATAATAATAATAATAATAATAATAATAATAATAATAATAATAATAATAATAATAAAAATAAAAATAATAATAATGCTGACTTATTACAGCGCATGATCTGTTCAACCTCCAATCACGTTACTAATATAGATAACACATAAAACAATATACAAAATAAAGATTACAAAAACGAACTTGAATTTGCTTACAAAAATATGCTGACAATAATTAGGGAGTAAACATTATTAAGTTTTTAAATCTGTTCTTGTAGCCGAAATGGTGAAGTTCAGGAACACTTTTGAATTAAATCACGGTGTCCTTGTATCCGAGTTCATTGGGTAATTCGTTACACGTAGCTGGACCCTGTTACTTAAAATAATGTTTTCTGTGTGACTTCATTTTCACATTGGGAACGGTGAAAGTACGAATGACGGAAGAGGGGCGTAAGATTCCTGTTGGTGTATACATGGATGAGGTCAAATATATATTAGAAAGGAGCCATTCACCGAAATGTAGCATAGTGAAGATAGTTTGTTTCTGATTTTGCATCAAACTGGTAGCCAGTGGAGGTTACAGAGCATAGGTATAGTCCACTCATTTCTTCAAATTCTAAAGATATTCCGCGAAACTGTTTTGAACTTTTTAAAGCTTCTCTAATACTGAGACAAGCCAGACAGAAATGAATTACGGTAGTTTGGTCTTGAAAGTACCAATGAATAGATTTGTGTTTTAGTGTCATCAGCAGAAAGAATAGTGGGAATAGAGCTGGTACGCCTCAACTCCTGTATGATATGAAAAGGTACTGACTAATGCGACACCTAGGATTCATGATGTTTTAATGTTATCATTGCTGATACTAGTTTGTTTTAAAAGATGGGAATGATAGTCTTCCAGCGGTGATCACGATGGCTTCAGTTGTATCATCATTTATCTGCAGCTTAATATATGTCTTCCATGACTTCACTGGAAATGCATCTCTCTACGCCTGAAAAAGTGGCCTTAGCTATTGTACTTACATCTATACCTTAAGCTGGTAATTCTTACATTCAGCATCCTTTTGCAAATATTGAACTGGTTCTCACATTAAGCATCTTTCTGTCTACCTCAAACTGGTCGTTCTCACATTAAAAGCTTTCTCCATACCTTTAACTGGTCGTTCTCACATTCATCATTTTTTCCAAACTTTAAACTAGTCGATGCAACATTCAGTAAAACCTTTGCAAATATTGAACTGGTTGTTCTCATATTAACAGCTTTATCCACACCTTAAACTGGTCCTTCTCACATTAACAACTTTCTCCATAACTGAAACTGGTGGTTCTTACATTAACAACTTTCTCCATAACTTAAACTGGTCCTTCTCACATTAACAACTTTCTCCATAACTTAAACTGGTCGTTCTTACATTAACAACTTTAACAACTTTCTCCATAACTTAAACTGCACGTTCTTACATTAACAACTTTCTCCATAACTGAAACTGGTCGTTTGTACATTAACAACTTCTCCAAAACTTAAACTGGTCCTTCTCACATTAACAACTTTCTCCATAACTTAAACTGCTCGTTTTCACATTAACAACTTTCTCCATAACTTAAACTGCACGTTCTTACATTAACAATTTTCTCCGTAACTGAAACGGGTCGTTCTTACATTAACAACTTTCTCCATAACTTAAACTGCACGTTCTTACATTAACAACTTTCTCCATAACTTAAACTGGTCGTTCTTACATTAACAACTTTCTCCATAACTTAAACTGCACGCTCTTACATTAAACATATTTCCGTTTGCTACCTCTTTATTACAATTTTCAGTAGTTTGCTTTGAACTCTCCTCAAATGGGAAGAGGTAATTATAAAAAATTGTCTTTGCACTATGAACTATCTTTTAATGGAAAAAAGTACCTGTAGCAAATGGTCTGGTATACACCTCGCGTGTAGTCAGATTCACGTCAGTTGAAATAAATCATTATGTAATTTAACAAGGTTATATGTTTGCTGTGCTATTCCTATCAAAGCGTAAGGAATAGATACAAAACAGAAATTTTGCACCAAATGTATTGTAACAAGTGTAGGATATGTGCCATTTGTAATTGCGTCTCCATTTATAAATTATTTATATTTTAGTCATTTTTTTCACATTGGGGAATAATTGATGAGAAAATATTTTTCAAACGGAGTGATTAGCAAGTTGGTCCAAATATTATTCATCCTAAGTCGCATTAGTGGCTGTTTTAGTATGATCGCATTCATTTTTGTAGATTGGCCTCTATGCATTATTGAGATATAAGGAGTTTTCACAATAGTCTGATCTACAAGTATGTAGTGATGAAATATAAATAATTGTGTGTATTGGGCGTTTTGATTTGAAATATGGTATGAAATCACACGAACTATTTAAAACTTATTTTAGAGTTTTATCAGTATTTTGTTTCCATTTGGAACGTGGACCTTTTCGAAAGCAGCAGGAACTCACTCGTATTTTACAAGCATAAAATTGGTCAGCAGGAACTCGTATTTTACAAGCATGAAATCGGTCAGCAGGAACACACTCGTATTTTACAAGCATGAAATCGGTCAGCAGGAACACACTCGTATTTTACAAGCATGAAATCGGTCAGCAGGAACTCGTATTATACAAGCATAAAATCGGTCAGCAGGGATCCACTTGTATTTTACAAGCATGAAATTGTTCAGCAGGAACTCACTCGTATTTTACAAGCATGAAATCTGTCAGCAGGGATACACTTGTATTTTACAAGCATGAAATCGGTCAGCAGGAACTCGTATTTTACAAGCATGAAATCTGTCAGCAGGGATACACTCGTATTTTACAAGCATGAAATCTGTCAGCAGGAACTCACTCGTATTTTACAAGCATAAAATAGGTCAGCAGGAAATCGTATTTTACAAGCATGAAATCGGTCAGCATGAACTCACTCGTATTTTACAAGCATGAAATCGGTCAGCAGCAACTCGTATTTTACAAGCATAAAATCTTTCAGCAGGGACCCACTTGTATTTTACAAGCATGAAATCGTTCAGCAGGGACACACTCGTATTTTACAAGCATGAACTCGGTCAGCTGGGACTCACTCGTATTTTACAAGAATGGAATCGGTCAGCAGGGACTCACTCGTATTTTACAAGCATGAAATCGGTCAGCAGGAACACACTCGTATTTTACAAGATTGAAATCGGTCAGCAGGAACTCACTCGTATTTTACAAGCATGAAATCAGTGAGCAGGAACTCATTCGTATTTTACAAGCATGAAATCGGTCAGCAGGAAATCGTGTTTTACAAGCATGAAATCGGTCAGCAGGAACACACTCGTATTTTACAAGCATGAAATCGGTCAGCAGGAAATCGTGTTTTACAAGCATGAAATCTGTCAGCAGGAACACACTCGTATTTTACAAGCATGAAATCGGTCAGCAGGAACTCACTCGTATTTTACAAGCATGAAATCGGTCAGCAGGAATTCACTCGTATTTTACAAGCTTGAAACCGGTTTTCATTTATAAGGGCTTTAAACAACAACAGCTTTTGATGGCCACGAAATATCGATCTCCCTGGCAAATTTTAAAACCTCCACCAGGTGCAATGTAGATTTAAATATGTTGGTATAAAGATGAATATTTGGTACCAAAGATTGAAACAGCCAGAACAACAACATCATTCCCTATTTTGTTTGTCCTACTTTCAACCTCATTGTTTTAATCGTTATATTTAATACGTCCTTAAGTCTCTTTTATTGTTGTCATTGTTGGAAGCGATAGGACCCCGGTCCTCTATTATTGTCGTAATCATTAGCTTTAATACGTCTATCGTAATCTACGTTTGCATTTATAATTAGATTTAATACGACCCTTATGCTCCATTACTGTTTCGTATAATCAAATCAAATGTTTTTGAATCTAATTTAGAATTTATCAGCTATCTTTGCTTTTACTGCAGTTCCTCCAAGTAAATTTGTAAAGACATGACTGAAATTGTTAAATATTCAATTACTGTATATTTTCGTATTAATGGTATTAGCTTTCCTATTACCGTATATTTTTGTATTAATGATATTATCTTTCCTCTACATGACCCAAAATAGTTATGAACGTGTTTTTGGGGAAGACACAGTTACTGAAATTCACCTCCATAATAAATGTGCAGAATTCATTTACATTTATGTTACGTATATTTAATTTGTATTTGCTTGTTTTTCTCCATGATTATGTATAATTTATTTTTGGACTTGACCTTGTCCAAAATCAAGTTCATATCGTTTTTATCCATGGACACTGATGGTGTTTTGTTTGCAAACAAATAATACGTAGTTAATATTGCCATAAGAGTGTAGGTCAAATATTATGATCTTTATTAATATCAGTAAACAAATTTATTTGGGTCTCGGTCTAGGATATTGGTATTCCCATCAAATCTACCTAGCCTAGTTAATGTTTACCACATCCTTATTATAATTTCTGTAGCATTATTTTGTATACCACTTAGAATGTTCTAGAATGGAAAGGGCATTGAAATCTTCCAGAAAATGCTAATTGTGACCTATGTAGAGGGGTTAATAATCTTGCTGACTTGTAGTAATTGCTAAGCAGAAATCAGTCGTATTGTTGTGTTTATTATTTAATTTGGGTGGAATTTATTTATTCAAGCGATGCATTCCCAGGAAATGCAAAGTGATCTTAATATTCCTAGACAGAAATATTAACTTGGAGTTTTCATGAAGTCAGACAAGGACTTTAGTATTAATTTTTTTGTAACTAATTTGATGATTGTTGTTACATCATCACAATTCAGACTACAGATATATTAGAACATTCAAGACTGGTGTTAGAACGTTTGGGACTTCATAATATTAAATTCGCATTGCTGTAAATTATTTTTAATTATTTGAATTAGTATTTTATGGAAATAAATTATTCGTTCAATTTTACAATACTTGTTGGTTTTTCGCTCTTTTATATAAATTTGTTTTGGACCATTGAATCGTAATAGAAGATTAGGACTTGTGCAAAAAATTAGTAGTTTTTGTTTTGTCTAAAACATTTTTAAAAATGATACTTTTTCAAATTTACATTCATTTATTTCAAGATTTCTAAGTCCCATATATTAATTTACATATTTGGTAAATCAATAGTGAAACGATACCGCTTCACAATGTCATCTAAAGTGGAGAATGCTATTTGAAATCCTACCATGGAAAGTTTAGAAGCCTTAAAAACGGATAAATTGCTACGGCTTGCTTGACATTATCATCTCTTAAGGCAAAAGTTTGTTTTAGCAATTTTTTAGCAATGCAAGAGATAAGAACTTTGTTTGGTCTAATATTTTTACAAACGATGTTTGTTTTTGCATTAAAGTGCTTTGGATTTGATTACTAAGTCTCTTTCTGGCTTTGAAGTTAATTTAAAACAATTGAAATTAAATCAAAAGATTAAAATAGAGTTAAGAAATTTTCAGATTCAAAAATGGAAAAGAAAGAAACAAATGCACTTGCAGAAAGAGAACGAGGAGAACAAAATGCAGTTGGAGAAAGAGGGGAGAGAGAGACAAATATAGCTGCAGAAAGAAGAAAGAGAATTGTAGTTGCAGAATTCAGAAACAGAACGAGATGATAAGCTAGTGCAATACAAATAACGAAAAATGAGGGGGGAATTCATGAGAAGGAGAAATAGAAAAAATGGAATTTCAGTGTAGATTAAAATAATTGAAGCTGATAAGTAGAAATTTCCCACTTTGCACACAAATTCAGGTTTTGTTGATACTAACACATTAGGTTAATGCCCATTTAAAGGAAATATTGGTAGTAAAACAATTTCTTCATTTGAAGCATGCTGAAAACGGGCCAAGAGAGCACTGGACTTATATTATTACAAATTGTAATTACAGATAGCCATTTTAATCAGATAGCCATTTTAATCATTCAATAAATTTAGTTGTACCTACTACACACAGCGAAGATTTAAGCGATGGAATGCAATTGGACTTTAATGACGTTCGTCGGAATTCAGAAACTATGAATAATGTGGTCGATAAACTTTCACATCTGCAGCAACATGGAAAAGAAAATGAACAAAAACAGTTTTTACTTGAATATTAGTTTCCGTATGCTTCTAAGCGAACAAAGACACTCTACCATGACTGTGAAATTAAAAAATTTTGCACTTTGAAACAGAATCCGTACATGATGAACGATCTCAAATATGAAAGTTTAAAAAATCAGTATTTTGCTGGAGAATGACATCATAGAACCATGTAAAAAAGACTGATTTTTTACATGTATTCTAGTATATAATATTGTTAGAATGTTCGCTGACCAGAGAAAAGTGAATAGTGTGACCAAATCAGATTCATTTCCATTATCAAGAATCGATAACTGCATTGATAAGCATGGAAATGCAAAATAAGTCACATAGTTTCTCTTTTAGATTCATGCAAATGCTAATGACGAATAAAGGCAAAGGATATTTCTGCATTTTCTAAGATTGGATTGTTTATCTATATAACGTAACTGAGATGGAAGATAATTGTTGTAATTTTAAACGTGTAATGAACATCATTACATCTGGTTGCGATAATTGTGATATCATCTACAATGCCACTTAGAAATATCACTTTGAGACGATTAAAAAATTCTTTGTTACTGAATCAAATTTGACAATTAACTTAGGCAAAATTTTGCTTCTGCAGCTTGTTTAGAATTATATAACATATCGTGGAAGGTGGACGAGATACACCTATAGATTATATGTCAAAGCTATCCCTGAATTCCTTGTGCCTCTCAGTACAAAGGATTTAATGCGATGTTTATGTATGGTTGGATATTATCGAAATTATTGCTCCAATTTTTCCATACTTGCTGAACCAAGGACAAATTATTCAACAATACATAAGGAATGCTTAGCTTTGATATTTACGTTGCATTTCATTGAAGTGCATATTAGTTCAACTTTTATTATTCTATTCAGCAATCACAGCCCTCTTACTTTCATTCGGAAGATGGCAAAAACAGATAATTAAGATGGAGAATGAGTTTGCAGGAAAACAATATATCATACAGGCCAAATCTTTTTCTGTTACGTAACGGCTCGTTCTAAGTACAATAAAAGAAGGATTGAATACAACAAGCATTATACGTTTTACCAATTATATAATTTATTTTACTAAAACACATAAATTAATGTAAATTATTTAAATAAGACTTAAGGTTTATAGGAATGATCCAAATTTTGTTTAAAATAAAAGAAATATAAGTCCTGTAAAGAGTTCTAAACACAGTCTGACGAAGGCTAACAGCAAATTCTAGAATTTTCACAATAAACAATGTATGTGTTGTCCCGTTCCAATATTAGGGAGAAAACCTTCAAATACGTAATGTTGTTCTCTATAAAAATTATAAAGACGAAGTGAAAAATAGTTCCTCTAACACGGCATGTTTTTTTTACGTAGACATAATGACAACTTCTGGCACAACAAATTAGAAGTTGTATAACAGACTCGACTGCTACAGTCTATCCATGACTATTGACTCGACCAGGACAGTCTGTCCGTGACTGTGTATAGTCTTATATTGACAATCCCTAAAGGCGTATATTAACAGTCCCTAGAGTCATATATTGACATTCCCTAAAGTCATATATTGACAGTCACTAAAGGCATACATTTACAGTCCTTATAGTCATATATTGACAATATCTAAAAGCATATATTGACAGGCCCTAATGGCATATATTGACAGTCCCTAAAGGCATATATTGACAGCCACTAAAGGCATATATTGACAGTCCTGTATTCCCTAAAGGCAATTATTGACACTTATATTACACTTTCAGTTTAAAACGTTTCTAGTTTCTCACATACACATAATATACAAAACTTTCACACATTGTTAGCATATCTTTAAATGCGTCTTAGGTAGGCAAAAACATTTTGATTACATTACTCGTTTCATGCAGTATTTGTTCTTTGAACTTTTTAAATCTTGTGTATACACTTTTCATGACCTATATGAGTATACTACTTACAATCTGAAGAAAGGTACAAGCACCGATCATTATGTGTTTGAATGAAAGCTCGGATAATATAACTGTACGTGAGTTTAGGTACCATGTATTTGCAAAGAGGACACTTTTTTCAGAAGTACGTTTCATATGTTACTACTTTAATCGATTTAGTAAGCTATCTAGACTGCAAAAGAGGGAAAATTGAAAGATGATTACTTGTGGAATCTTGTTGCGGTCAGCGTGACATGAACAAATTAACATTGATGTTTAGGGGCTAGGCCCGTAATAAATCGCAAGCCAGCGATGGAGGTGATGTTCTTGCTGAAGGCACGATTGACTTTTAATTGGGTTAACTGCTAAAGACTTATAGAGTCAAAGTTAGTTTGGGGTTAAGTAGAGGAAAAGCGACTAAACTGAGACAATCCAAAAACAGTTTGGGGCCATTTGAAATAAGTATCACAAACGTTGTTTTTCCAGAGATAGTTATTAAGAGAGTGCGGATTTATGAGGTGTTGCTAGGACT
Source organism: Potamilus streckersoni (assembly GCA_016746295.1). NCBI lineage: Eukaryota > Metazoa > Mollusca > Bivalvia > Unionida > Unionidae > Potamilus > Potamilus streckersoni. Next base: position 964,557 of record JAEAOA010000805.1, on the reverse strand, counting down.
TGGATTGGAATTGGTTAAACTTTGGAGGTTAGATAAAGTTAATCCTAACTGGATATTCTAAATGAAGGCTGTGCTTCCATGACGAGAATGAATGTCTTATTAATTCCCATTGCGAAATTAGTCAGCCTAAGTGTCTGCAAAAAAGCTAGAAGTCAGCACCATGAAGATAAGCATTTTGTAATCAACTGTTTGAATTTGTCATTTTCAAATTCATACGTCAATTTCACTTGAATTTTTAAGTTACTTGTTAACATTCTCATGTCTTGAATATTATTCTATTGTAGGAATTTCATGCATTACTGTCGATACGAACTCAGAGAAGGAGCTAATTTATCTTAATGATATGAAACATGTAGGCTATGTGTGGCTATTATTGTGTCGGGAAATGTTATGCCCATGTGGTGATCACTTTGTAAGGGATTGAGACGTACCTTTGATGGTATCCGCACGGTGGAAAGAAAGAATCGTATCATTAATTAAAATATGGGCGGAAAAGCCATCGTGTTCTCTTGTGAGAAGAGTTAATCAGGTATGCTGGCAATATAAATTAAACCTTGTTTGACTTGTAAGCTGATTCTGAGTAGAAATTCTGGCTGTCTAAAGCCTTGATATATCGTTTTATTCATTATAATTTCAATTTTTGCTGTATATGTAGATAAATAATGAAGGGAAGAAAAATATTGGCTAAAGAGTCACGCACCTAAATTGGTTCATTCAGTAACATCATTAATACATATACAAATACTAATGGCCCTAGGAAAAAAATTATGTGGTCATCGTGTGAATAATTCTTTCCATCTGATCTACCTTTCCTCCTTGGCTCCACTTCAATATGTGTCAGGTATTATTATCATTCCATTCTTGATCTTAGATATACCTACCTTACAACTGATCGTTTCAAAGGATGGTGCACTTCTTTAATGCCATACAACAGGGACAAAACTTAAACGTTATGGACGCCCACAATAATTTGATTCAAAATTGTGGTTCTCTGCCATGTATATGTCATTTGATTATTTGTTTGTTATCAAAAACCTAATATATGCCATATCGACACCAATCAAAACCCTATTATATGTCTTATATACACAAATACAATCATTAACTAAGCCATATTGACACATATCAAAACCCTAATATATGCCGTATAGACACCTCTCAAATCCCTTACCTATGCCTCATAGACACCTATCAAAACCCTTGACTATGCATCTTTGAAGAGTATCAAATTATTAACTACGCCATATTGCAACCTATCAAAACCCTGATTATGCCGTTATGAAACTTATCAAATCCCTTAACAACGCCATATCGACACCTATCAAAACCCTAATCTGTCTTATATACCCCTATCAAAGCTCTTAACTACGCCATTTTGACACCTATTAAAACCCACCTCTATGCCATATTGAGACCTATTAAAACCCTAATATATGCCGTTTAGACACCTATCGAAAGCTTAATCTATGCCGTATAGACACCTATCGAAACCATAATCTATGCCGTATAGACACCTATCAAAACCCAAATCAATGCCGTATAGACACCTATCGAAACCCTAATCTATACAGTATAGACACCTATCGAAACCCTAATCTATGCCGTATGGACACCTATCGAAACCCTAATCTATGCCGTATAGACACCTATCGAAATCCTAATCTATGCCGTATGGACACCTATCGAAACCCTAATCTATGCCGTATAGACACCAATTAAATCTCTTAGCTACACCATATTAACATCAAAACCTATTACAAAGCATTGTTTATACATTGTGATCACTCAAAGAAAGTATGTCCCAGATAAGGACCAATCATTCTAACTTCCTGATGACACTGTTGCCAGCCCAAGACGAACTAAGTTAAATAAAATTAATTCTCACGTAATACTTCTTCGTCCTAAATAAGCAGCATTAAGAATACCGACTCCGAAAAAATATTCATTACAATGAAATGAAACAAAAATGAAATAAAATATTTTTTAAATTTACACACAAGCAATTTAATCACATATACGTAACAATATATATATATATATATATATATATATATATATATATATATATATATATATATATATATATATATATATATATATATATATATATGTATATGAGAAACGTTAAATAAAAACAAGATATATCATACGTTTTGCAAATCTCGAAAAGCCTATGACATTTCGAGAAAGGTATTTTACAATGTTCCCAAAATAATGATGGTCAAGAATAAAAGAAATGTTCCAAACACCAAAATGCTGTGCAGCGCTACTTCAATTTGACTAACGCGTGAACCTAATAGAACCTTCTTTAAATAAAAATATGGTTTTCGATTTTCGAACATGAATACAAATTTGACACGATGCAAACTACACATTAGGAAATATATTTTCTTAGAAGGATGACTTTATGGTAATTTCATCAGTGTTATTTGTGGTGTGTAAATATGTTAATAGTTTAAATTCATCCATGCTTCTACATTTGTGTTGTGACTAAATAAATCACATTAGTATTCCAATTCCTAGCATTGATTTATCGATTATTGATTTGTTCACGCACAGCTAGTTTAGCAGAATTATTTTTCAGCTAATGTTATTTATTTTTAAGCATAACAAATCACAATTAATATTGTTGGTCCGAGATATTTCTTTTTTGGAAAGGAGCTATATTTTATCTTCCTTTTCTATAAAGCAATTCGTATGCACTGACCTTACTAGCAACTTCAAGAATGTACTCGTTATTCAGTTTTATCTTCTCCATTAAATACTAGTGCTGAATGTGTCAAAAACGAAAGCTAATTAAAACTTGAGCATAGAGTCTTAAAAAGAACTAATTGTTTTTATTCGTGAACAACTAAGGAACTAATTACTCTTTCTTAGCATACGGGTCTAATGCATTTCTTATCTACATCCTAGGAAATTTCTTACAAAGTGGAATATAATTAACAATTGCCGTACATCTGGTGTTACGTAATAAGACAAACCTTAGCAGTGTTAATCACCTAGTTTAGTTGACGATTACAAACATCTCATAACGAAGTCGACAAATTTTATCAACCATAAAAAATGAGTCTTATTAAAGAAGTTAGAAACCCCCACTTGTTTGTTCTCCTTTGAAAAATCGTTCAAGAAAGCTTACAACATTTTATGACTGCAATTCTACCTTCATATTTTCCTACTCTTAATAAGCTTAAAACGCCCTGTTTGATGAATGTAACAATCTTATGTTAAATCAGCAAAGAAAATGGAGAAATGCTGTAAAAGTAGGTCCATAAAAAATGAGCCCCTATACTCTAATCAACCCTTATACCCGAAGTATCACTGTATTACAATCAAAGACATCCAATAAGGAAAACTGATAAAACTGCACCACAGTATGTACCTACTACCTCGTACACTAAAGGGCAGTAAACTAAATTCAATGAAAACAGAGAAAACATACAGACAAACAAAATAGCAGCTGCTAAGCAGTGTGATAGACAATGAGCTACCAAAATACAATAGTTACAAAAGCACACTGACGACAGCAGGGAAAAGCTATTAGACAAGACTTGTTCAAATATACTTTATCTAATGCTATATTTTGTCTAATGCTACAAGAACTCTGCAAACCGGCAGAGCAAAAGCAGGGAATTTACCAAGCATACAACATTACTTGTCACATCTAGGTAGCTGATAAAATGGAGGATAAGCACCTTACGGAGAGGATATATCTTGAAGACAAAACCAGATGAGAAGTGACAAAATGAGTTATAAAAGAATTAGGTACCATTTTACCTATTTGCCTCCAGAACGGTACACTTCTGACTATATGGTCCATCTATCAGCAACAACACAGGAATGAATTTGCTTTGTTACAAAGGATGAAGGAAAGACTTAATGATGTGGATGCTAATGCGACATAAATAAATGATATACTTGATTCACAAGAAATGAATTTAAAATGAATTTTGATATTATAAATGAAATATAACGATGCTACGTAAGAAATACTCAAGATAAATTTTCATACCTATGATTTTAAATTATATGGTACCAGTTATATATTAGCTGAGGTTCAAGATGGCAATCTATGTTCGATGAACAGATAAAAAATTTATAGATATTTAAACAATCAATATTTTTATTCTTCAGAATTACAAATGAACATTCAAACAACCAAAAATAGATATATATATTATTCAAGAACATTAATTCAAATAAGTGAATTATTTGCATTTTCTGATTTTAAAAGGATGTAGTTTTAGTAACTGACAAATATGAAGTGAATTGCAAAGTAGTCAAACTTGTTATAATAATGTGTGTGCTACTTGACTACGAAATAATTGCAAAACTTGAAAGAAGACGTTAGGTAAAGACATCTATAAATAATACAAAATAGCTAAAAACCAATAAAAAATAAATTTCAATAAATAAATAGTTCCACCTGAGAAAATGCAGGGAGACGTATTGTACAGTCTATGCTAGATAAAATGATTACGGTTTTTAACGTTGCAATTAAAATTAAGGACACAAGAGAATTTGATATTAACTTGGACTACATTTATAAAACACTGAAAGATAAATATACTATAAAGGTTTACAAATGGAAGAGATTAAAAATCAATAAAATGGTCATAAAGACCGTAGACCACCAAGTTGTATGGTTAATATATAAGTCAAGTCCCTCTCCGAGACCCAACATACATTGGCAACCTTTCATTGAGGAGTAGAAAAACAAACGCGAGAACTCTTTTACGATAGCATAACCATTTTGATGCATACAAATATATTGCATCTATCATTTAAAACATTTATTTACATTGGACTCATTGGACTTGTAACATAATGTAAGATATAACAAAATTGTGGGAAGGCAACGTCTATATTTCCTTTAAAGAAACAAAATATAAAAATTTATCTTGCTTTCTTATAATATTTCTGTCCAGCACTCCTGCTTTACAAAGATATTCAGAAGATTTAGAAAGAAAACAAAAACAATGCAGGTTGTATTGGATCCTAATGATACTTTTTACAAACGATTGAAGTTGCTCATGGACATTTACTAGGGAAATTGACCGATTTCTCACAGACAACATTTCTGGCAACTTAGAGGATGCCAAAAAGAAAGCAACACATTTAAGAAAGTTCTCATTTAGTTGTAGCTATAATGGAGCCCATGTATGTTTGGTCATGTTGAACTACAACTTTGTCATAAACGTTCCGACTGTTAGGCTTGTTGTGATCATTTCACTCTAAGCATTTGATGGAAAATAGTTTTGATAAAGACAACATGATAACATGATTATAAGAAAAGAGAGATGAAAAGGTAACACGAATAAAAATATTGTCCCAAGGAAACAATATTTAAAGTCAAATCGAATTTATTTTAATTCTACGTAAATCATGATGACACGATTTTAGGCAGTTTATTTCATGATTTGATATTCGTTTTAATATTTGTCATGATTCCTTTGAGACCATTTTTTAATCTGTGTTAGCTCTACATCGATAGATGTAACTTCTAAGAATATAAACTTCATAAATTGTTTTGCAGTTTTTGTTTATGAAATACAGTAAACCTATATATTCATCTGAAGATCACTAAAAATATATTTTTTCTACTATTTGTGTTCCACAACTAATAGCTGATATAGTTTTCAGTCTTTTCATAAATACATTGTTATGACTCTGTGGTATTTAAATAAGTAACAAAAAGAACGGAAACCGACAACATTTGTGGCAAATATATTCACATAATAGCTGTTGTGCTCACCATTTTCTTGTATCTGTATATTATTACGTGACAAGGGCTCGTACTCGGTAACAATGAAAATATTGAAAGCCGACAAGCTTTGTATATTTTAGCAAAACAATTTATTTCCCTAGACAACAATGTAAAAATTGGCAAATAGAATTTACAGTTGGTGAATACAATCCAAATAAATATGATTCTAAGAATAAAAACACAATTCATATCATTAAATAGTCCTATAAGAATCCAGGTTCGAGTACGACGTACGAATATAGAGGTCGATGACGTTAGATATCCAATCTATCAACAATTCCTCACTTGAATCACACTCATTGTTTGCGAATAATTCCAGAATAAACTTCCATGAATATCTTTCAGAAGTTTTATAAGAAAATCAAATTGTTGAGTTTCCAGAGAATAATTTATTGAATCCAAAAATCAGACGAAAAATAGAATATTGTGGCAAAATATAAAAAAACATACATACACCTTCTTCCTTCAAGATTTTGAATGACTCTATCTAAACTAATATTAAGAATGCGTATTTAAACTTCAAACATCACTTCAAGTCTCGCGAGATTGGTCATGTGTTCTCTTATTACGATAAAATTCATACGTGGACCAATGTCACTGTCACACGTAGGCCAAATTCACATGTAGGCCAATGTCACTCCACTTAAAAACCAATCATAAAATGGCTGTTTACAAACACTGATCACGAGCAAAAAGTATGTCCGTGATGCTAACCAATCATTTTAACTTCCTGTTGATTTTGTTACCAAGGTAAGAGTGTCAATTCTCACGTATTACTATTTCATCTAAAGTAAACAACTTTGTGATAAAAATATATCTCACTACTAAAAATAGAATCCCAAATCGAAGAAAAATATTCATTGCATGCAAATACAATCAAAGAAAAAATAAATAAAGAGTATTTAAAACCTTATACTAAAGCAATGTAATCACATATACGTAAGAATATGTGAAAGTGTCTAATACAAATGATTCAATATTTCCGAAGATTACACCAAAATCACTACAGTGCAGTTGCATTTAATCGTTTCAGTCCACACTGTGTTGAAGAGGTAGAACTAATTTTACTAAATGAATAGCATTAATATCTGTATTAACATACTTTAATATATTTATATGGGAAATTTGGTTCTGGTGTCGCCTCCCAGGAGTGTTAATATAATATCTCCTCCATCCAACCCATACGGCCAAATCACACTTTTCAAAGTTTACTAAAATCTTTTCCAAGTCACTCGACTTTGACTGGTCAAAAATAATATCAAAAATCGCTGGACTTAAAGTTTCATCTACGACATATTTATCGCTTATTTTTAACATAAAAATTACTAAATCCGGTGACCTATTTCATATGTTTACCGTAAGTAGCGTTACAGAACTTCTTTCGTGAAGAATCTCTCCTAATATATGTCTCAAAATAAGTTTTTTTTAGCTCATTTCACTTCGATAAGAACACCTGTATATCAAGTTTCAATAATGTCGATATTCTCCTTAACAATTAAAATACGATAAGTGAAGAATTCTTTCTTTCGGGGATACAAATAGTGTATATAGTTCAATGAAGGACCAATAGCTTCTTAGTTTGCTTTTATTGTTGGGGTGAAAATGGGAATATTATAAAATTCCATCGGAAAAGAAGAAAAGTAAAAAGTCACAGTTGCAAATCACCTGACACGTATTTGTTTTAGGTATTTTTAAATTTTACTTGAGCATTCTAACTTTCATACCAGTTAGTAAAAGATGAAGAAGCATCCGAATTTAACGTAAAACAATAACATGAAAAGTTGTACACATGATAGATAGTTAAATGGTATTCTCTTATCAGATTTCAGAGAGTTGATATAAGATATTTCCTGCCTTTCAGCACAGAAGCAACACTGTTGGTATCAACATGTATTGTGCCTTTGGATACAAGTTGATTGAATAAGATATGGGGATTTTACAATTAAATCAGCCATAAATAACATAAAAAGCGACTAAATGATGGAACTGCAAATTGAACAAAAGAAAAATACGTAATCATCCCACAAACAAGATAAATCTGTTTACTTGTGAAACGGAGGACAGTGCCGGCATTCAGGCTTGTAGAAACAGTTACTAATATATGAATACTTTAATGATGTCCTGTCAAGTGCTTCGAAGTAATGAAAAAGAAAATGAGGGATGGCATACGTAATGCTATTTTGATTAATCTTTTAAGAGCAAAAGGCCAAGAGAGAATATATATATATATATATATATATATATATATATATATATATATATATATATATATATATATATATATATATATATATATATATATATATATATATATATTCAATATGTCTATGGATATTGCATTTTGGATTTGACCTTGTTTGAAATCATATTCATTTTTATTGGACCTGACTAAATGGTTTTTTTTTTAAATTTAGCAAACAACTAATGCATAGTCAAACTTTTCTCAGTGATTATTATGATTTTTGAATGAGTCAAGGACAATGTATTTTATGTTGTAAAATATTTTCTGGTTATATCTAAGATTTTATATTGTAAATATTTAAATACTTTAAAAATAAAAGATTACATTATATAAAATATTTTGAAAAAAGTTAATCGTAAAAGAGGTCAATTAGAAGATTATATAATCTTGTTCTTTTTAAAAATTATGCAAAAGTTTACTTCCGAAACAGCGAATGAGACATATGAAATCGTTCACAAGATTTGAAAAAAAAATCAAATGCTGAGTGGACAAAAAGAAAAGAAGAAGAGTCTAAAATATCACAAGATGATATCACATAATATGTAACAGATGATAAATGTGTGTGCAATACTCTTATATGATATATGGTATGGTCCATCTTGCTCAAATAGTCACTAATTATGATGCAATAACAAAACCTGTACAAGACACATTGCTTGCAATGATGGAAAATAAAGAACAACATATTAAGAATTTGTCTACATGTAATCGATTTCATGATATATTTTCGATTAATAAATATTACAAATTTTATTTACAGACTATCGTCCATTTAGATAAACAAGTGACCTCTCCTGGGGCCTATTTGGTTAAAGCGTCCGCCTCGGATGCAAGAGGCGGCGAGCTCGAACCCCAACCGTGTTATACTAAAGACTTATAAAAATGCTATTAGCAGTTGCCTTACTTGGTGCTCAGTATAAAGAGGTTAGGTTTAAGACTTCTCGTTCTTTTGTATAGTTCATATGACTTGGTGGAACATTCTGCTAAAGGTTTGTGGCATGATGAACCAATGCTCGACACCACTTTTAACAGCCACACTGCATACATCGTAGCGATACGACTGAAATTTTGTTAAGCTACGTTAAAAATTAAAATCACACACACACACAAATAATTACCTAATATGTCTGTTATCAAGAATCTTATTTAGTTCTCATAGTTACATCATACATCCTTTAATAGAAGTAGCTTCAGATGTCAATATATCCGCATATAGGGTCTTCCAATAAAATGCACAACAAAATATTCCAAAAATTCATTTTCACTTAGTTTACAGTTTATATTCAATCAAAACGCGAATTTGCCTCAAAAATTATAACAGGCAACTGAAAAATCATGTCATAGGAATGCCTGGCACACGCATAATCGAACATATGGTACTCAAGGCTTAAACATGTTTTTTTTTAATAGTGTATTTATAGCTGTATACATATTTCGATGTCATCACAATGTTCAGTGTGTTACGATAGGGTTTAGTTATACCCTTGAGTGTTATGGGGTTTAATTAATTATTTTTATACCCGTGTATGGTTTTGTTTATACGAAAATGGGTTGGGGTGTTTACAATATTTATTTAGATATGGTACTCACCCAGGCTCGATTATGGTTCAGAAGTTAAGTAGGTGAATATAGTTTTGAGCCCCCAGTCAGGAATGCCGACAGTTAAATTCAAAAGTACTAAAGGGTGAAATTAAACAGTTAAACACAGAAGTACAAAGGGGTGGAATTAAATAAAACAATTTAATTAATAGTAAAGCTTCAACATGCGAGCTTCCCAATCGCTCGACTCTTTTGTGCCTATTTCATCATCTGAATCAGTGTGAGAATTTTGCCTTGTCCTTGGTTCTACTCATCTGTCTCTCTAAATTTCTCCTGCACTCCTCCTTTACTCCTTCGACTTTCCACTTCTACTCCTCCTTTGCTCTTTCGAATTTCCTCTACACCTCCACTTCCTTTTCCGTCGACTTCCTCGTCGAACCGTCGACTCCAATCCGTCGACCCTGACTGTACCGACAGTCTTACTTCAGTCTTCTCAACCGGACTCTCGGGACTCTCCTTCTAACTGAAGTTATCCCACCCGGAAAGCTTCCTGTAATACACAAGGAGGGTGTACTATTTTGCTTGGCACATACACTCACACTAATCCCAGATAACTTATCATCAGATAAGGCTCTCTAATTTCATGGGTCACGCATCCATTCCCACCGAAATACTCATACATTCATGAATGGTAAACACAATTTAAAATCATAACATAATAATACATCATAAAGCACGATATCAATTACTCGTATACAGGCAACGATAATTGATTCACATCAGTACATAATAACCAACACATCTATTTTGCATCACAAATCATACAAACAAATAAATATGCAACTATCTATGCTCTGAGCATATTCAAACTTACATTCATAATCTTGCTTACAGAAATCATTTCCTAACTCCAATACAAATCTCAAATAGTACAGAAATGAAACTCTACAAAGTAATTCTTCATTATAACAATACTATTAGCAATTGCGTAAACATAATATTAGTACTTACAATTACGGCGTTGCAATGTGTGAGTCAAAAATCAAACGAATATCTACCTTTTTGAAGATTTCTTTGTTCCAATCTTTTCCCTGCGATTCACGCCAAATTTACGAGTGCGTATCTCGGAGTAGCCTTAATCATTTAATCACCTAGTAATCTGCCTCTGTCTACTAAATAATTCTGGGATGGAGTCAGTTTGATATCCTTGAAACTTAGAGGTATGCCCACCCACTAGCTTAATTCTGACTGGATATGGTGGACTAACCATTCCCAAGTTGTAATTCAGTGGAACTGTCAATATAATTTGCCTACCAATTTAATACAAATTGCTCATTTGATGTCCTACTAAAGGATTAGCACCCAGGTGTAATTTACGATGCCCTGTTCTGCACAAAGAACCATTCTGGCGACTACGTTTGGCTTGGCTTTTTGCTCGCAGCGTTTGTCCACAGATTAAACACCGGAATAGTGTCAGTTGGATAAACATGCGTCCACCTAGGTAGATCGTGCCACTCTCCCACGCTTGAGAATAAAATCTGGATTTTATTCCATCATGCTTGCACCGATTGCAATGGGCATTACTACGGGTAACAACATAAGGAAAAATAATACTAATAAAACTACAAGTTGGCTACAGACACGAACACATGTACAACATACGATTATCTACTGTATAATCTACGCCACATAAACGCTTCGGCTCATGAAATCAGCGCCTACGTTTTCCGTTCCTTTCACATAACCAATTTGCATCTGATACTGCTGTAAGAACAGCGACAAACGAATCAAGCGTCCATTTGACAATTTCGCCTGCGCGAGGTAGGCGAGGGGTTGGTGGTCCGTCTCCAATACGAACTTCCACCCGTACTAGTAACGCTCGAACCGTGATATTCCGAATATAATTCCAAGGCATTCCCTCTCCGATACAGAGTAGTTCCTTGGTCGGTCAGGATTTCGTCGGGCACCCCGACCATCGACCAAATTCCAAGCAGCGACTCTGCATCCGTTTCTGAATCGATATTACGCAACGCGACAGCTTCCGAATAGCGGGTAGCGTAATCTACGACAGTTAAAATATACCGATTTCCTTGCGACGACGCGGGTTTTATCGGTCCGATCAGATCCATCGCTACGCGTCGAAATGGTTCGTCGATAATGGGCGTACTCCCCAAGGGGACGGGTCGATGATCCGTTTTCAGTGCCATTCTCTGACACTTGTCGCATAATAGACAGAACCGCTAAAGGTCTCCCTAAACCCCTGGCCAGTAGAATTCTTTGACAAGACGGTCATGCGTCTTGGCAATTCCCATTTGTCCTCCCATGAGACTCTTATGAGCGAGTTTCAACACTTCAACTCGCTTCTCCTTGGGCATGACCACTTGCTTATAGAGTTCATTCCCCTTCTTGGCGTGGCGATACAATATTCCCTTCTTGTATACGAACTTCACCGCGCCATTCGGAGTTTCTTTCTCCATTCCCTCTGTAGCGTGTTTATGCAACTGCGCTAGAGTGGCGTCTTCCAGCTGAAGCTTTCTCAACTCGGCCGAAAGTACGTTACTGACCGGTGTTGACGTAACTTGCAACGGCTTCGGTTTCGTCTGACGACCCTGGGCCCTGGTTTCTACCGCACTCACCGGCTTCGGTGTACAGGTCTCGGAGTTACGGTTGCGGCAACACGTAACGACATCCCAGTATGACGTCATGTGATAGCCCATCCACGCACGCAGTCTCAATTTCCCCCTTCACGTATGGTGAATCAAGGTTAATGACAGCTACTGCATGCAAGTCACGCGCGCTGTTCGCGTACTGAACCTCGATTACCTCCCCTGTATAACCCTCAGGCTTTACGTATTTCTTGTCGCCAAGGGCGGGAACGCTACACACCGTGTCGTACAAGAGAGTGGCACCTTCTCCGTTGACAGTTGCAGACGCGAGGTTCGCTGGGGAACAGCTGGCCTCCATCTCGCACTTCTTTCGAGCAACGGCATTCACCTGGGTCTGCCTGCCCTTGGGACAGTCCTTTGCAAAATGCCCCGGGCGCTTGCAGTTGTAACACAACGGCGGCCCCCGCCGTCCTGCAAGACCCGTAGCTGAAGTCTGTTCAGGTCTATGGGTGGCATCCCTACCTGTAGATCTACCTCCGACCTTCCCGTTGCCATGACGGTTACGGACAGTCGGTTCTCTACCAACCACCCGACGCGACTCAGTGGGTCGGGGTCGGTCAGTACCCCCGGAACTCCCACTCTTCGAGTGCGCCTGCACTCTCCGCCCTACTAGCGATCTCTTCGAGAGTCACATGCTCTCTTTCCGCTAGGAATAATGTCAACTCGCGACAGTAAGTACTTAGGACATGTTCCTTGAGTATGACCTCGCATAACCCGTCGTACGATCGTTCGACTTCCGCCATCTTCATCCACTTCTCATATAACACTCGAACATGAGTGTAGAATTGAGAGTGAGTTTCAGTTGCCTTCTTCGTCGACTCCCGAAAAAAGTTTACGGTACGTTTCGGCGGTTAACCGATAATGTCAAAGAAGAGCTTTCTTCAGTGCTTTATAATTGTCGGCCTCGTCTGCGGATAAGTTATGGTAAACTTCTCGAGCGACACTCTGCAAAAAGGCTATGACATTAATCGCCCAATGTGGCTCGGGAATTTTATGAACGCACGCGAGTTTTTCAAATTGCACAAGGAAGTCGTCAATGGACTCTTCCTTGTCGTTGAAACGAGGCATATTTATCTGTACCATTCGTTGGTCGACAATCGGTCGCCCGCTCACTCCAGAATTCGTACCGGAGTTGTTCCTATCGGCTGATCTCGCTTCTACCCATAACTTTTCCATTTCAAGAGCGTGGGCTAGCCTGGCCAGTTCCAACTCTTTCTGGACCTCTCTATCCGCTACCATCCTTGCCAACTCCAGCTCTCTTTCAGCTGCCTTTTCGGTCTTCCGTTCTTTGAGTCTCTCCTCAATAAATGTTGCCAGGCGATCTCCCTCGTAACCTAGATCGTCCTTGCCCATGGCGCGATACTCTTTCACCATCTTCCTTTCCGTAGTCATTTTATGATTATACTAATACCCTGTGTCGACTTACTAAACAAATACTCACCTGTTGAGAAGGACTATCTTCGGTCGGGTAAGATATTTCGCTCGATATTTGCCTCACAATTATTGCAAGTAAATGCAATATACCACACACGCAAATATCAAAATATAACATACACAATTTCAAAATCATAAAATTAAATAACAGGATGGAAAATCTCACAACTTTCCCTCCTAGGTCCTAATAAATAATACTTTAAGTCTAATTCAAATCTCGGACGGAGCGCCCAGTGTTACGATAGGGTTTAGTTATACCCTTGAGTGTTATGGGGTTTAATTAATTATTTTTATACCCGTGTATGGTTTTGGTTATATGAAAATATGGAGGGGTGTTTCCAATATTTATTTAGGTATGGCACCCAACCAGGCTCGATTATGGTTCAGAAGTTAAGTAGGTGAATAAGGTTCTGAGCCCCCAGTCAGCAATGCCGACAGTTAAATCCAAAAGTACTAAAGGGTAAAATTAAACAGTTAAATACAAAAGTACAAAGGGGTGGAATTAAATAAAACAATTTAATTAATAGTAAAACTTCAACATGCGAGCTTCCCAATCGCTCGAATCTTTTGTGCCTATTTCATCATCTGAATCAGTGTGAGAATTTCGCCCTGTCCTTGGTTATACTCAACTGTCTCTCTAAATTTATCCTGCACTCCTCCTTTACCCCTTCGACTTTCCTCTCCACTTCTACTCCTCCTTTGCTCTTTCGAATTTCCTCTACACCTCCACTTCCTTTTCCGTCGACTTCCTCGTCGAACCGTCGACTCCAATCCGTCGACCCTGACTGTACCGACAGTCTTACTTCAGTCTTCTCAACCAGAATCTCGGGACTCTCCTTCTAACTGAAGTTATCCCACCCAGAAAGCTTCCTGTAATACACAAGGAGGGTGTACTATTTTGCTTGGCACATACACTCACACTAATCCCAGATAACTTATCATCAGACAAGGCTATCTAATTTCATGGGTCACGTATCCATTCCCACCGAAATACTCATATATTCATGAATGGTAAACACAATGTAAAATCATAACATAATAATACATCATAAAGCACGATATCAATTATTCGTATACAGGCAACGATAATTGATTAACATCAGTACATAATAACCAACACATCTATTTTGCATCACAAATCATAGAAATATATAAGTATGCAACTATCTATGCTCTGAACATATTCAAACATACATTCATAATCTTGCTTACATCAATCATTTCCTAACTCCAATACAAATCTCAAATAAGTACAGAAATGAAACTCTACAAAGTAATTCTTCATTATAACAATACTATTAGTAATTGCGTAAACATAATATCAGTACTTACAGTTACGGCGTTGCAATGTGTGAGTCAAAAAACAAACGAATATCTACCTTCTTTAAGATTTCTTTGTTCCAAACTTTTCCCTGCGATTCACGCCAAATTTACGAGTGCGTATCTCGGAGTAGCCTTAATCATTCAATCACCTAGTAATCTGCCTCTGTCTACTAAATAATTCTGGGATGGAGTCAGTTTGATATCCTCGAAATTTAGAGGTATGCCCACCCACTAGCTTAATTCTGATTGGATATGGTGGACTAACCATTCCCAAGTTGTGATTTAGCGGAACTGTCAATATAATTTATCTACCATTTTATTACAAATTGCTCTTTTGATGTCCTACTAAATGATTAGCACCCAGGTGTAATTTACGATGCCCTGTTCTGCACAAAGAACCATTCTGGCAACTACGTTTGGCTTGGCTTCTTGCTCGCGGCGTTTGTCCACAGATCAAACACCGGATAGTGTCAGTTGGATAAACATGCGTCCACCTAGGTAGACCGTGACACAGTGCAACATATACTCTGACCTTACCATTGCTTGGAGAATGCTTTTCATAATGCCAATGAAGCTATACGATTTGTCAATATTCAATCGGGAATATCGACGAAGATATTGTATTGCCTGTTGGACTAAGACACAGCAAATGCTCTTATAATAAAAATTAAAACTTAAACAATATTTCAACCAGCATCTACACAATAAATGCATACTCATTTATCAAATACAACATAATCTGCATACATGCATAGTACGATTATATTTTCAATGTCATGCTTGATAAAATGGTTCAATCAAATACACAACAGTACATCCTAAATCGGTGAAGCATATGCATGGCACAACATATGCTGAATCCATATGACAAGGAGAGAAAGACATGTAGACAGAGAAAGACGGAGATTGGCATTCAACAAAACAACAATTTATTGCATCCGTGCCATGTATTAGTTGCAGAAACAAATTAATTTAACAGTAATAATTATCAACACATAGGACGTCATAAATAAAATAAATATTAAAGAACGTGCAGTAATATGGATAAAGACAGACCATTTACAAATTAATTATTTTGGTGAAAAGGTTAAATCTTATAAAATATGTTATCCTCCTTGAACTTTAAATCTAGCTTCATCTGAGATTAAACATTCTAAAGTAGTTACGAAATAATATGATGAGGAACGAATCACGATAGAGTAATGCGAAAGTACGAAATATGTTCTGAAATGAGCAGTTTGAATTAATATTATTAATGTCTCTTAGCAATGTTTAAAACCAAGATAACGATTTTGTTATTGCACAGAGATATTCCGCCGTCATATCTTGCTGAAAACAGGATACACTAGTAAGATGTGTGAAATAAATGTCATTCAAATCAAACAATCAGACTCAAACAAATTCCTTTATAACTTGGTTATTAAACATTTAATGACGGGAGTGATATTAATAATGACTTCTACACTGAATTAGAGAGCCAAATTTTGTGTTTGTTCATTAGATGGTAAGAAAAAATCTAATATTTATATGAAATAAGAAACGCATAATTATAAGATATATGTGTGTGTGATTTGGATTCCTCAATTTAGGTTTTACCATTTTTCAGTCATATTGCCACGATGTCTGCAGTGTCGCAGTTTAGATTCATGTCTAGCACTGGGACATCATGCCGCAGACATATAGCATGATGTCCCACTTAGTCACATTATCCTGACACCAGGCCTACAAGTTTTAACACTAACCTCTTCATGCTGAGCGCCAAGCGAGACAGGTGATAGTACCATTTTTATAAGTCTTTGTTATGACTCAGCCGCGGATGAAACCCACGACCTCCCGCATCCAAGGCGGACGCTCTAACCACAAGGCCACCTGAGTGGTAGATAAAAGAGAACTAGGCTACAGTGATGTGATTCACAATCAAAGAATGAGCTGGGTGTTTAGGATGATAAAACCTGATATTATGGAATTATGTTGCTTATAGATACAACCACGGATACAACAGGAGTAATGATTGGAAATAGTAATTGTAAGAGCATACGATTTACAAAGAAAACAAGTTTTTAAATTATTTTGTCTTGATAGACATAAATATGACAAAATTTGTACAATGAGCCCTGGAAAAAAAAACAAATAATTAAAACAGCAAAACTTGTTAATATTAATAAAATATGGACAGAACATTTTAGTGGTAGATTCCATTTACATTAGCCTATAAAACTATATACGCCATTAACGGTTTCATTACACTTGCAATGGATGTTAATGTATTATTGGCTTTTAAGTCTCTGTAGGTAAAACAAAGTTAAAGTGTCAACGTGCTGTAAATACTTCACTGGTAACAGGATACAGCATTGGGTTAAATGCCTAATTCCTACAGACCATTTTATTAAATGCCTACTTCCTACAAACCATCTTATTAAATACTTAAATCCTACAGATCATTCTATAAAATGCCTAATCCTACAGACCATTCTATTAAATGCCTAAATCCTACAGACCATTTTAATAAATGCCTAATCCCAACAGATCATTCTATTAAATGCCTAAATCATACAGACCATTTTATTAAATGCCTAATCCCAACAGACCATTTTATTAAAAGCCTAATTATTACAGACCATTTTATTAAATGTCTAATCCCAACAGACAATTTGATTAAAAGCCTAATCCCAACAGATTATTTGATTAAAAGCCTAATCCCAACAGACCATTTTATTAAATGCCTAATCACAACAGACCATTCTATTAAATGCCTTATTCCAACATACCATTCTATTAAATGCCTTATTCCAAAAGACCATTTTATTAAATGCCTAATCACAACAGACCATTTTATTGAATGCTTAAATACAACAGACCATTCTATTAAATACCTTATTCCAACAGACCATTCTATTATATGCTGAATTCCAACAGACCATTTTATTAAATGCCTAATCACAACAGACCATTCTGTTAAATGCCGAATTCCAACAGACCATTTTATTGAATGCCTAATCACAACAGACCATTCTATTAAATGCCTTATTCCAACAGACCATTTTATTAAATGCCTAATCACAACTGACCATTTTATTGAATGCTTAATCACAACCGACCATTTTATTGAATGCTTAATCACAACAGACCATTCTATTAAATGCCTTATTCGAACAGACCATTCTATTAAATGCCATATTCGAACAGACCATTTTATTAAATGCCTAATCACAACAGACCATTCTATTAAATGCCATATTCGAACAGACCATTTTATTAAATGCCTAATCACAACAGACCATTTTATTAAATGCCCAATCCCAACAACCATTTTATTGAATGCTTAATCCAAAGAAACCCTTTTATCACATATTCCAGGGACCATGGAACATGTAAAACCTGTGCAGATAGTATCGTCAAAGATAAACCCAATATCATGACTGTACCATTTAGTGTCTTTGTTTCCTTTTGTATGACGGTTTAGTGACGTTCTAACACCACAGTAGAACATACTTTGAAATTAATACTTTTGAGAACGTCACAATCACAGGTGTACGGTACGCAAAATAGTGCTAGAAAAGGTATACCGATTTAGTGCATACAATAGGACTCAACTGTAAAATTCTAACAGATTGTTTTCCACTTTATCGTTTCTCGATTCCTCAGGATGTATGAGTTAGTATTACACTTGTGAAAGCCTGTACAGTGATAAAAGGTGATAATTTAGACTGATTATGAAAACTTTAGCATGCTTATTTCTAACCCAATCATAAATTCACTTTCTTTTACGATCAGAGAGAGAGAGAGAGAAAGAGAGAGAGTAGTAGTAGTAGTAGTAGTAGCAGCAGCAGTAGTAGTAGTAGTAGTAGTAGTAGTAGTAGTAGTAGTAGTAGTAGTAGTCAATGCAACTTGGATAAACTTTACACCCGATTTTTCCAGAATGTGAACGGTATTGAGAAACTTATCGTGGAGCAAGGCGGATAAAGGAATCAATACATGGCCTTTGTTTCAGCAATAGACCATAGCTGAATGGATATATAAATCATACCAACTATTGTTTATTCCTAGGCTTTCAATTTTGATAAAGCTTGTAGAAGTTATTAAGTATTTATTTGATGAACAGCATCAATTAGTAGCGTTCGTTTATACAATTTCTTCAGTAAAAATAATTGCATCAGTATTGCTTTTAGACGTGCAGTCACAAAGAAGCATTTGCTTAAAAGGACTTCCTTCCCTCTGTTAGTTCTAAGTCAAACGGTCTGTGCTGGTAAGTAAAATTAACTACTAGTGAACAGGTTTGACATCGAACTATGAAGAAGAAGAGTATTTAGGTCACACAGGGCTTGTATCTGTATGTGCGTAGACTCAGAACCAGCATCTATCTTTATGTTGTTTCTCTTACTAAGACGCCTTCTGACCTGGGAGTGATATCATAACTTAAAACAAAAAGTTAATCAGATTAAGAAGAAATGAACCACAGTTTGGACAAGGTCAAGTTCGGTAAGCAATGTCACAATACAATAACATGTAATAAAATGTGGGTTTTTAAAACTAACAGACAAACAATAAAATTAAATATACAATATTAATAACCATCAGATAAGGCATTGTTCTATATTCCACATAAAGACAACAAGAGAAATAGCCGCTAGCATCGCAATAACTAATCGTCCGGATAGAGTAGGCTAATCACTAACATCTCTTCTTACATGAAACTTCTACCACAAGTGTTAACATCTGATAAATTGTGGCAACATTTATCTAACTAACATAACCAGAAAAAAAAACACTGGCATACTGCATGCCATCAGGTATCCATAGACTAGAAATATGACACTGATTAGATAAAACTAACACTATCTCTATAAAGTGAACAAATCTTATGACCATCATTCCCAGCTTTGCGATGAGGCACGAAAATAATTTAGAACCTTGTGTAAAACCTGAAATGAAGAAATGTAAGGTGGCATATTACCCAGAAAAATCAGTCCCAGCTGCAATGAAATAAATAAGAGTGTAGTTAGAGCCTCAAATTAGAATATAAAATGCAGACAACCTTCCGCTAACTCCCTTCGCACAAGGCGGGTTAAATACTTTACAATAAGACCCCAACATTTAAAATTCTTAAATAATTATAAAATTATACAAAGCAGCAACCGCTGTGGTCCTAGTCATTGTTTCACAGAATTAGTAACTCAGAATTGTAACTAGACAGCATTTTATGTTATCGGCAATTGAGATCAAAATTAATTTTAGTATAATAAAGTTGCCTTCGTGTGCATGGGTATCATCCCATCCTTTCACCTGCTGTCCACGTCCAGATATTTCAATTAAGAAGTGTGAAGTGCACATAGATATGAGTGAGAGGATAGGGCACAAAATTCCGTCACTCGCGACTCATTACACACACACACACACATATACCTTGTGGGAAGTAATCAGTCATGCCCAACGAGAGAAACCGATTTATATATATACCTTGTGGGAAGTAATCAGTCATGCCCAACGAGAGAAACCGATTTTAATAAAAGAATGTTTAAAGGTCTGGGTGTTGGTCGGTAAATATGGGTAATGGACCGTCAGACAGCATTTAGGTGAGTATGTGTGTTCCTTCATAAGCAATCATACTGGTCAGAAAGAGAATGTTGGCTAGTAGATGCAAGTGTTGGCAAGTAATTATAGGTGCTAGTCTGTACGTGTGGGGTGCTGATCATAAGTTAGTGGTGTTGCTCTGTAGGCGTCAATTTTGTCAGCCAAATTATGTAAATGCTTTGATCATTTTTAAATTATCATTCCTCCTGTACCCATACAAACACTTGATGTCAATCATATAGGTTAATATTAAATGTTCATTGATCTTAGGTATCATCTAATGTTAAGCCTATAAACATTTAAACACGAAATTCCCTTAGACCACCAAACGTCATATTTTCAAGATGGCGGCAGTACAGTTCATTCTTATAGACTCCTGTGTCATTTGTGATCCCAGATTATCGCACTTTACTACAAGACGTAAAATTATGTACGTTTCAAAACTGAAAACGTTGCAAATTGTAGCAAAATGTCGCTTTCATATGCTTTTGGTAAACAATATCTAAACTATCTGCTAATAGATTTGCAAAAATTTATACCTTAGTAAATCAAGCGCTGACAGAACTATCATTTTACTTATTGTTTCTTTCTTTTGCTTTTTTGTCTTTTATTTAAAGTTTTCATTTTCCTGCATTTGGTAATCAATAGCAAAATGAATTCAATCTGCTACGCCCACGAGTTCCCAAATGAGTTTAGAGTCAATGTTATCGACATAGAAGATCTGTGTACAAATTTAGGGCTTTTGTGTTCTTTGAATTGATTCAATCAAGCTTTCGTCGATTTTCTTTTTTGTATTGAATGTGCAGATGCAAAGCGAACGCATCTCATTTTGCGATGGAATCACGGTCGCACACATAAAGGTTTTGTAAATAGATTTTGCCTTAAAATTTCTTACAGTCTTGTCGGTTTTATTTATTTGTCATTGTTTAAGGAAATGCATTTTAACAAATTTCCTTGTTTCATTTTAGAGACTGGATAATAAAGTAAGATCCGAATTATGGTCAAATGTATTGCTTTCTTTTCTTTCCCTATTCATCAAGTTTCATCTGTTATTTTATTTTGAATCAATGATTGTACATTTTACGACACACTAATTGACCATATCTGTGTTAAACAGCTGTGTTAAACATACCGTGGTCATTAACTCTATACCAATCAATGGTTGACTTCATATAAGGATGACTTTACTGCACTGTTGTGACCGATAGCTTAACATAAAGGCCTTGACCTTCCTATACACATTAGTCCTAATCGTCTCAGTTACTGTTCTGCATTACTGTCACATTCAGACTGCATTTAAAGTCTCATTAACAGGTGTCCTTTCTCAGTACAAGGATTCATAAATCTCTGACATAATGCGGTGTCAGTACAAAGGTTAATAGACTTATTAGAAATAAAATGCAGTGCTTTTTAATATATGTAGAAATCAACAAGCTTATGACATATTAATGTATGTGTTTTGCATCAAACTAAAATTATGACAAATATAGCAGACATTGTTTCTGCTGCTAAAGGGTAGTGAAAACATGACATGATAATAATTAACTGTTTTTGTCTAGTTACAATGAAGCATTAAAGGATAAAATGTATCGTCCTTCTTGCAGCAGTTATCCCAATTATTAACTAAAGCAATCCAAATCAAACTATTTAAAATGTGTTAATAGTAGTCTTCTTTATTCACACATGCACGCGCGCGTGTGGGTATGTGTGTACGGATATTTTTGCATATTAACGCCAGTTTTCTTAATGATGAGACTCAGAGACTGCCGTTTGAACTAGACTTGTAAGTAGATACCGAACCAAAGTATACTAAAGTATTTCTTCAGCTCCATATCTGAGCTATTAACTCTAAATCTTGACCTCAACGAGCCGTTTGAAATGGTCTGGACCGTATTGGTTATCAAATCAAAGATGGCGACAACTTATCCCCGATCTCTTGATATGTGTACCAGAGGTATATCTATTATCGATTTTTATTTTACTGGTTAATCTGAATTAATTGATAGAAGATGAGCAGGTCACGACATCATCAAATGCAGATGTAGTTGAATGCAGATAAGTGTAAGTGAATGCAGATAAGTGTAAGTGAAAGATGTAGTTGAATGCATATAAGTGAAAGATGTTAACTGAAAACAGATACGTGTAAATGAAAGATATAGTTGAATGCAGATAAGTATAATTGAATGCAGATAAGTGTAAATGAAAAATGTAGTTGTTGAATGCAGATAAGTGTAAACGAAAGATGTAGTTGAATGTATATAAGTGTAATTGAATGCAGATAAGTGTAACTGAAAGATGTAGTTGAATACAGATAAGTGTAATTACAAGCAGTAAATGAAGGATGTAAAGATGTAGTTTAGCAGCAAATGAAGGGTGTAAATGTAAATGAAAGATGTTGAATGCAGTTAAGTAGTTGAATATGGCACTTACACACATATGTATTTAAATCTAACACTTATACTTATCTGCATTCAATACAATACGGCACTTACACCCATCTTCATTCAATTACATCTGACTGACACTTATATGAACCGCTCCTGTGGCCTAGTGGTTAGAGCGTCCGCCTCGGATGCAGGAGATCGTGGGTTCTTTCCCCGGTCGAGTCGTACCAAAGACTTACAAAAATGATAGTAACGGCTGCCTCGCTTGACGCTCAGCATTAGGCGGCTAGTGTTAGGACTGGTCAGCCTGGTGTCACGATAACGTGACTGGGTGGGACATCATGCTACACGTCTGCGGTACGATTCCCCAGTGCTAGACATCACTATAAACTGCCACACTGCAGACATTGTAGCGATGTGACTGAAAAATTGTTAAAGCTACGTTAAAAATCATAATCTCATCACATCACATTACACTTATCTCCTTTCAGTTACATTTTACACTTACGCTTACACTTATCTGCATTCAATAACAAGTCTGTCACGTATCGGCTCGTTCAAAGTAACAAAAGAAAGAGTGAAGACAACAAGCTTTATAAATTTTAACAAAAATAATTTATTTTTCTAGAAAAGATGAAAAAAATGTAATATAGTTAAACAAGAATTACGGTTTACAGAAATGATCCAAATTGTTTGTTCAAAGTAGAAACATAAGTCCTGTAAAAAGTTCTGACCACAGTTTGAAGTGTCTGAAGTTCCGGTCCAAAATGGCGGATGACCACATCAGACAAAGGCTAGCAGAGAATTCCAAAATTTACACAGTAAACCAGTTTGTGTTGCTCTGTTCCAATTTAGAATATTTTCGGAAAATGTCTTTGTCTAAATCAGTAATGTTGTTCTCCAGAAAAACAATTTTTCAGAAAAACGAAGTAAAATTAGCTCCTCTAACATAACATTATGTTCTACGAACAGACAACTTCTAGCACAAAAATACCTTTTTTATAGTAATAGAAGTTATATAACTAAGATTTTACAATAACTCCAACTGACTTTACGACTCTACGACTGTGTATGACTCTCGACTACGTCTGTCTGTCCGTGACTCCTACAAAATACCTAGATATATAAAGGAAACGAATACGTTGTTTAAATTACACGCGCACGAGGACGCATGCATTTTCATAATACATCTGGACATTAGAAAAGCCTGACCAAGTATCAGCCAAACATTTTCATAGCTATTCCTGAATGTTTACTTGTAATGAATTTGTTATCATACACAGCACGTGCTCAGATGAGTAACATTTACGACTCAAGTAAACACGATATTTTCAACAACATATTAGACTGATATTTATTATAATCATATTAATAATGACATGACATTTAATGAAATAAAATGAAATAAAAATATTTATACAAAATTCACTCCTTAACATACACTTTACCTACACGGTTGTAACAAGATATTTACACTTATTTCAATTCAAGTACATCTTGCACTAACACTTATCTGGATTCATTAACATCTTGCACTTACACTTATCTGGATTCATTAACATCTTGCACTAACACTTATCTGGATTCATTAACATCTTGCACTAACACTTATCTGGATTCATTAACATCTTGCACTAACACTTATCTGGATTCATTAACATCTTGCACTAACACTTATCTGGATTCATTAACATCTTGCACAAACACTTATCTGGATTCATTAACATCTTGCACTAACACTTATCTGAATTCAATAACACACGGCACTTATATTTATCTGCATTCTGTAACATACGGCACTTACACTTATCTGCATTCAATAACACAAGGTACTTTCACTTACCTCAGTTCAATAAAATACTGGCACTTATCTGCATTTAGTGATATATAACACTTACACTTATATGCGTTCCATTACCTGTGACACACTTATCTGTATCCAATAACATGTGGTGCTTACACTTATCTGCATTAACTGAAATCTGGCACTTGCACTCATCTGCATTTAATTTTTTTTTTTGAGATTCATGCAGTTTCAGATGGCAATAACCGATGTAGACCTCGTGGAATTTAACACAGAAAGTCGTCAATAATATACCTTTTATCAATGGTGTTGTTATAAAGTTTAACGCCATTTTCAGCATAAGCTAGAGTATACATGGCGGTCAGTATAAATGATGGAAGAAGAACCTGGGAAAACACCAGGAAGAACCACCGACCTTTGAGAAGGTACCAACAGGCTTTCTCATAGAGAAATATTTCCAATGAAATATTTTTCATTTGGAAATTTGACCCAGTTTTGAGCGACCTTAAATTTGTCTCAAATACTTTTAAATATTGCATCGAGTTCGTAAATAAATCGTATATGAGATGATCTTAATAAATGACTCTCCATGAAAATATTCCTAGATACAACTAAGACGTATAATTAAAGCCAAGTAAACCTAGCTGGAACATTTTACACCTGAGTGAAACTATACATATACTTGGACCCAGTGTCATCGAGCAACGCATCCATAAAACAAACTCAGAGTCGTTTAGTAAGACCTTTCTCCATAAAAGTGATCATATTAGATGTTGTTTATGTTTAATTTAATTATTTGTTTATTAGTATTAACATTTTAACTTCATTACATGTCATTGTAATGTAACATTGTTTACTCGAATTCAGTTCTGTTGGACATGATTGGCTTTTTATTTTTTATTTCCTCAATGTAAATAAATAATAATAGAAACATTGTATCTAGTTTCTGACCTTGTTCCAAAATCAGTGACAGTCTTGGTACACAACATTTTATTATATTTTTATCTTTCTCAGAGTAAGAATAATTAAGTTAAATACTCGTCATACCTGGACTACATGGCAAGTAGCATGTATCAGTTGGTAATAACTTCTATACTTTCTAGAGGAATGATTTTTTGACCCTCATCCGTGAATCTATTTTGCGTCTAGTTAGTCGTATAACTTTTGTAATTTGATAGAGGTTTGTTAGTTGGGCTTAAACAGTTGATACGTTGTGTTGAATTATGTTGTGACAAGTTTGGATTGAGATATTTGTTTCTTCAAATTCTTGAATTTAAGTGATTTTTCTTTTCCCTGAAAATTCATACGTGTTCTGACAAAATTCTTGGAAAAAAGCATTGATTGCAATTTATACTGAATTCAGAATTGGAGTAATATTTTCTGTGATTCAATAAAAGACAGTTAACACAGCAGAACTTCGCCGACCACAACAGACGTCATCACCTTCAATTTCGTATTTTCTCGGCGGGACTCAAACTCATTTTCATTCAGGATATTTTATTACTAAGACTTCTATTTCAATTCTTGGAATCTTTTTTAAATTTAATTCGAAGAACCGAAAGTTATTTTTCATCATTTTTCACTTTGTATTCTTGGGAATAAATTATTTGATAAATTTTACAAAGCTTGTTTTCTTCACTCTTTTATGTTACTTATTTGAAGAGCATAGACTGGTAACATAAAATTGTGGGCAGGTCCTTTGGATACAAATTGTGGCTAAAATATTTCAGAAAACTTTGATTTCGAAATTTTATTTCACCTAGTTTCTGATTGTTTTAAATCCTAAGCATTATTTTTCATTTTATAAATCTTTGGTGAAACCAACAGTTTTTTTTTAACAATGTCATTAAAAGTGGAGATCTTTCTTTCTCTATCCTACACAAGGACAGTTAGAATGCTTGAGAAATGATGAATTTCTTCAGCTTGCCATCAACACATCCCTAGGAAGCCTTCAGCCTGTAGCTATCAACATTGATGATTTTATAATATCGCCTACATTTCACCGTGTACCTCTTGTGATGACTCTGGCCATCAATGTCGGCCTCATAATTATTAAACAACGTACAGTGGTTTAAGGAACTCTCACGTTATCCTTGTATTGGAATTGTAGAGTGTGAAGGCAGATGACATCGACCAAATGTATCTATGAAAATTTGAATATTTCCATGAATATATTCCTTGTCATATGACTTCGTAGTTATGTTTCCTAAAACATACCACATTATTGTATAACAATATATTGAATGAAATAATGTACTAGTTTAGAATGAATATACTGATATTTATCATCTGGAGGAAAAGTGTAATTTTTATTTGAATTTTTACAATTCATACGTACTTCAAATATCATTCATTACGCATTATGCCAATTGATATAAAGGTATAAATCCGTTTAACATTCTTCGATTTTCTAGATGTCCTCATTACCTGTGTTATTTTATTACCTACAGCCAGAAATCTTCATCAATCAATTAAGACACCGTCTGTGTATGATTAATAATGTGACTTTACTTACGGGGCAATATCCGATGTGTTTCCATAATTGAAATTGTGAATCAATTAAAAAAATAATAGTTCTGTAATGCGTTAAAGATAAGAGGTAAACATCCTCATGCATGACTGATATGTTTAGATTTCATTTAGAAAGCCCAAAGCAAAATCATTTAAAAATAATGCGCATGAAATATTTACCGATAACTGTGGCCTGCATATAGTTTAACACAGAGAAAATATTCTCACTCAATAACTACGAACTAAAGGATGTTTTTTTAGTAGCATATCTAAAAAGGTAATATTATTTGAAAATAATAATATAGTAATTTAAATTTAGCGTTAGGAAAAATATGGCTTTAATTGTTATTTTTATTGGTAGAACTTCTAGAATTGGAAACTTTTCTTGCATTTTTATTCATGGCATAATTTCAAAGGTTCAGGAGATATTGCAGAGAATCTGACTACAGGGTACACCTTTTCGAACTTCGTTCTCAGGGGATAAACTTTCGAACAAAATAGAAATGTGTATAGAAGGCACTTTAAAAGACAGTAATATGGTTAGGATACGGTTGAATTTATCTTTCTATTTTCTTACTTATTCCGAAATATACGGACTTTGTATAATGCAAGGCATCTAGATAAACACCTCTTGTATGTGAAGATACAAAGTGGTATTAGATCAGTGATGATAATAATAATAATAATAATAATAATAATAATAATAATAATAATAATAATAATAATAATAATAATAATAATAATAATAATAATAATAATAATAATAATGACAATAATAGCAGCTACCTGGATATCATCATGTTTCGAGAAGATTATTTTTCTTTGTAGCGATAAAGCATGCTCGTACTTTGAATTATCAGGAACTTAAAAACTGATACAATATCCTTTCGAGGCACTATGTGGTCCATTACTTCTGCTTATCTATTAATTGTTGACGAATTAGACATTAGGGTCAGCATCAATAGGCCCAACAAATGTTCTTGAAATTATGAATATTCGATTTTTCACATTTCAGTTCCAGTTATTTTACCTATTATTTTGGATACAACATCCCAACTGCTTACTTTGTTTTTGATTACTTGACATCATAAAATGTGCCTACTTTGTTTTTGATTACTAGACATCAGTAGTATAAGGAAACCAGGTTCCTACCCCACCCACCCATTTTCACTATTAAAACAAGTATAAATTACCCACCCCTTTTAACTATCAAACTGTTTTAAAACTCTTACCCAACCCTCTTCTCAAACGGATACTAAGACTGCTAACGTAAGATACAAATTACCCCCCTCTCTCTGTCATTACATGTATTTTATGCAACAATCTATTTTACAAATGTGAAGCCAGGTGGTTGTTAATAATCATTGTGTACATGATTTAGCTATATCTTTGATCACACGAGAATGCGTCGACCTATTACCAATAGCCTCCTGTATGCCTCCTGTCTAGATTGTTGTCTAAGAGCCGTTGTGTACATGGTTTACAATCCAGGTAGCTCTATTTTTAGTCACATAAGGATGACTACTGTAGGTGTCATATAGAGATCGTGTGATTATGTAGAATTTGCCAGAACAGGAAATACTGCAATGCGCATGCGTGGAATGTTCTAGAATAAGGAAGTCTTATAATGCTCATGCGTGGAATGTTCTGGAACTAGAATAAACGTAGCATATAAAAGGCAAGTCGCGCTTAATAAATCAATCTGGGGCAGGAGCTTGACCAGGTAAGAGGTATGCGGACATTCACAGAGCCAGGAAGGTAAGTGATATTATTTTATACCTCATTACCAATGATTAATGTTTCAATTGTTGATATTAGAAATATTTCATTATCACGATGATAGAGACTAAACTTTACTTTACTACTCACACAACGACAACATTCACACAAATCTTTTATTTGTGATTTGTTTAGGGGATATTTTCGTCGATAAAATATATTTTTGATCGATCGAGATCAATTGTAAGTTTAGTATAATTTTGCTGGTTAATCGGACTGTGAAAGTTTTTAAATTCCGTTAGCAGCTTTTGATAAAATTGTTTGAGATAATTGAATTATTCGTTGTTATCAGATCTGATGAGTGAAAGTTTTAGCTTGTCACGTGTTCCACTAAAACATTTACCTGATGTTTCATTATTAATTTCAACTATCAATCGTTTGCCATCTTTCATTAGATATTTGATCTTGCTATTGTAACTATTTGTCACTGTCAAATTTTCAAACATTATTTCTTAAGTTTAGATAACATTTCAATCAGTAATGTCAAGTATAGATCTATAATCATGACAATACGCAAGTGCAAGTGTATCTATCCCATTTTAGCAATAACGTTTGTCATCAAAATCACACAATCCACGTTTGATAATGACATCTGTTTCGAGCTTAAGGTGATTAGTCCGAATTGCCATAGCTCTTATAAAACTAACACCACCATCAAGCGCATACCTGTGGTCATCAAATTTTATAAACTTTTTAACAAATTCGCGAGGCAGACCTTTCGCTTTTTTCGTTATTTTATTATTGCCTAACAATACGGCATACATTTTGCTGCGTAATCCGATAAAGTATTTGATAGTGCTCGGGTTCATTTCATCATTGAACTTACCAATAACCTTTTTATTTGTGTCGTCTTGAAATTTACTGTCACGTGGGTAATCAGAAATCTCAAACAGATGTCGATTATCATACATGTCCTGATAGACGTCCTCGCTTTCGATTTCATATACGACAAATCAGTATCAGTAAATAATAATCTACTTGCCGGCCACTAATTTTTAGCAAAATTATAATGAAAATCGTACATCAGCCACTTTGATCAGTGTAATACTGAGGCTCCAACATAGATCGGCTTGTTTAGTTTTAGATTTGTTTTTTTTTCTTTGTATCGCAACAAGATTCTCATTCAAATATTTCATAATTTCAAACTCACAAAATCATCGTCTGACACAAGTTTGTTTCTACGATGGATATCATTAACTAGTTCGATATTTACGCGGTTCCTAGTATTCTCCATCGTCTTATCAAAAGCAGAATTGTTCATCAGTTTAAAGAAGTTTTCCTCAAAATCAGTTTTTGCTACAGCTCTTCAAGTGTTCTAGTTAATATAACCTTTCTTCCAAGGATACTGATAAAGGTTTAGTACACGATGAACTTTTCTGAACACGAGACCAGCATCGACTGCTTGTTTTACAACTTTGTAATGCAAAACATAATTACGTTTGTTAATCAAATTTGGTACTAGTTTTGTGACCATGAAATTTTGTCTTGGTGATGCTGACGCTTGTTGTTCTTCAGATGATAAACTATAATCTATTATCATTGATTCCTCGCAGAAAGGTAATCGTTATGCAATTTGTGTAGTGAAGTTGGATAATCGAGTTCAACTTCAACGAAATATGAAACAGTGTCAGGTATCGTTTTTCTGTTTTAGATAGAAATATATCAGCCGTGATCCAATGAAATCCACTAAAAGGTATTGGTTCTGCCATCGAATTACCGTTAAGATTATTACAATCTAGATGAACTATATACTTTGAAGGAAGCTTAGGATTATACTCCTTTAAGTATTTGTTGTTTGCTTCAGCATATTTCTTCGTTATCACGCTAATACAGCCTCTGATACTTTTTGTCAATAAAATTGAACATATTAACGTCATCCAGTAATTCTAACCTTACCTTACTAAACTTTAGCAGAGCACCCCATGACAGCCCAGGGGCAGAATAATACCAGCAAGGATCTAGTCCGTAGTTATTATAACTCACTTCACAAAAACTCTCCAAAACATCTGCTAATAATACACGTCAGTTTTCAAATACAAATCGTGATAATCACCAAACATCTCACAATCAAACTCTATCCAAATATTTTGTGCATACTTGTACTCGTTATCGGTGATATTTTCATTTTTAAGTTGCGAGTAAAATTTATCTTTCTCAGGTAAAGATGCTTCATCAAATTTACTGCAGTCGTTGAGATATTCATATGGAAATATTCCTTTTTTAGCTAGTATATTAAAATTATCTCCAAAACAGTCTCCTAGGTTACCAAATTTACTACAACCTTTTATTAGCTCATCTAACGATGCTGCCATAAATTACATGCTGTCAATAAAACGCAATTTACCTAGCGTAACTGACATATACTTTTCAAAATTATTTGGAATGCATTTGATGACGTCATCGAGTTTTAGACGAGCTTTTACCTCAGGATCACCAAAAGCTTCTACGATAATTTGGCTATCATATCCTCGAAAAATGTGAAGAATAACTGGAATAAAATCTGGAGCGTGAAATTTTAAATTACAATGATCATGAGCCGCTCCGCGGTACTGTCCGGTCAAAGGACAATGATCATATACTTTTTACTTATCGTCAAATGCTTTTACACAGATATAACAAATTTTTGCTTGATTGTAATCAGATTCTTGTTGAGGTGATCATTTTATCATTGGAGTTACTCTTTACAAACGATAAGTAATATTATCAACTTCACTGATCAATTGCTTTTAGAAGCCAGACAGCTGGATTTTTACCTCGATATAATCTGATTGGTTTAGATAATCTATCTTGTAAGCTACTCCGCACGGAACATGATTTTGGGTTTTCCTTGTACTCGATTGGTTGGGATTATTTTCTACACCAAGAATTGGTTGAAGTAAGCATTCGAAATCACCGTATATGACAAAAGGAATTTTTAGCTTATGATTATAATGGACGAACTGTAACGCACTATCTTTTTTAGATGGCATTGATATTCTTTGTACATCAATACAGTACTGCAAATGCTTTCTTATATTTCATTGTTTCTACAACCGTGCAAGCAGCGATAACAAAAGAACGTTTTCTTATTTCGTTTATTATACTGTCCACCAACTAGTCCGTTAAAGTTGTTAATACAAACATAATGATTTTTATAAAACAATACATTTATAGTCGATTGTGAAGCTTTTTGAAATTTATCTCGGATAGACGTTTTCTTTTTCATCAAATCCGAAAACGTTAATCGAAATATTATTTTTCTTTTCAAACTTTGGTATCTGATTTTCTGCCACTGAAAAGTTTGATATCTTTAAACTTTAATCTTGACACGTGACTGATATACTTTTCAACGCGATCAGCATGTTTTTCTGCTGAAAATAGCGCGGAAAGAACAGCCAATTTGAAACATTTGTTATCGTCGTTTCTTACGATTATACATTTTTTATTTTTTATTTTTGGTGGCAGGTCGATGTACGAACCACCGCGTAATGCGTCATATTTCATCGTGTGAAACAAAATTTCTTTGATCATTTCAAACTTTAAACCTGAACCCAGTTCCGTAAATTGTTCTATCTTTTTCCAAATTACTTGGTGTATTTCATTATCTAGCGATAGAAAATCAGGTTCAAGCTAAACACGTCTTTACTTCGCGTTGATATAAGGATCCGTAATTTCCTTGTCAGTTGATTCTGCCCTCACAAGTAGCTTTGAAAATATAACATGATATTGCACTAATTATCTTATACCTTTGTGTTTATCAAGCTCATGTTTTATAGTTGTCTGTAGCAGGTGGTAAAGATTTGTTGCAGTAAAATTTACTAAAACATTTTGATTATCAAATTTATAACTATTGCCAAAACCTGCAAAAGCAGTCGATTTTTTTCAGTTTCTCCCATAAGGCTCTTCTTGGCTGTATCACGCAATTTTAACATTGCTATACTAAAGTCTAATATCTAATTTATTGTTCGATCGATAATTTACTGCACACGGCGCATGCGCTAGGGTTAAAAAATCAATTAAAGTTATAAAATTGCTATTAGTATAATGTCACAAAATATGACAAGCGCACGTGAGCAAGAGGTATATCACGTTCACCCAAAGTACAACCTATACGCTTGAAATGCATTAGGTTCGGTTATTAACATCAAAACTGGAATATCTGTTGGCAAATTGACGCCAGAGGGTTATATGATTAGTGTAAAGAGAGATAATGCCGAGAGAATTGCAATGTTTAGAAAAGATTTTATTTACAGATTATTCCGCGAATATATTCCAGAAGGACAGCATGTATATCATGTAAACGGTGCAGTCACTGATAACAGTGAAAATTAGTCTTTGCAAAACGAGTTTCAGCCGCTCCCAGTCTTTGATTTGTACGAAGTAAATGATCATAGTATTATTAGAAACAGAAAAACTAAAAAAGTTCTTGGTACTATGAGCAATATGGGATATATTATGGTAAGTGTTAGAGGAACATCAACAAATCATGTTCATTATTATGGGCATAGGTTTGTTTGCAAGGTTTTTTAACGGATCTATACCCAATGGTCTGGTTATTAATCACATCAATAACGTAGAAAAAGACAATCGATTGGAAAATCTAGAACGAAATACGCAGCAAGAAAATGAGAGACAAGGACGAGGTGGTAGCGGTATTAATTTTAGATATCCAGCAAAACCTATTGTTTCTTTTAACCTCAAAACGGACGAGATCAAATTCAGATCGATTTCAGCTGCGGCAAAGCATTATAAGATACATCCTTTGACAGTAAAATTTGTAGCTGATAGAGTAACAAAATCAGCTTTTTCAAGCGAATAAAATTCTAGTTTTATTTTCAGTTATGATGATTAATAATATTTGATAGCTCAATTTTAGTCAAACAATGATGACCAAATGCTATAACATCATCGCGAATAAATTTTAGCGTCGTTACTGCACTTTCATTAATTTTATTTGTTTCTACTGCTGTTAGTAATATTTTGAGAATCACCTTGCATCAAAATAACGTTAACGGAATATACACTATAACCAGACAAGCATTTCTTACAGCTTCGGCTAGCTCTTTGTAATTTATTATATTAACTTTTTGGTGATATTTTACCTCGTCAGTGATCTTATAACAACAAATTAGATAAAAATATATTATAAGATGGATCTGATGCTCGCTGAAAAAACTATACGCAGAAGATACCACTGCAAGAGATGTAAACATTAACGATAAAGTTGCAGACAATATTACAATCTCTAACGATAGCGAAGATGGTATTTTATACAACAACGAATCTGATGTCTATGAAATAATCACCGTCGTTGACAGATAAAATTACAGCAGACTGGAAAATATGACGTTAAGTATCACATTGCTAAAAAATATTAATTTTACCGTTGCTGAACAACAACTGTTCTGGTAGCTATCAGACCTTTCATAAACATCAACATTCCAGGCCGAAAGAAATATACAAAATATGATTTCATATTTGTCAAGATTTTTAACTTAATGACGATCTCTAACGATCGGAGACAATATCTAATATCGTTATGTAAACCAGTAAAATGTCAAACAAAAGTACGAGGAAATTTATAATAACATTATTTTATAAATTGTTTGGTTGGAATCCAACTGTTAAATTTATCGCTATACCGACGCCATTTGAATAAACTTTTAATACCTTTTTCCTAATCACTTTTTCAATAATGAAAATATCTTGTTCAGTTTTCTGTAGTTCTTCTTCGTAAAAGCTACATATGATCGATTCCCCTGCCAGATCTTTTAACGCGTATGTCACAGGTATTGTTAAAAGTACTTTATCAACAACAAATACCTCTCCGCTCCAGTTCGGAGTAAATCATTTTTCAAATACCTGTCTTGTCAAAGAAATTCTAACTTTATCACCAACCTTAAATTTATGTATGTGGTACATGTTTTCATTTGATAATATTGGATTTTTAATAGCATCGATTGGCAATAGTTTAGTGGTTCGATGTTTCGTGTTATTGTATTCGCCTACGATTTGAGAAAGGTCATCGATGTACCTGTTGGTGTTTTTAGCTGTCAAATGTTTGTGTATTTTTTCGTTTAGCGTGCGGTTAAATCTCTCGACAACAACGCTCTTACCTTCGTTTCCTGTAACATATTTTTTATATTATTTTTTTCTAAAAACTGCTCAAACTTTTTGTTAAAAAAATCGGCTTCATGATCAGTCCAGATTTTATTCGGTTTTCTTTCTGTACTCGTTATTATTTGTTTTAGCGCATCAGTCATTAAAGCCCCTGTCTTATCCGAAACAGGCACACTGAAAGCGTATTTGCTTAAAACATCTATAACATTAAACAAATACTTTTTGTTATAAGTTAAACTGAGCCAGATTTGACACATCCACCAAATATATTGTCCATATATCATCTACGGCATTAGCAACAACTTTACGTCTCGGAAACATTTTTTTAGTTCTATGCAGTTTCACTGCAAGATCATCGTATAGTGTTTATTCCAAGTCCTAATTTGTATTTTGCCCCAATCATTCCCTGAACAAATCTTCTATCAACACGTTCTCTCATGTTTGTTGGCTCCATATCATGTAATTCGTCTAACATTACTTTATCACAATCTGCTTTCGAGTTTTCATGATCACGATAACAGATATCATGACGCATTGTTATTGCATCCACTTGATTGTAAAGCAATTGTCCTGGCAATGGATTGTCGTTTTCATCTAATTGTTGATCTAGTGGAGTATAAGGTCCAGTATACCGATGACCTGGCAAGGTCCAACTGCCTTTTGGTTTTGGTAATTTACCAATAATTTTGTGTATATCTATACCTGTACCTATTATTTCTCTGTTGCTTCACGATTGACAGTATGTAACGATTTTATCCTGTTTTATGCAAAGATCTTTGTCACAATCACAGTTGTATTTCATTTTATTTTATTAAGTTTGATAAGATTATTCATCGATTAATATAACTTTATCTGGACACATTCGAGCTCCAGATTTCAAGAACATACTTTGCTTTCCACCACAAATAACACAAATACTTTTTAACATTGTTCTATTATTATTTTTTTTCTTTCGTCTCGTCATTATTCTCTGTTTTAGGTTTGCATTGGAAACAGTATTTTAACATTATTATACTTAGAGGTTTAGATAAAATTTATTGCAATCTCATCGTTTATATGACAAGGTGGTAGCTCATCAAATTGTAAAATAATCTTTAAAATGTTTTTGCTCTGGGATATTTGTCTGACAAACATGAAACAATAATAACCACAAGCTGATGGTCCAATCTTCTGTAGTTTATTAGACGAATAATTTATTTTATCAAATTTTTTAAAAATGTGTTTTTTATAAGATCGCTCGGACGAAGTCCAAACGAATCAAAATAATTGTTATTGTGCGCAGCTACCCAGTGGGTGCCAGAGCCATCGTGGAAGTTTTCTATATTTACAACACACGATCCACCTGCTGATACGTCATCGAGTTGATCCTTGGAAAATAGATCTCGAAATCCGACAACGTCCTTCAATTTTTCGATGATGTCAAAATTGCTCAATAACATCATGTCCCCGGTTGATTTGTTGTTGCGTTAGCATAACTTTTTCTGCAGTTTTATTTTTAGTTCCCGGAGAGATCATCAAAGAAACAGAGCTGCGTTTAGCAACAGTTGCTAATAATTTCTCAACTTGACCGGATGTTAGGTATATTTCTCGAGTTGTGTATTTTGTTTTCATGATGTTATATCCAAGTTGTTAGATTAAACTTGTACTGTCATTCTTCGTTTGGTCGAATCGATGGTCAGAAATCTATCACTAACCAAAAGCTCGTATACGTTATACCCTTCAGCTGGCAGAGCGCCAAGCGTCCACGTGACCTCGATATCTGCAGTCGATCCTGTAACACGCTCCAAATGTTTTGATACGTCAAAGTTAAAGATTGGATAGAGCAATCGAAACTCTTCGATTGATATCTGAGATCCAATGTCTGCGTCCTGATATTTTTGCATTGCTTCCATGAGATACATGTACGGCCGATATATGTTTCTGGTGGCGTCTACGGCAAAATTGCATTCGATGGCACGTTCTGGATATTGTATGGAATTGACCCTCACAAATATTCGTCTAACGTCTGGGTTACCGAATATGGAGTTGTTCATTATCTGATTTTTACGACGTGCATGTCGTTGAAATACGACGAACAATTGTACGGTTGTTGTTTGCTGGGCGTGGTCGTTACACGCCACGTGTAATCTGTTGCATTAGGAATGGCTGTTTGATAAATCCTGTTCTGCTGGAAGTGTATCTTTTTTGTAAAGGTAGCTAGTAAAGATTCGAGCTCCATCGTTTTTTGTACAGATAGGAAAAATCTAGTCATCCACAGTGCCAGTCTTGTAATAACAAATTGTCTATCGTCTACTCCATTAGCATGCATTATGCAATCGTTTTGATTAGCTCGATCTAAAATTAGTATATGTTTTATACCTCGAAAAACTTTGTTATACTCAACGGCAAAATCCAAAGATTGCACTTAACGGCAGCATCATCGTTATTTGGCGAGATTCTGCTGCAAATGCTTTTCGTTTAGCAAATCCCTCGTTATATCTTATGTTACGTGTGCTAATAACTCCATTTATTAAATTTAACATCGCCACGCCATCTGCAGCTTCACCAGGTGGAGCTATACCAAGATTATTACAAGCGGCAGTGAGTGAAGCTCTTGTAACGGCTGCGTTAGCGTCTGCAGCTGGTATGTTTATGCTAAATTTTGCAGCATTTGATCTAAGAAAATTTCTTAAACTTACAACATCTGCGTCGGCATTAGCTCCGTGTGCAAAAGCACCACTTGAAATAAACTCGCATGAGTTAGTTGTTCCAAACGAGGTATCTTTAAACCACATCATATTTGTGGCCACTAATCTGGAATAATCATCGCTAAACGAAACGATGTTTAGTTTTGTACTCGCTGTAGGTAAGTGCATCGAAATATCTTCTACGGTTTGATTGGCTAATTGGTATCTTTTACTTTTAACCATGCTCCAACCGTTATTGACGAGAACAATTTCTGTGTCAGCTGCAATATCACCACCTGCAGCAAATAGTATTCGACTACGCACTTCTAATACTGCCTTATGCGGTAATAGAAACACGTCCTCATCTCTCGTATTAAAAGTTCTAACTCCGGTTTTATTTGGTTCGTTTGAGTTTTCGTCCAGATACTCGACGCATTCGAAATCTGTTACAGTATCGTTAGTATCATTCTCTTCGACAAGATCGAGATAATTTTTAGCGGACATTTTATTTTGTAATAGCTGCACAAAATTAAAAGGCAACAGGTGTTATCGGTTTTATTTTCTTTACGGTTTTCCGTACTATTTCTTCGCCACTCGGTGATAATAATTTTTTGTTGTAGCTATCACAGCTCGCTTTGTTTCTTCTTACTCATTTTATCTCTGACGTGGAAGGTCCTTTAATCTTATCAGCGATCTTTTGCCCTACTGCAGTACCTGCCGAATAAGCTGCCCCCGTAGCAAAAGGTTTACCTGCGTCGAGTGCAATGGGCCCAACTTTACGCGCAATTCATGGAATATTCTCTGCAATTGTTGTAAATATAATTTTAAAAAATCCACTTACGATTTTTCTACGATAAACGTTTCTTCGTCTCATCTATAAAAGTATGTTTTTAAAATTGCTCGTAGGTGTAAATAATACGTGACTATCTCGTTGTTCAAATCGATCTGTCTATCCTACTGGTCTGTGAGCTGCATCATGATGCTTGTGATTTGATTTTCGAGATTAATTGGATAATGGATAATCTGACGCGGATTAATTTGCATGATCGACCCTGGTGGAACTGCTGGTGAAAAACTGTAGATTGTTTGTCCTCTGCTGCCTTTGGCTGGGAAAGATCGAGAAGCGATTGCGGAATTTACAAGTATCGTGTTTACTTCTGTTATATCTACTGGCAGTTCACTATCCTACGTAATAGCTTGATCAAGAGCACTGTAACTTTTTCAGTAAATCCCAATAGTTGTGCAATACTTCTTTCCCTTGGTTCGAAACCGATTAACATATTTTTCAAAGTCATCCTAGCTCGCAAAGTGTTGTAATTTGCTGTTAACTCAAAATTATCAGCCATACCGCCAGCTTTTGTGATGAGCTCTTGTATTGTCTTGTTTAGATCTATGACATTTTAAGCTCCTTGTATAATTTTTAATCTTCTTGTTGTAAATGTTGAGGATGCTGTAATTGGAGTAAAGGAAATTTCATCGTTGACCCCAGTTGTTACGTTAGGCATATCATTCCAGCAAGTACAAGAAATTAATCCAATCTCAAATTGTTTTCCAGGATCTAGTCCTATTGGCGGATTATAATGCACAGAAAAGTTTGCACTGTTTCCTGTTTTCTGGGATGAATCAAGCAATAATATATGGACATTATACTAATATTTTAGATAAGATCGCAGTGTAAAATTTCGTACTGGGACGATGTTAATAATCCGCTCGATCTTATATGATCAAGTATATCAATCATTTCGTTATCAATCTCTACACTTTCGTTACAAGCTTCTTTAGAGGATATCAATAGCATTAGCCGATCGACTATTTCTGCGATTGATGTAAACATTTTAACTCCAGACCCAGTGGTTTCCTCTGATGATGTTTTATCTCATTCATTTTGTTCTTTGCTAAAAGGTCTGTTAAAAGTCCAATCTTTACCATATTCTCCTTTTCTAGTTCTATACTATACTGCTGTTTCAATTAAAACCTCAGCAATAATTCCGTCTCTTATTCTATTATACAAGGACAGTATTTTATTTTCTTTTGTAGCTTTTTTAATTTCTTCATCAGCTTTCATATAATTTTCGTGTACTTCTCTTAAAGGAATTATAAGTTCTTCGTAATCATCTTGTGAACAATTTCGAATATTATCAAGATTGTTGAATTTTTTATCTTTCAAATATTTTTCAATAAAGTTTCCAAATTCTTCATCATGTATTTTTAACCTGGCATTTTTTCTGTAAAATATTATCTTTTTTCAACAGGCAATACAATTTCAGCCACTATTTGTTGTTTCTCAGCCAATTCTTCTGTTTTCTCTGACAATTTTTCAATCATATCTTTCAACTTATTTGGATTAACCGTCAATTTTGTTATTTGATATTGAAGTGCAGGAGGATTGTTCATTAGCCTGTCAAACTCAGTTTGTCGCGCAGCAGGATCAGCAATGTTTCTTACAAGTTCGTTTACAATATTTACAGTTTCTTCTTTCGATCTTTCTCCAAGTAAACCAAACAAACCTTTTTATTTCATTTTTACTAGTTCTTGTGGAGATAATGTTGGTATTTCTGGTTGCTTGCCAAGCATTGCCTCAGTAACAGGTTAAAAAAGTTTGGTGGTTTCTTCCTCTGCCTAAACTTGTCCACGTCGAGCTTCTTCCACTTTTTTCTTAAAAGCCGCTCAAGTTTCGAGAAACTTTTTTACCAATTCGATTTTCT
This sequence comes from Potamilus streckersoni, assembly GCA_016746295.1. Classification (NCBI taxonomy): domain Eukaryota; kingdom Metazoa; phylum Mollusca; class Bivalvia; order Unionida; family Unionidae; genus Potamilus; species Potamilus streckersoni. The sequence goes on along the minus strand of JAEAOA010000805.1, from coordinate 924,070 downwards.
ATAGATTCTTGTCCATTATTGTATATTCTTTACAAAATTAAATCACAGAAACGTGTCAATGCAACAAAGAAACATCTTGGTTGGATCACGCGCTAGCTTGTCAAATAAAAAGAAATTGTATCGATCTCTGATTGCAAGACGATATAATGTGATAAATTTATCTTTTGTAACATCACCGCTCTGCTCGTGTGCAATATTTCTCCCATCCACATTATTTAGTCCTGGAAATAATATGAAACAACACGTATTTCGCCTAATAAATCTATCAACACTATAAAAACCTTGGGCAAGATAAACAGAATTACATCTTTTATTGCGTGATAATGAAAAATAAGATCTAATCTTGTTCATCTCGTTGTTTAGCGGAATATCTACGAAGACGATTATTTTATGCTCAGACGAATCAAGTTTGTTCACTGGAACAAGTTTTTCTGGTTGTTATATCAAAAATTTATCCTCTCCAGCGTCAAGTTCATCACGAAGTTTATCATTGTACTCGTTTAGTAATTCGTTTTTGTCTTGTTGGGGGTTGATTGTGTAAATATACACCTTATCATAGTTAAAGTTATTGTTGAGCAAACGATTTAATAAAAGATTTGTTATACCTGATACGGTTTGCCCAACAATAAGATAATAACAGTCTGGAAGTTCGTTATTATGCACATGTTTCACTAACAATTTTATGTAAGATGATAGGTATAATGAGTAAGATGATAGGTATAATGAGTAAGATGATAGGTATAATGAGTAAGATGATAGGTATAATGAGTAAGATGATAGGTATAATGAGTAAAATGATAGATAAAATGAGCTACTACACAAAGTTTGGAACAGTACTGATAGATTCGTCAGAATATGCTCAGCAAGTTAATTTATCGAAATACGCATCTCTTGACCAACTTAAAACTGAAATCAGTAATTTACTAAATATTACAAGTGTGGATCCAAATGAAGTCGTCGTTTATCAGAATAGAAGAGGAATGTTAAAAACGTGTAATGTGCAATTGTCAGATATACTTACACGAATTCCTAGCGCTGTTGTTAATATTATCATTAATTTTAATAATCACGGTAAGATACAAGATTCGAGTAGGTCAGTGAATGATTATGATAAAAAGCTGGTGATGCATTTAATGGGAACATTGTTATGAACCAGAACAAGATTACATATCTTGGAAACCCAACCGAAGATAATGGCGCTGCTATAAAAAATATGTTGATGATCAGGAATCAAAGTACGTGTCAGTCAACGGTGGTATGATTCGTGCATTTCTCAACATGAACAATAATGCCATTATTAACCTTACAATACCAGAGTCTGATTTTGATGCTGCAACAAAACAAATACGTCGATGACAAAGAAGCTCCAATCAATAATAAAATAACCGCGGTCAAAAATGAATTTCTTGGTCACGTGAACACATTTTTAAGTTTTCACAGAAACATAACCACACTTAAAATTAATTGTTTGGACATCCATCAAATGTTGATATTACATTCGCTAATATTAACACAAAACTCAATGATATTATCAGTGGAATTCCTAGTATTGTTGAAAAAACAAGTATGATTAAAATTCCTCACAAGCAGATAAAAAATATTGTGTATACTGTTGATACTTGTTATAGTCGGTGGACACCAAAAATAATTTTATCAAACACACTGCAGAAGTTACCGGTTTGTACAGAATGTCAGTGCTTAGCAATGCAAAGTTTAAAATATTTACCAAATATCCATTCCGTCATCCAAATGATGACTCATCTGGAGTATTATCTGTAATAATAAACAAAAATTCTGAAGAAGAATTTATACTTGAACCAGTTGATAAAACTTTAAAATTAGCCATTTTTCTGTGGTGTTTGCAATTTGTAGCTGAACAACCAGCTTTTGTTATGGATTGACCAAACCTGGAATTATGTAAACTAATATCATAATGAAAAATGTATAATTGATTTCAATCAAATTTCTAAAGACAAGATGTGGACACACTAATACAATAATACAAATGTTATCACAAAAATCTTTGGTGTGTAACAAAATACTTCGAGTAATATCATATTTACTGTTGTTAATGACCAGCTCTGGTATAGTTTCTTTTGGGGTATCATTAAACCTGTTGTTGCTAATCATATCTGGTGTAGGTGTTTCTCTTACAACAGCGTGTATAGAGATTCAACCTCGACTTTTAATCAAACGAAATGCTTGCAAAACAGCTAATATCACTTACAAAAGATTACTTGATCACATACGGTCTCATTTACGAGGTGTAAATATGATATGGGTGATTTAATACGTGAGTTTCGCATTATTGACAGTATGTTAACGGATATTCTACCAATGAGGATTAGCAAGTATCAAAAAGATTATCAAAAAAGTATGAAACATTATCTAAACTTAAATAATAATATACTTACCTGATCAAACCCAGTGAAAGTGCAGCACGTAATTGAGTTTAACATATCACCGCATGACAAAGGCAGTTGCCTAAGTCAGTTGTCATAGAGATATTTTTTTTAGATTACACAACGGCTAAGCAACATCTATCTAAAGTTATAGAATTATATTTGTGCTAGGATCTGCCTTTCAAGTTTATGTGTAATTCATTTTGGGTGGGATTTGATGGGGGTAATTTGTATTTGTTAGGAGGGAAAAAGGGGTCTTGGGCTAAAACCAGCCTTTCAGTTTTGTGTAAATCGTTTGAGGTGGGAGTTTTAGGACAGAGAGATGGGGTAATTTGTATTTGTTAGGAGGGTATAAAGGGGTATTGTGATAGAATCAGCATTTTAATCTACTAGTTATATATATATATATATATATATATATATATATATATATATCTATATATATATATATATATATATATATATATATATATATATATATATATATATATATATATATATATAAATATATACCAGACAGAACAGACTGTGCTATCCCTGGATTCTGTAGTAGAATCTTGATAATATTGGGCAGAAATACATATATATGTTACAGTGGCCATAATTCGCACAGAAATACCTCACAGAAGGCTTCGAACAAACGCTTGCATGTTTGATAAAACCAATAAGGACAATTTCTTCCACGACCGCAGAAACTGCGGAACAAAGGAAATTAAAGATGAGATTGCAGTTATCGGTAACGGCGAACTCTTTAGACCACTCGGCCACCCGGAGCCCATTTTCAAAGGACATTTACAAATCGGAGAGAAAGCAAAGGAAAATATTTTGCAAACCAAACATACAACTCGACCTTACACGTACTACATTCTTGAAATGTTCGTGAGCGTGTTTTGCATGCGTGCTATGAAAACTAGTTTGTATTTTAAATGTTCCATACAAAGCACACATTAATTTGATTTACATCACATCATTTAAAGTCAGGTGCAAGACAGCACCCAAAAGGCTTATCAAAGAAATATTTTACTTGTTTGGATCCATCGTTATGCCCGATATTACCGCCGGATAATATGTTTAATATTCGTACTGCATTTGACTGATGAAATAATTCAGTTCTTTTAAGCGGCTTGACATCCATCACATGATGTTGCTAAAATTGTGACTTAGTCCACAGATTGTGCATCTCTCTTTTCGCGCCTTACACAATAAGGTTATTCCTCGATACCGATGCCATAGTATGAATTACATGCATATTTTCTATTACCTTTTGGTGTATTAAATATCGAAGTTTTCATCATTGTCGTTTTCAAATAGGTCATTAGTTTTAATGTATCGTACATTTTATAAAATGTTCTCCTCGCTGTTTGTTGTCAGAGTTACATGATGGCCCAGCACAAATATCTTTTTTATCCCATTTGTGTAGAAAAGGTAATGACATTATTTTGCTGTACTTCAAACCCATTTGTGTAGAGAAAGCAATGACATTTTTTTGCCGTTCACTCCATTTTCATACCCATTTGTTTAGAAAAAGTAATATTATTTTGTCGTACACTCCGTCTTCATACTCATTTGTGTAGAAAAGGTAATGACATTATTTTGCCGTTCACTCCGTCTTCATACCCATTTGTGTAAAAAAGGAAATAACATTTTTTGCCGTATACTCTGTCTTTATACTCTTTTGTGACATTATTTTGCCGTACACTCAGGCTTCATAGGAAACAGAAATACTTTACTTTGCTAGAACAAATACTTGGCAACTGTTATCAGCTCAGTTTAGGGAGGTGTCGAAGTTTAGGTGGTAGGGCATCAGACTTGTAATCCAAAAGTCCCGGGTTAAGAACCCGTTCAGATTAACTATGGTGGGATGCCTAGGTGTGCCTTGGGAAAATATTTAAATCCCATTTTCTCAGCATGAGAGCAAATAATGACTTAAAAATGCAGTTAAAACGACAATGTAAAATGTCTATCGTTTTTGGTTGAAGACCCGTACTTCTGTTGAATTTACAAAAGTGCATAAAGGTTTGAATTGACGAGTGGGCATGAAATGCTTCTCTACGTAACCGTTTGTGCACACACACACGCACAAACACACACACATTTATGTATGTATGTATATATATGTGTATGTATGTATGTATATATATATATATATATATATATATATATATATATATATATATATATATATATATAGAGAGAGAGAGAGAGAGAGAGAGAGAGAGAAAGACAGACACACAGACAGGACAGACAGAGAGAAAGAGAGATTACAACTCCTTTTGCACTCTCAAAAACAGAGATTAAAACGGAAAATTGAACTTGACCCCCGATATTCTAAAAGCTCATAAATACACCCTCTACCAGACACAGTCTAAAATAGACTTAGGCCAACATGTGCAGCAGAACATCAAAAATCTCTACTTAAAGATAAAATAATTTGCAATATTTGACCTAGTCTTTCCTCACGCCAATTTGACGCTATGCCATTGATGTTTATTTTCTGTACAATGGTCTTCAGAGAATGTATAACTCCAAAAGTATATATGATATTATTAGACTAAATTACAGGTATAAATAACGCAGTCCTAAAGTGATTATCAAAAGTATTTAACCTTGACAACTAGGTATCTTATTTCGAACTAATTCATGACTATTATCATTGTCTTTAGAGTGCATGCAACTCAATTCGGTGACCTGTTGCATCCTTCGGATTAGGATCGCGTGACAGAGTAAAATACCGGACCCGCACAAAACACCTGCCCGGAATAAGATCTTATCATTTCACCCATTTCCTTTTTTGTACGAAAATGATACCCCACATTTTTCGAGATCATGTAATAATACAAGACGTTATATATTTTAATGATTAATCGTGATAAAATTTTAATGATTAATCATTATAAAAATTTTGATAATTTATTCTTCCTATTTTGATGGTTCTTGCAGCTTTAAAATAACAAGACCAAATGTTAATAATTCCCTGGGATATTTTGTCTAAAACAGCTCAGTGACACCGATAGACACTAGAAGAAACAAAAAAAATTCACCTGGTAATTTTTTTCAGTACTATGCGAAAGCCATGACTATGGTGTCGATAAATTGCGAGCACTAACCTACACTGTAACTTTATAACAATACCGTCACCCAACGTCATGTGACCAACCCATCTGACTAAAACCCAAAGCAAAATTTGTTCTTGGTCAAAGCATGGCCAACGCACTCCTATATAATATTTTTTTTGTCTCAGAAGAAGTTATTGGCTGGACGATTTCTTTTTCATTTCTGTTAACAAGTTTCTTTCTTATTTGAGATCTTTTAATATGACACATTAGTGCATATTCTAATCTACACGGTGAAACACAATATAACAATATCTAACCTTTATAAATCTTTCCTCTGCATTAGTTAAAAAGAAAGATAACATAACCATAATTAAATGTAAACAATATTAAAAAAAAATGAATGCATGATTTGCTCCGATCAGACTCTTCAATGTCTTTTAATATATGAGCATCTTCGTTAGAGAAATTAGGTCTAATCCCTGTATGGACCTGATTTTGGAGACTATTTCCCTAAAAACGAGACTACCTACGTGATCATTGGACCAATAATTGCATGGTATTTAGAAAATTGAATCAACTGATGTCATTTCATGAGGAATATAGTTTGTGTTTGGATTGTCGTAAATGAATATCACACTTGAAAGTTGCAAACTTATTCGTGTAACCTAGTGATATCTGGAAATCGGCACAGATATAAAACTTCTTGTGAATTTTTGCTCTCTTGTTGCTGATTACTTTGTGGTACATTACAAGTACCGACAGTGAAAAATCGAAATTCAAATTCTAGATGGAAGAATCCTTAGATGCTACAAACGGTCTGAGATCTCTTGCAAATTCCATCATCCGATAATTACGTACAAGGCAGACATTGTCAAGTATACAATGGTAGTGCAAATGAAACTAAAGCTTACAAGCTGCTAAAGCATCTTCTCCGAGAACTCTTTCATTTAAAAGAAAAGCTTGATCATTTTAATTGTACTATTAGGTTAAGAATATTGTTTTTTCAAAAGCAAACAAGACACCAACGTGAAGATTTCTGATCAAAATAATCCTGGTCATTTGCATTAATTTTCTAAAATTAGATTTAAATTATAGTACATGCAAATTCTCGATACACGAATATATTTAGTCTTGGAACATGGCAGCCCAGGTCAAAGTTTAAATAATTTAATTTTCGTCACATAAGATCCATATATCATTGTGCGATGGAGAAGTTTATTTCTGATGGTCTTAAGGTTGATTATATCAAACCTGGTATTTAAAACTTCATTCACAGAATTGCAAAAGAAAGTACAAAGATACATTTTGTTTTTGATTTATATAGGTTTCGTAAAATCATAAACACAGTAGAGATACGAAACTTATGCTGCCCTTTATAAAGTACATGATCACGAACTAAAGTGTCCAACTAGCTTGATTTGTAAGTAAATTTATGAACATAGAATGTACTGTAACAAATCAAAGAAGTTTCTTTATTAAGTGATTGAGAACCTTGGGGTGAATGTTGGTAGATGTGATATGTTTACCCTGATTTCAAAGACTTCCATACAACTACTATTGTAAACTGGAAATACCAATGCCCCAACTATAAATAATGTTACTCGAATTAATACATGACCACAAATCAAACAACTTCCCAATTGCCTGTCAACCTCACAATTGCATGGTTTTTCCCCATTAAATTTCCTTGACGTAATGCCAGTATTCGATGCCGTGACAATATACAACTGAACCATTTAATTGGGGAACTAATTTTGACTATGCCACCTTAGGCCAGTCAAATAATGATCTTAAGCCTCATTTCGTCAGAAAGTCTATACCATTTGTACAACAATATCAACAATAAACGGCAGCTGCCGACGACGGAACATCCCTTCTCGTGTATCGTTTTATGCATTCTACCAGTCCCCAGTTATAACTACTGCACATGGAGTCACACGATCAATTCACACAACTAGATTTTAATACGGACTACTGAGCTCAGGGATAGTCACACATATCTGACCTGAATTCACTAAAAGTAAACCATGTCAATAAATCTCACCAACAATTCTCTCCGCGACGTTTGCTTCTCGTAATTGGCTAATCATTCAGTCTGAGAACTAATTCTCCATCACCAGCTTCCCATAATCAATCAAGTAATCAATCTAAGAAATCCTTAAAATGGAGAGTTATAAACAAATGCACATACTCCAAATATATTTTATTACCTCACCTTCAAAAGAAAACTTGAGGACGAGTGTTACAAAGGTCACACTTATGTGATCATGAATCAAAATTGATTACTTTCCTAAAATCAACCGCTAACACGAATCATGATTCCCAAACACGAGTCGAATACAACTAAGAATCAACGATCTTGTTTCGTATTACCCGTCTCTCACATCTAAATAAAATCATTTTCTAATTATTCCTTGCTTTTAAGTAATCTATATGTCAGCAATAAACACATATTATCTTAGCTGAATCAAACATAAAGCTGCTCCGACTGGCCATGCATGACCAAATTTTATCACGCCAACCTTCAGAATACGATGCAGGAAAGACTTCTCAAAACAGAGGTCCCTAACATGACAATAAAAAAATGTAACACAGAATTATTCCTGTTAACCCCACCTAACTCAGATAGGAAATTGCGTTTCCATCGGATAACATGTCTCCCAAAAGACCTTAGCGCATCTGCGCGAGATATATTCGTCAACGAAGTTTCTGTCAGCCAATCCTATCCTTTGACTCTACTCACCACTAATTAACCAATGCTACAGTGACCGTAAATGGTTACCAGAGAACCTACTCCCGAAAGCAGACTCCGAACACCATTTACGTAATCGATTCAATTAATCAATAATATTCAGTATTGCTAGTCCACGCTACTATTTGTGTACCATGAACAGTTCTTCAGAACTTCTCAAATGCCCAAGCAGATGAATCATGATGCATGATGGAAACTATAATGCACCATTACAATTACAATTTTCAAAATACACTGTACATATTTTTTTTAATTTATATCACATACACATACATATAATTGCTCTTTGAACGGAGTTGAGATTCTTTGTAATGTGTATTGACCTAGTGAATGAGCTCCTCACACCCCCCGAGTGTGTCCGCTACAATAAAAAATTCTATGCCTTTTTGGCTATTTTGGCTATTCAGAATCACATTTGCATATTGACAAGTTGATTGTTTTCTTTTTTAATTTCTATTTTTTTTCGCATTGATCAAATCAATATAGGACATATTTATGATTTAAACATGAAAGCTTTATTTTATGAAGAAAGTAGTGCATTCAAACACGATTAACTTTTCAAAACACTAAGGATGAACTATCAGGCATTCACTTTCTGGCGAATGGATATTAGCGATATGACAAACCAGCAAGAGGTTATTAACATATTTTAATATATTTATAGTTGATTTAAGTCGTTATTCATAATCAAAAGCAACCCATTCTACCAGAGGCTGGACACACCTTAGTATAATGGTGTTAAAATTATATATTAATTTTAAATAATCAGAAGCGTTGTATGTTAATCATGCCAACCAGAGCATCTTCAAATATCATATTCGAGATTTCCTATCAATCCGATATAAAATAAGAATGTGGAGAAACATATTTCACTGACCCGAACTACGTACTTATAATTGACGGAATCCTTAGCCACTGGAAGAAAATCCATATATTCCGTCTGTACTAGCTTATAGAACAAGTCCATCTGCTAACTGCGCAGACCCATAAATGCTGTTGCGCCATTAGATCTTGGTCATTGCAGTGTTTGGGAGTAGTCAATGGGGAAAAAGCAGGATAGATATTGATATGCAAGCGCAATATGCCAGGACAGATCTATATATTTGCTATTTTCAGTTTATAGGTGAGTACAAACAGTAATTAATAAATTTCAGTCTTAAAAGCCCATAAAGACTGACACAAAGTAATCAGATTGCATGTCATGTAAGCAGATATAAATTTATTAAAGTAAACTTCATTACATTTCTTTTCTATAACTAAATGCAGTAAAGTCGCTTAGCCTAATTTTGTATCAGATCATACCTTTCCTTACATATCTCCTGTAGAGCCATAAAAGTGATTGCCACTTGGTAATTAGGGAACACAAAACAGCCTTGACGAAACTCTTCATTTGCACATGAGTGAATTCAATTACACGTTTGCACCCAGCGACATTATAAAAGACAAATTTATGCTATAAAAAGAGACCTTGTGAAACGCCCACTAGAACTAAATATATAACATAAACTTGATAAAATTAATTTATCTCGAGATGTCTTTTTCATTCTTGTATAAAAAGGAAGCTGGTGGAGACATAAAATGACAGTAGACAGGCATTCATCAAAATCGTTTAACTGATAAGCTACCATTACTTCAGGCTATTAAACAAGACCTGAAGGACATCCTTCGTATCGTTGGCTTTTAAACAAGACCTGAAGGACATCCTTCGTATCGTTATTTGAGTAGGTTACTGATGGACAGGATCCCACGCAATCAAGTTGTGTTTTGTCCGCACTAGGTTCTTGTTCTAGCAGATAACTCACACTGACCTTCTGACCTTCTGACAAATGAACTACTGGGCTCCGCCTACGATGATTGTGCAAGTAGAATATTCATAATCATGATTTAATTAAGACTGATTTTAATTACAAACCTTTCGCCTATGTTTCTTGAGTGAACATTAAACTTGCAAATGTTATACATAACACATTCAAAGCTGAAGAATAACAACAAAATGAGAAATCAAAAGCAGGAATTATATATTATCATCATCCATGGCTATATAAATAGAGGAACTTTCAATTAATGCTTTTGCATTATATCTTCCAACCCAAACAATATTACTACATGCTAACTTATTAACTAAGCTTTACTTCATAACCAATAATGATTTTTGTATTAAATAATGATGTAGGGCAACTATTCTACTAATAACAGAGTGAAAACGTAATTCGTAGAAGAACAAAATATTACAAATTCTAGAAATGAAGATTGCAAATAATTTTTGTTGGTATACATTACCTCTGCCTTTAAAAGCTAGACTGCATTCTATTGTATTTTATAATTAATATCATGCAAAATGACACTGAAGTTTATTAATATTTCTCCAAAAACCTAAGAACCAAGATATATGATTAATGCTGGAATTTTAGTATCGTTAAAGGTTAATGAAGTGATTATATCCTATAGTCCACAAAAGCAAGTTTGCTTACCAGAACCAGATAGATTTAGTATAGAAGATGTCAGAAAGGATCTTCCTGATCTTACCGAAGATGATATTTTTAAAATTACTAAAATAATATACGTAAATGTAGAGATGAACATGATGAGAATCGTGCAAAGGATCTTGGTAGAAAGATAATCGGCAAGTTTACTCAAGGCAGTTCATACGGTCATAAACGGCACTGCGTAAGATTGATTATGGACAATGCTGAGTTAGAGTTTATAATAACTGATACAACGGAGAAAAACACATTTATAAACCGAAGTAATGCTTATTTATCGGATGGGACCAAACTAGGTACCATTGTGAGCTATATTGAGGGCGACTCACCGCAGTTTACTCATTTAAGATCTTCGATGCTAGCTTATGTTTCAATAAATTTACTGTCTATGATAAATAGATTTCCTCGTCACGCTGTTAGAGTTGCTACGGATTCATTTTATATAAACAAAAAATATAAGGATTTATTAAATCCGCTACTTGGTAATGGTGAGTGGGGAACATGGAGGATAAAGCAAGAAAATATACTAAGTTATTCTTAATTTGCTGACGTTGAAATTAAGGAAATATATTACATAAATAATAATCCAATATTAGAATCATCTGCACCATCTGTGTACGATCCTGTGGCTAGACATAAGACCGTTTATCTTAATGGATGTGGAGGGTCAGGTAAAACAACTCGTGTGATTAAATTATTTATAAACAACAATTCATATATGATTGTTTTGACACCTACACATAAACTTGCTAGAGAGATAAAAGAACGAGGGGTAAAAAACTTGTACATATCATAGTTTCTTTAGATGGTGCGGAGATACGTGGACTCCTGAGCGAATGGGTAAAAAATATATACCTAAGTATATTAATATGGGACGAGATATGTACGGTGTCGTCAGAAACACTAAAAACATTCCGTGAATGGTTATTAACAAAAAACACTGCTGTGATTATGTGTGGTGATCATGGTCAACCATCTCCTTTTGTTGGACAGTCTCCACATGAATGGCTAAAGAATAATGTGGATTATTACGAAGAAATACATGATGATCATAGAGCTATTGATGAACCGCTGAAAGAACTTAAAAGGTTAATCAGACAACAACCAGATAAAATACAATGTGAGATAATGCGTGAGATAAATCCAGAAACTACTATGAATGATTTTTGGACTTTATGGAGACCTACTGATTTGATAGTCGCAAGTAGAAAGATAGTTCGTGATGAATTGCAAAAGAACTTATTTACGTTACATATAGAAAAGTTTTCACATCTACCAGTACCATTATGTTATTGCCCAGCAGATACTCGACGACAGAATGTTGAAGTTGAAATTCCAGGTGTAGACATTGAAGGTGTCCGAGTACAAAATCTGGTATTGAATGATATTATTTTGATAGATATCAATTCTGTTGAGAGCGCATTGAGTATGGATAAATCACCGTGGACGTTAGGATACGCTATAATGATTCATTCGTCACAGGGATTAACTATCTCTGATACAAATATCTGGATTGTAGATGACCGGATCGAGTGGTCAAATTTAGTCTATCTTGCAGTATCTTGTGTCAGAAGAATAACTCAACTACATAGAATTATCATAGATTATGTAGTAACTGAGGAGATTACTGATGACGCTGATGTAATAAAGAAAACATTAGCGTCTTATAAACAAAGTAACAAAAAAATAAACGTGACTTTGATATTGATACTGAATTTATTATAAACTGAAATAACTACAGAATAATCACTGTGCAAGTTGTAACATAATAATGTTATGGCAATATTCGAATAATAATCCAAGACAATTTACCGTAGATAGAATTAATAGTTGTCTTGGTCACGCACGTGAAAATGTGATGTTGACCTGTCTTGAATGTAATCGACGTAGGGGTTCTAGTTTACATAAGTGAACGCGGTGGTAATTGTGTATCCGCAGGAATTACTTTTAATTGTTCACGCACAAATCCACGTTGAGGTGCAGTAGAATTGTATATTGGAGGTCTTCCAGTAGATCTAACCACGCGAGAAATTGTATGTGTGGTCACACTCCAAATAGGGTCAGTAGTTCGTCTTTTGCCACCCTCCAACTCCCCTGGTTCGTATAAATATCTCACAATCACATTACCTAATACTGGTTGTTGACCTCGTTGTCCGTATTCATCGCTACGTGGTATATATATTTTTTTTTGTTATTTTTTAGAAGGTTTCTTGGCAGTCACAAGAGTGATTTCATTATTTAATGCAGATATCACACTTGGTAACCTTACAACCCATTCACGAGATCTCTCACCGGACATGAAGTCAGCAGATATTTCCTTCGCGTATTGATATCCAAATAACCGCTCAGCAAGTGTTCGATTAAATCGTTCAACGATTGCTTGATCACAATGAATTTCAGTATGCCCTTGTCTGATTGTAACGTTATGTTTTTTTCATTAAAGATAATACTGCACCAAGAAATTCTTTACCAGGATCAACCTGTAGTAGTTTTGGCCATCGTAGACTACTACGTTGATAAATTCGCTCAAACGCAAAGCAACTTCAAATGCTGTTTTTGTTGATAATGTTTCAGCTTCTTTATATCTACTTACAATATCAACAACAGACAATGCGTATTTGTATGTGCTTGACTTTCGTCCACGTGTTTTAATAGTATCGTGTGGTAAAAACAAAATATCTGCTTGATGAACTTCGTTAGGAATACTGACATCAAAATGTGCATATTGATTTTTTTTGTGGTGGTAGATAAATTTGCCATATTGCTTGTCATGCTAACCAATTTGCAGCAACAGAACGTGAAACTTTTGCTGCTTTAGCAAGTTTTGTGATCGCTGCTTTACTTTTCCAATACCCTCTAGGAATATAATAAATATATTCCATTATAATAATTATATAATTAATTACCAGCCCCGAACATTATTTTACTTTTCATAGCGGATTTTATTAGGAACTAGCGAGTTTCTAACAGATTTATTAGGTATAGAATTTAATGCATGAATCAATTTTACATCTGCGATATGCCGTTGTTGCAAATCTGTATTTTTATAAGCAACATGATGAATGTGACATGCTTGATCAATTTTATTTACTGGATATTCTCCTGGTCTTGGTTGATCTTGATCATCAAGTCGGATATCAAGTCGAGTTCCAGGACCACAATAATTATATCCAGGGAGGTGTTTCTCACCAACATATTTAGCCCATGGTAATCCGGGTAATTTTCCTAATGATGCGGCTATATCTCCACCTATCTTTGTCCCTGAATCAGACATGGAGATAAATTTATATTTTTAGGTGCCGCATTTTTTACATTTACCCGTTAATGCACGTCGTTTAGTTTTTGTTGTTATTGTTGTCAATCCAGTAGTGGGTGTAGATGATCTACATAGAAAACAATATAGACTCGTGTTATTAATAATATGGATACAATAATTGATTTTTCGGCGACACGAAAACAAGAACCAGTAAAGTACCATCCAGCATTACCAAATTCAATAAGAATGATTATAATAGGTCCAGCTGGATCAGTTAAAACACAATTATTATTATTAAATTTAATAATGAGGTGGATGAGAAGGAACAAACTATATTTAATAGCACCTTCTGTGGATGATCAGCATTGTTACGAAGTACTTAAGGATTTTATTGAAAAAGCAAAATCAGTAAATAAAGAAGGTGAAGATATTATTGATTTTATCACAGATATAAATGAAGTCCCGTCCGTAGATGACTTGGATGGATTCATTAATAATCTCGTAGTATATGATGATGTGATGTTGGACAAATAATCTAATCCAGCTAGAACATTTTCTCGAGGTAGACACAAAAACACAGACGTGATTTATGTTACTCAAAGATATACACAAATACCTAAAGTGATCAGAGATAACTGTAATATTCTAGTTGTGTTTAATGGAGTAGATAATTATACCCTGCATGTCATGCGAAGTTCACATTTTAAATGGCAATGAGGTGGATTTATGTCAGAAATGCATTAATGAAAGGTATAGAGGCAATTATAGGTCAGTTGACTTGGTCAGGTGTCAGTTGGAATTATCACATTATAGTCAGTAGTATAGTAAAATGGTTATTTGGACCAGCCAGCTCAATGCGTGATCAGATGTGCGATTCCTCCATGATCTATACCATTATGGACGTTTTGACTCACTTTGTTTTTCTTCCTAGGAAAATGTGTGCTCCGCATCTCCGTGCGTAATCTATGTTAGTGATGATGGATTGGACTTTTGAATATCCCTGTATGTCCCTGTATCTCTGTGGTAATCTGGTTTATTGTGTGGTGATGCGGTAATGTTCGTACGCGATGGTTTGTGTGAAATTGGTGGAGTATTGTTTATCATTCTTTTAATGGGTGAATACTGTGAATGTTTTATGTTCATGTGAATGGACTGTTTAGTGATCGATGGTGGCGATGTGACTGACAAATGACTTTTTGACACCGTTGTCTTTTTCATGAGGATATCATCATCGAGTGTGAAGCAGTACATTTTAAATCTAAGACCGATGAATTCTGTGATGGGTATCCCACTAGTTTTATCTCTGAACTTTCCAAGTTCCATTTTATTAGTGGCATAGTAGAATGGATTTGTTTTAGGATGATTACTGAGATAAAACAGTGTTTGATGTTGATACAGAACCGTGTAATTTTCGTAGATAATTTAATCGGTATAGGTCAAGAGCAGTGTGGCTCTATCTCCTAATCGGCGTTTGATGAACTTATGATGAAACTTGAGTATGAGCAATTTGGAGAGATCATGAACGGCTGTTCCGACGTAGATGGGTTTGTCTAGCACGAGTTGTGTTTCTTTTCTTCATTCTTTTGCGACGAGTTCTTCAAATGAGATTTTCTTGCTGACTAAGGCATGATAGGTCACGACCTTGTTTCGTCGTCGTACATCATTGACGATTTATATTTTCTTTCCGCATTTGATGTTTTTTGATGATTTTTCCAAGCACGCTGTTAGAAAATGTCGAAGTATGTGGTAGCGCGGGCTTTTTGCTGCGTGTTGAAGTCGACGTAGGTTTGCATCCACGGTGACTGATAAAACTTGTTAGCTCGATGAACATTATCGAGAACGAGTCTGGGTTGAAAATCTTCAACGAGTGGTCGATGATGCATTTTGTACCTGGATTTGTTGGCAAAATTGTGTACCAGTTTTCACACTGGCGTCTTTGAGTCCAAACTGGTTCTTCTGCTGTAGTAGCCCCCGAAACCGCATGCAGTTGGCGACGATGATTTGTTCGGCGCAGGAGAAATAACTTTTATCGATGTCGTGGAGGTGTGGTTGATATTCAAGATCGACTTCGAATAAATTGCTCCGAAATTTTCGAACACGTCTACCAACAGAAGCTCAACTATTGTCAAGTATAGTTCGTGATAATCTCCGAGAGTTTGATATTCAAATGCGTTCCACACATCGATTGCCGTGGATACTCCTCACCAGTAATGTCAAAGTGATGCAAGTGTCAGTAAAAGGTATCCTGTGATGGTGGGATAAACGCGAATGGATGAGTGATTTTACCGCGTTGTCGTTGAAAGTGTTACATATTACTTTAGGGGAGTTTTTACTCGCTGTCAGCTCGCCTTGAGCTATACAAGATCTTGTCTGAAGTCGATGGAGTTTGGAAGGTTTACAGGCTTTTTCTGGGAGCGCTTTAAACTTGTCTCGCAGGTATTTCATGTACATGTGGTAATCATTTCTCGCGCCGTCAGAGCTTTGTACTCGTTCACTAGCTTAGGCAGGGACACTGTATGTCCTGAAGTAGAACTTTTAGGATCTCCTCTTAGCATCGCCTTTAAAGATCCTCTGACTTCCTCGATCAACTCGTGCAGAAACAGCATTCGATCTATGATAGGGTAAGTTTACATATGCATCAATCGAGCAACGCTCCTGCGTCGGCAAGAAATATCATTTAGGATAAATCTTTCTTTGGGTATGCCGCTGCTTTACGGACAATTTTATGCAGCGTTGATGCCAGGCTAGATTTTAGTCTCTCCTTACGATGATACTTGTATTCTTGTATTATATATATATATATATATATATATATATATATATATATATATATATATATATATATATATATATATATATAAATATATATATAGATATATATATATATATATATATGCTTAGAACCACAAGGTATGCTTGTGCTGGTTACATCAGGGGTAACACGGAAAAGCGAAACAAGGTATGCTTGAGACAGTATTGCGCAGAGCATAATGCCCTCATCGCAAAGGGAAGTCTAAGACTGCAAACCAACTTGGCTTGTCACGAGGGTGTTCGAGGAAGCAAGAATATAGTCAGTTTGCAACAGGTACCGAGTACACAAGTGTGCAATCTGTCAGCCACTCATAATAATGTTACTATGTAACCGAAATTTTGGCCAGACACTTGTAACTCTGTTCCTCTTGCGCTGTGACATCTTGGGTTCCATTCCTCTTGTCCGTAGACATTCTTACGCTGCTCTGTTCCCATTTAGTCTATACAGACCCTATGTTTCATTTCCTTTGAGGTTATAGTGACCCTGTTCATTTTTTATATTTAGGCTATACAACCCTACCATATTCAGTTCCATGTTAGGGTATAGTACAGCTGCCCAACTTTAACATAGAAATCTATGCGAGGCTATAAATCTTGTGGCCACTGTACAACACCCACCCACCCACCCAATTTGAGATAGCAGTCATCGTGAGGATACGGAATTGCTGTTACTACTTTTGTTTGTGAACTTTGCTTCTAAATACTCCTACACTTTTCTTTATTTGTAAAGTGTATGTTCTACTAATTTAAATTATATTTAAATTATATTATTGGTTAGTAAATGAGTGGTTGTTTACCAGCCAAAACTGCGTATTGGGTTGTATGTTTGGATCTTAGTAGGTGAATTGGTGATTGTCACGCAGTCTCCGTATTGGTTAGTACGTGTGAATCGTAGACAGTCATACAGTTCATAAGCAAAATGATTAATATGTTCACCTTACATTTTCTATTGAGGTGAATATTAATGATAAACTCGCCTCGTCAACAGACTTTTACTCACCTGCTAATCCTCTGGACTTTGCAACATAAAATCCTATTTACCCTAGAAACCTAATCACATGCTAATCTAATGGATAATTTTACCATTATATTTTCACTTGACTCTGAAATATAAATTTTGTAATTGAAACAAAAACAAAATGATGAGTTTAAGGGTACATTTTATGCTAATTTCAAAATGTTACATTCCAGTAAACACAGATTACCGCTCACATGTACCATCTATGGACAATTTAACATGGAATTCCCATTGACCTCCGGCTTTCATACTTTCAAGAAGGTAACCGTAACATTAATTCCGATTAACCACAGACAGTCTTATCAGATTCCATGGCAGCCCTCTATGCTACTTCGGACAGACATAAATAGTTGAAAGGCTTCTATGTATAGATAAGGATGTTGATTTATAGAATTTTATCGAGTAGTTTCAATCATTTATTCGTCTGTAGTTGATCATAGGTACATATCTGCTCTACTAATTGGAAATTTTAGTTAAAAGAATATTTATTTTCTTTACATAAAATAGTAAATCCAAAGTCATGGATATTCACTAATTGTAGGCCAAACAAAGATTATTTTGTATGGCAAAAGATTATTCCAAGTGGCTTTATGAACGTAGCATGTAAACAAGGTACTCTAAAATGGAGCCAAGTAATTTTGAAGAACCCTTTATACAATGTTTTGCACATGTTACTGCAATTACCGTGGAGTGTTTTTTTTCCTCACGTGTATAAAGAATTTCAAAAGATAATATTTTTCGGTGCATGCTGGAGACCAGTTATGTAGTCTAATATGTCAATGCTTTGTTTGAGCTGCAAATACGGGGTAAACATTTCATGACCCTATCCGTATCATCACCTTGCTGGCATCGAACTAATGACAGTATTTGGATATCTATACGTAAACACTTCGTTGATAATTTAGTGTATTCCAGACATGTTGTAAATTCACTGTCTTTCCATGTGTTATTTACCTTGCATGGAAAGGTATGGTTTAACAGTCAATTATAGTTAGCTTCATAGTTTAGTCATCTTCAATGCCTATTTATCCAATAAATGAAGCACTTTAAATTCGGGTAATTCGGTTTCATGGCAAAGTTAAAAGCACATGATTAAAACTCTGGCGCTTTATAAGTAGTACTACGCTAGTAATTATTTTGCTGCAGATGTAATTCGCATCGCAAGTCACACAATCTACTATGTAAATGTGCATCTGTGTTGAATATGCAAGAGGGTAATAATCGCAAAGCATGTTTTTTTTTTGCACTTTTGTACAGACACACGTTTGGGCTATTTGTGAATAAATATAAAGTCCTCAGCAAAGGAAGTAGAAAATACAAAATTGAAAAAAGATCATATTCAACGCAAATGAGACAAACTAGTTTGGACCATCCATCAGACGATTATCGTATGACAAAAGTTGTGGAACCTTCAGCTTGGACTAAGCATGCATTTCTTAACAGATCTTACAAAAGTAGTTATAGAGAATGTATTAAGTGTATACCTTCTAAACAACACTTTCTTAACAAACTAGATTATATAAAGGATATACAAAATAGATTATATAAAGGATATGCAAAATAGATTATATAAAGGATATGCAAAATAGATTATATAAAGGATATGCAAAATTGAATATATAAAGGATATACAAACTAGATTATATAAATGATATACAAACTAGATTATATAAAGGATATACAAACTAGATTATACAAACAATATACAAAATAGATTATATAAAGGATATACAAAATAGATTATATAAAGGATATAAAAAATAGATTATATAAAGGATATACAGAATAGATTATACAAAGGATATACAAAATAGATTATATAAAGGATATACAAAATAGATTATATAAAGGATATAAAAAATAGATTATATAAAGGATATACAAAATAGATTATATAAAGGATATACAAAATAGATTATATAAAGGATATACAAAATAGATTATATAAAGGATATGCAAAATAGATTATATAAAGGATATACAAACTAGATTATACAAAGGATATACAAAATAGATTATATAAAGGATATACAAAATAGATTATATAAAGGATATAAAAAATAGATTATATAAAGGATATACAAAATAGATTATACAAAGGATATACAAAATAGATTATATAAAGGATATACAAAATAGATTATATAAAGGATATGCAAAATAGATTATATAAAGGATATACAAACTAGATTATACAAAGGATATACAAAATAGATTATACAAAGGATATACAAAATAGATTATATAAAGGATATACAAAATAGATTATATAAAGGATATACAAAATAGATTATATAAAGGATATACAAAATAGATTATATAAAGGATATACAAACTAGATTATACAAAGGATATACAAAATAGATTATATAAAGGATATACAAAATAGATTATATAAAGGATATACAAAATAGATTATATAAAGGATATACAAAATAGATTATATAAAGGATATGCAAAATAGATTATATAAAGGATATACAAACTAGATTATATAAAGGATATACAAAATAGATTATATAAAGGATATACAAAATATATTATATAAAGGATATACAAAATATATTATATAAAGGATATAGAAAATAGATTATACAAAGGATATACGAACTAGATTATATAAAGGATATAAGGTCTTTTAAAAAATTGGTCAGGAAAGATAATAATAAGCAGATATATTATTATTTTAAAATACTGAGACGAAAACATAATTATAACATCCCGCCCAAATTTATTCGCATAAAGAATTCACCAGACTGCACAGTTCGTACACGGTGTCGTCTCTGAGGTAGGAATACGTGTTCGTGAAATTAGATGTAAACCTACAAATATATTATGGTCTAGGAGTTCACACAACGAAAACTTGATAGGAAAACGTTCCCTTAATATGCAGATTAAATTAATCAAGGAAAACCTGTTTTGTGTGCCTTCTATTAATGTTCTTTAAGAAAGTTAGAAGTGAAATGGAAGGCGTATTTGTTTCGTTCGTATATTTTATTCCAACTGATGCATTCTTTCAAAATCTACATTTAACTTTTTACAAGTATTAATTTCCTGAAAATGATTTCACTGCTCAGAGAATATTGACGTTAGCGCACCAGAGTTTATTTGTGAGTTAGCAGCTATTGTTACATGTCTAGACTCGTAAAAATGTAACAAGAAAAGAGTGAAGCAAACAAGCTTTGTACAATTTAACAAATAACTTATTTCCCTAGAAAAACAAGGTGTGTCAACAGTTCTTTGGTGAATTACAAAGAAATAATATTCCAGCTTAGAATTCCTAAATAAATTCTGATAAACACCTTTATCCAAGTCTTGATGACAACTACCATTTTCCAGGGAAAATAAATTACTAATTCCGAAAAGATATAAAAAAAAAATTCAACAAAAACACATTTGAGGTTCAAAAGTTAAAAGCGAGACTGGTTATTTCTTGTTAAGATAATGACTATACATTAAATTAAACGTAAAACAGTTTCTTGAATGGGCTAACGTGATCTTGTGATCAGCTCTCTACCTAAAAACATAGAAATATATGCCTAAAATCACATCTCCAGTACAGTCCTATCTAGCATATTTTTTTTCCTTTGGGAAAGGTTATTTACATATATCTGCCTTACTGGTCGTGAATCAAGGTCAGCCAAAGATACAATGTTTTAACTACTAGTTGTTTATCAGGTTAAAGCAGGACTGAATTGAATTTATAACATAAACCCATTCAAATCCAGAAGAAAAAAATCTCATTACATTAACATGTAATGGAATAAAATAAGAAGAGAAAATTCAAAACTAGCAAAATAAGTAATTCAGTTACATATATAACACCATACACTTATTAACACCACTGTACACTATTAACGCCCCACCAAATCTCAAACTTTAGACCGCAGTAAATGGACTGATTACATAATAAGAATATATCATTCCATCGCAAAAAATATCCAGTCATCTTGACATGTTAAAACAAACATTTATATGATAAATAACATATACGTATTTTCCGTAACAGAGCACTTTGAAATTTGCAGACGTGCTGCCTTTTCGAGAATCTTGGATTACGCCAAATAATACTGTATGCATCGATACTGTAATCAACGTAATATGAACGATCGTAAGTTGTGTACAAAAGTGACATGTTTTTATAACATTATGTCACTCAGAATGTATGTCCATTTTACATGTGTCTCTATGATCTTAGCCTTGCGCTCTTCATATATACACTGATATTAGAATTATAAGACGTTTCTTAAAATAAAACTAGTGTTAAAAGGTCGTTATATCTTATTAAATTCGCTGAGAAAGGGACTTAATTGTGTTTCATTGTGTTTATATATGCAATCTTATTCTCATTTAATAAATTAGTACCACGTTTTACGTCAAGAAGAGAATTAGGTCCTTCATCACGAAAGCATTTTATGTCAGATTATGACATTTTAGACACTTCAATCGTTCCAATTCCTTACAACATACAATGGCGGTTAGAAGCAGTCTTTGCTGATTACAGCAATCATTCAAAATAAACAAAAAGAAATGAATGGTCTGGTATCCAGTCTTAATTAAAAAATCAACAGTTTTGATCATAACATTTTTTGTCAATATTCATTCCTCAATACTTTTTGTGCAAGTTTACCCTTTTATAATTTATCCTCTATATTTTCATGAAAGGAGTCTATTCTAAGGTCCCCAAAATGGATTTGTGTTTTCGTTCGTTTTTTAACGTAGCTTCAATAATTTGAGTCATGTTGCTACGATGTCTGCAGTGTGGCAGTTGGTAGTGATGTCTAACAGTTGGGCATCATGCCGCAGACATGTAGCATCACGTCCCACCAAATCATACCAAAGACTTATAAAAATGGTATCAAAAGCTGGCTCGATTTGAGCTCAGCTTTATGATGTTAGTGATAGGACTGGTCTGCCTGGTGTCAGAATAATTTTGAATGGGTGTGACACGATGTCTGCGGCATGATTCCCCAGTGCTAGACATCACTATAAACTTCCACACTGCAAATGTCGTAGTGATATGAATAACATTGTTTAAAGCTAAGTTAATAAATCCAAATTCATACACACACGAGTTCACAAATTAGAAGAAAATCAAAATGAATTCAGCCAAGAAAAACTAATGATAAATACTAACCTAAAGATCTCTAATGATGTTTGTTCACCGAAATGTTCTGAATAATATGGGGATACACAATCGTAAAACAACTAAAATTTAAATATCCTGGGATGATAAAAACGAATAATTAATCATCACACCTGTCACATACCATGCAACCTGATGTCTGACTCGCAAGGAAATCGTCTAATAGAAGCAGTAGCCTACTAGTAACAATAAGAAAATAAGCTGGTACAATTTTTGCATATGCAAATCTACTGCCCCAGCTTTTATAACGTTAGAAACTTTTATTCAAAAATGTCCTTGATAATGTGTATTACAGTCTTGCTTTCAGTAATAGTTCTTACAAAGTAACGCCTTGCATAAGTGAAGTTTGTACAACAACGTTTATGCACGCCACTTTAATTCTTTGAATATTACTTGCGTCAAACTCTTTGCTTGATTGACTGTATTATGAATTAATTCAAACGTAATGAAGTTGACTATTTTGTATTAGATCAATATTATTGCTACCGTTTGTTTTTATTAAGTTTTTCATATATGTACCTTCCAGATACACCTTTCAATTCGGAATTACCTGACTTTGTTAGGTTATAAACAAATATTTGATATATAATTATCATTCATTAAAATGCAAACATGCACACAAACCCATTTCTTTTAGAACTGTACATAATGTCTATCTCTGGACATAAAATATGAGTAGTAAAGCATACGAAAGATCTGGGCTAACCAAATCCTGTTATACTAGATTATACGAGACTCCCAATGTTCATATCCTTGTGTATCAACAAGACCTACAGGGATAGTGTAAAGGTATCAACATGACCCACATGGATATTTGAACAGGATAAACAAGACCTACATGGATATTGGAAGAATATCAATATGGCCAACAGGGATATTTGAACAGTATCAACAAGTCTCACATGGATATTTGACCAGTAAACTTCAATTGAAAACAAGAGTAGTAAGCAAGCTGATCATGTCTCCAATTATGATACAACTAAATCAACTACTGGATCAGTCTATGAGTGTATCGTCAGCTCCTACAACGGCGCAATGTTTCTGACCAACTCAATTTCATAAAAAACAATATTGAAATGAAAACAATGTCTGCCCCATCATAGACGTTTAGAGCTAATTTGTGTACTCATCGGTTTCGTGTATAATATTCCTGCATAAACATTGGCTTAGTGCATAATATTCTTCAATACACATTGGCTTCGTCTATAGACATAATTGTCCTCCATACATATTGACTTCGTGTGAAGATATAATATTCCAATTCGCATTTTAGCTTGCTGGGTGATTAATGTTGAGCGCGATGACAAGTCTAAAGCACCTTACCTACACTTTACAAACTTCACCGAAGAACATCACCTAGGACAGTTCCACACTGTGATACGTAAATGAGTTTAACAACGCGAATGGATCTTACACGTCCATGCACAACCGTCATTAATATATTTAAATATGAGGTCGATTTCTAATGTACAGAAGTATCTAATGTACAGCTATAGCGTTAATATTTTACCGCGAAGATCGTCAACATGTTTATCTTCATTAACAAGTGCGAAGCGAGACTTTGTCAACTGATAATTATGACATGGAAGATGCACAGGCAGCGGGAGTAATTGATATTAAATTACCTGGTTCCACGGTTGGCAAACATCCAAACAGAATATAAACTCTGAACAACTATGCTCGTCCTTTCAGACCTGCTTTCATAACTGCCACTGACAGCGCTACAAGCTTAATTTGGGTCGTTGAGGTAATCCACACAATATCATGCGCGATTCAATATCCCTAATTTGAAAATCACTTATCAACTGAAACTTTTGTTTGGCCAGACTAAAAATAATCTTATTGACGACTATTAAAGTTAACCAATACGTTTATGTTTCTAATCCAATGACAAAACTGAGTGTGGGTTCAGGGACAGGCATTTAAGTTTTAGAAGCTTTGCCGGTCACTAATGCGATTCTTCGTATTATTTCTACATTGATCGATTGTATATCGTACAGGCCCAAAGGTGGCTCAGTATTATCTCAGGTACCGTCTCTACCATTATCGGCTGAACACCTAAATGAAATGTTCGCAGGCAGAGCACCAAACATTTATGATCGTATATTAGGCCAACTGCAATACACTCACTGCAATGCTAGTACGATGTCAAGTGTCTGTTAATCACCTGTGGTCACTGGTGCAGAAGAAGTAACAATTAATTCTGGTTTTGCTGATGAGATTGCGATCATCGAGGTAACGCTCTGGGCTGTATTTACAACCACCTATAGCATATCAGCTTACATTTGTACATAAGCACTGTCTCAGCTGTTTCAGAAATCATCATGATAATCTTCAAGAAAATCATGCATTAGCGCAAAATCGAGTCTCTATCCGTGATGTCTTTGGTGAACAACCGCTAACAAATCGATAATCCTCATTGATGACTTCTGGTGCGTTGTTGCCCACGCGAAATGATCCCACAAGTGTTTAAAGTCGATCAGCAAAGTTGTTAGGATCACACAATCCACCAAGACCTTTCCCTTTTATTGACTGATGTTCTTTATACTATTAATATATTTGTCTACCCACTTATTGTGTTCTTCTATTGTGTGATTTATGTGCAGGTTGCTTATCTAATCCCTTTTTATATATTGTCCCATTCTGTTTCTGTTTTGACATACCAATTTAGAGATATCTTAAAATCTTTTGCTATGAGTAAACGGTTTTGTGGTGGACGTTGTTCTGCTTTATCCAGTGTGTTTACAAGTGTTTCTTTTGGTTGTACAAACTAGATCTCAGGAAAAGGGGATAACAAACCCCTAAGAAGATTAAAAGTGCATGAAGCTATTACAGATATCTCCCGCGACGAATTTATGCTGTTCTATCACCATACTTAGACTGTTTCGGCGTTGCTTGTGCAGAAGAGTCAATGACATAATAATCTTTGAGTTTTCAAATCTTGGTTTTACCGAAAGCATCTGCGAAATTCTGTTTTTGTGATGCCATTGTGTTACGACCCTGTAATTTAATTGTTTGTGTTAAGGAAACAATTCTGTATAAATCTTATTATTCACTTTTATTTCATTAAATGTAATTATTAATATAATTATATTAATATCAGTCTAATGTGTTTTTAAAAAACAGTGGTTACTTGAGTCGTAGATGTGACTCATATGAGCACGTGCTGTGTATGATAACAAATTCATTACAAGTAAACATTCAGGAATAGCCATGAAAACGATTGACTGATACTGGGTCAGGCATTCCTAAATGTCCAGAAGTAGTACGATATTGCATGCGTCCTCGTGCGCTTGCAATTCAAATAACGGATTAGCTTCATTTATATGTTTGAGATTTTTGTAAGACGTACACAGTCACGGACAGACAGTCGTGGTCGAGAGTCATACACAGTCGTAGAATCGTAAAGTCTGTTATACAACTTCTAATACCTTTAAAGAGGTATTATTGTGCTAGAAGAAGTTGTCTGTTTGTATGTCAACGTAGAACAATATGTCTTGTTAGAGGAGCTATTTTTACTTCGTTTTATGAATAATTGTTTTCCCTGAGAACAGCATTACAGATTTGGACAAAGACATTTTACAGAAAATATTCTAAATTGGAATGGGACCACACACTATGCTTTATTGTGCAAATTATGGAATTTTCTGTTAGCCTTCGTCTGACGTGGTCATTTGCCATTTTGGACAGGAACTTCAGACACTTAAGACTGTGTTTAGAACTTTTACAGGACTTAAATTTCTATTTTGAACGAAAAATTTGATCATTTCTTTAAACTTCAAGTCTTGCTTAAATTATTTACACTATTTCATATTTTCTAGTAAAATAAATTATTCGTTTGTTAAATTTATAAAGCTTGTTGTCTTCACTCTTTCTTGTATATTACTTTAAACGAGCCGATACGTAACAATTGAATAATACAGAATTATAATACTGTCGTCTTCATAGTTTGTGCGATGTCATGCCAAAACATATGCCGCAAATCAAACTCTATTTCAGACATTTAATGGACGAGCAGCGATTCCTGGAACATGGGTTTGACGTGATGCAAAGCTATTCAAGTTTGTCAGGAAAGCTGCAAACGCGGTAAGTGCTTAAAAAGTTGTAGGAAATGATATCGCAGCTACCTGGGTCACGAGGGAGCAAATGCCCTGGTGTAAAACATCTTCCTGGATACAATTATTATGGACCTGGTGAACAATTAAATATACAGCTTGATTCTAACAACCAACCAAAATTTTTGCGAAACACCTTTGAACCAATTTTGATGCCGCGTGTTACTGACATGTTCATACTTCTAAAGCAAAATATTATATCTGTTCATGTTAACGCGCCGACGCGGATCTCATCCATGACTTTAATGCGATTGGGAGAACGAATGGCAAGATGGATCATGAAAGGAGATATGAAAGCCAAGATGGCTGAGAAACTCTCTCATGGACAAAAGTCGACATGAAGGCATACAAAAGTCCAATCATTAGAAACAAATTAATATGAATAAAAGCGATGGAGACAATGAGCGGGATATTGATCAAAATGTATTACAGTCCGCGTGGATATTAGTGAAGTGGCAAATCTTTGTAGGGGAACCAAGAGATATTTCACGAGGGTAGCTGAATGTCCAAAACTTGATGAAGGCCATCACGCTGATTTGTTGTTTCTTCCACGCGGTAAGGTCCGTTATCGAAAACATAAATTAAGCACCATCGGGAACGCATTAACAGTTGTAGATATTGCCACGAGATAAAAAGAAGAGGAATTAGTACGTAACTGAATATTTTTTCTCATTGACCTACATTATGACCTTTCCAGAAAGAAGGAATTGCCAGTGGAGGCTTGTATATAAATGTTGTGTGGAGACGAAACTATTGATCTGCAAAGTGCACTGAAGAAATTTAAGGAATAAATAACAGTGATGTAATTCTTCCAAAACATTTTGGAATGTCATGAATGTGACCTCTAATTGGGATCTTATATTTTGAATGCATCAGAAAGGTTCTTTACAGAAGTACAAAAGTTGCTGTACGAATTCTCCGAAACAAATCTGAACACACTGACTGGTAAATCTGGGAGTGACCTAAGAAATGGTACGAAAAAAAGAAAACTTGGAAGATTTCTGAGGCAAACAAAACTAAAAGAAATCTGTGGAATACCGTGAATGAAAGAGCATTCCTTCAAAAGAAATATAATTTATCCACTGTATTTAAAGCGTGTGATGCTTTTGATTGTAACATATTAGTACGTTCAAAGCGAGACAAAGAAAGAGTGAATAAAACAAGCTCTGTGCATTTAAACAAAAATAATTTATTTCCATAGAAAACATAGAGAAAATGTAAATATATGATACAAGACTTACGCTTTAGAACGGAGATCCAAAAGTGTTTTCTAAAGATATGAAAACACATACGTCCTGTGAATAGACAGTTCTAAATTGATACGGTCAATGATGGCGGATGATGACGTCAAACGAAGGCTAACACAAGTCCAGAATTTCCTATCAAATATTTCTAAACTATGATAATATATATCTTGTCCTGATTCAAGGACATTGTGTTTACCAATTTATATTCTAATCCTAAACTAACATTATTGTTTTTAAATTAGGAACCTACTGATAGGTTATTTTTCATCCGGTAATAGTTATTTTTAAAACAAATATGCTAATTGTGGCTTAAGATTACGTAGAGGACTATATAATTATGTTATTCTAAAAATTATTCAATCGTGCTTTGAGATCAGATCAGAATCTATTGTATCATTGATGTGTCCAGTAGTTCATTTGAAATGGAATTGTATTTACTCAAATTATTTATTCTCTGGAAATACAACGTCCTTCTCAAAAATAACATTTTCGGAAATAGAGACTTGATTTTGTAGTGAAATTTCAAGTAAGAATATATTCCTGGTGATATTATTGTGATAAAAAGACTACTGGCAAATCATCTGATACGGTTAACCAGTGACATCAACAAAATTCCTGCGTTTGATTTAATTTGAGTTTCCCCTAATGTGCATTCAGAATTTTAATCATTAGTACTTCTTTCTGTAACTATAGGTTTTTTTTGGATTCAATTCAAAATAATTTAAGTTCCCTTTTTAGATTTCTCTTTTGTATATCTAGAGAAATAAACCATTTGTTAAATTTT